>OW119927.1:91176-655954 GCA_933210815.1 Meta bourneti
AAAAAGACAATTTCTCCACTGGAAATGAAGGTCATAGGGTAAATGTATCATCTATCGGGGTCTCCAATCGGATACTTTTTAATACTTTGTCTTCGCAAGTTCTAGCAGTCCACGTTTTCGTTTCGAAAATCGAGTGACTTTTTTTTAAAGTAAGAAGCCCTGAATTTTAATATGAATAAGAGACAAGGGATTTCGTTTCACTTAAGTCTCTTTTGGAAGGTGTTTATAGCCCAACACATATAAATAGTTGGTGAACAGAATGAGATGAAAATCAGCGCAAATGAATTTAATTGTGGGCTGCAAAAATTACAACATTTCAATAGACCAGTGGTTGATATACGAGTTGAAGAAAATGTTATCGTAAGAATAATCAATGTCAGGGATAATGGGATTTCGAGGGCATCGTATTGGCACACGGAGGGTTACGAGTTCGATACTGGGTCCAGCAAAAGACCGGCGGATACACGGAGGCTGGTGCACGTTCAATCCGTCGTGGCCTCACTTTGGCCAAGTGTATAGATTGTATTGTCGATTGGTTCTATAGCATTGTCCTCTTGGAGAACCTCTCCTAATTGCGATTTTTAAGGGGTGGGGGTTCCTCCTAAAACAATTCAGAATCCAAAAAGGTGAATCGCGGGATGGTGGATATTTTAGATGCCTCCAACTGCAATACCAAATTCTCCTCTGCAAATAGTGCATCAAACAATGGTGTCTCTCTTTGATATGAGGAATGGCGATTCCATTTTTAAATTGATCGTTGCAATGGCATTTCCCTTTTATTCGATTTTTCCATCCCTTCAATGACATTAAAAATAAAATAGAGAGCTACACGAACGATGCAAGCACATTATGAATGAATTTTAAAATAAAACTTGACTCAATCTGTATTTAAATTCTTGGACACTTGTGTTGAAAACAGGGTTGAATAAAATTGAATGAATCAAACGTGAATTGTATGTAATATTCACTGCGAAATAACTAATTCTGTATTTCCGTTCGAAGTCAACACGAAGTATAATAGAGAGATGAAGTCAACAAAGTGAAGTGAGCAATGGTGCATGCATTTCCTAATCGTAACATTTCGGCGCGGCATCTCTGAATTCAGAGATTTCCAGATTCGTTTTCAAAAATCGCAAAGAAGTAGGACACTTTTCAAGAAAGGACATAACCTACAAGAGGAGGTTAACTTGAAGAGTCCAATAACTTACATCGTTATTTAAGGCACTCGATAAAGTGAGAGCGAAAACACTTTTGAATACGCAATTCAATAAATTTCGACATTTTCAGGTTTAAATTTCCTGGGGTCACCAGCGGGACTATAAGCAGTTTTCTGTGTTACGGCTTTCATGGAAGATTTTGAATGAATTCAGTGATGGTAATTGCTACTAATTATTTTGGAGCAGCACATCAAAGGGGAGGGAATTTCAATGAACGAACTATTTCCGGGATCAATCCCGAAGGGAACGATACGAGGACAACACCTCGTTATTTTGAACCTCGGTCAGACGACGAGGCTTTACCTGAGCTGGCACCCCACTCTCCAAGCTTCCACACCACGCCAACGAAACACATCGGGGGAGTAGTGGAAGATATTTTAGCAATGAAACGAATAAAAATCAGGTTTTGAATTCATTTTAGAAATAAGTTTGAGATATTCTTTTCTTATGTTTGTTACATTCCAACTGCGCCTTTCTATTTTCATCAAAAGAATCTGTTCGCTTTGAATACCTTGTGAAATCTTGCTTTCGTCCTGAGTGAATAGTTTTTGCGAAAGTTCCTTTTGCAATTCCATTTTAAATATTCTGTTCTTGGGTTCGGATGCTAACAGCAATCTGTCATGGTTCCGCCTCTAGGAATTTCGAACTGAAAGCCGTACTAACTTGAAAATTCGTGATGCTTTCTGTATTAGTGAAATGCGACTTCAATGATACTGTTTAGTGCGATTGTTCTACATCAGTTTCCATCTTAAGAGACTTGAAAAAAATAGGCACAATCTCAAATTACCATATATTCCTCTAATAATGTTGAAACTTGTGGAAAATTCATATAATTGAGCAGATCCTTCACTTGGTTTTACAATAAATGGAAAAGGGCTTGACGATTTTTCTTCATTTTTACATAGCGGGAGAAGACCTCAAGAGTGGATTTATGACTCGAACGCGATTTGGAGCCATCTTAGCCAAAACGGGGATTTTTGAGCAGCATTCCCATCACTGTGCATTCTTCCATGCAGTACATGTACATGGAATGAAAAAAAGCAAACCCTTTGTGTCGTGTAGAAAGGGGGCTGGTGCACGTTCAATCTGCCGTGTCCTCATCTGACCTTGGTTGAAAATGACGTGTTGTCCTCGCATCTTTCCCTTTTTGGATTGAGCCCAGTGTGACGTTAATTGAAATACCCCCCCCCCCCCCTTCTCTTTCTGCAGTCATTCTACCGTCTACATTGCAATAATTGTAGTTCGTACTAATATCTATATAGATCCAATAGGATGTTTTGGTTCTCTTTAAGAGATTCATTTGCTGTACCAATGCCTCCTTGGAACGGTATGATCACTTATCGGAATCAATAGTATTTAACTTTCAATACTAACTTATGGGATGCCAAATCTCCTACTCCTCCGTGTGTACAAAGTTTTTTCTACACGAATCAAAATTTAGACTAGTGGTCGCAATTCGACCACAATTCATTTAATTTTTAAGTTTGAACGTTAATAAGGTTATTTGGTGAAAGAGTCTACTTCGATATCCATTGCATATAATTTTTGTTGAATTTTGTTCTATTACGTCATAGGAAAAGTGCGGCATAGCTTGTGTCGCGAATGCGAGCCTGCTATCGTTTCTGCGGACTGATCGCGCATGCGCAAAACGAAAAAACAGCCAGAACATTCTGTAACTTTTTAGAACTCTCGGATTGAGCGACAGAAAATGTGTTGTTCCTGTTTCTGTTAAAATTGTAAATATATCGGCGCAATTAAAGAGTAGCGAAATTTATAACATGTGTTTTCATTTAATTTGAGCTTCTCTGTGAATGAATATACTAAGTTTCAGCGAAAGAATTCCATCTTTTTTTTCCCCAGCCCTAGAAAACAGGGTAAGAATTCAAGAAGAAGGGTGAGTGAACTTCCCAAAATTTTTTATTTAACCTCTTTGAAGCAATAGCTTGGTTAAGCCATATTTAAAAAACAATAACGCGTTTTTTTTTTTTATTGCTATACTGGGCACAGGTTTCGCCGAGGCTACACAGTTAATTGGCCTATCTTTTTCAAATGATATATAGGGCCGCGGTGGCCCGGTTGGAAGAGTAACGAACTAGCAACCGAAGGGTTGCGAGTTCGAATCCAGCCAAACACCGTCGTGTACAAAGGGGGCTGGTGCACGTTAAATCTGTCGTGGCCTCAAATGTCCTCACGTTGGCGGGGTGCCAGCTCAGGTGTTGCCTCGTCATCTGACCGTGGTTCAAAATTACGTGGTGTTGTCCTCGGATCTTTCCCTTTGGGATTGATCCCGGACCGTCACCAATAGCCCATTGTGTTGCTCCAGTGTGACGTTAATTGAAATACCCAAATGATATATAATTTAAATAAAAAAAAATCTAACTAAACTCCCTCTTGGAGTGGATTAAATCAATTACAAATCATCCACTCCGCTAAATTTTTTTACAGAAAATGAACTTAAACAATGAATGTTTTATTTTGTTCAATTGAATATCTATTTGTAACGCATACTATACATTACTTTAATCTTTCTGCACTCCTTCTCCATATGAACTTTAATTATGCCAAATCTCATACTCCTCCGTACGTACAAAGTTTTTTCTTCACGTATTAATATTTCGATGTGCGGTTTATAATAGACACCGCCAAGAAAAAGAAACCGGTTTATAAAAGACACCGGGTGGCCCTCAGGAAGCCAAAAGGATTAAGAAATTGAAAACAATTAAAATGAAATCAATAAACACAAGAATTCAAAAAAGTAAAAACACTGAATAGAAATGAAATCAAATGTATTAATAATGAAAGTATTGGCGTGATGACTAAAGCAGCATTTTTCCGTATGGATTATTGACGTATTGCAATGTATTCGGAAAATAAATCTATACATTCGCGTCCCGTTTTATTGCATAAGCTATGAAATATTTGAAACCTATTTTCCGTCGTACTTGAATGATTCCGTTTCTCTGCTTAAGAAAAATGATTATTCCATTTAACTTTTCAAGCGACATTGAACCATTTCAACCCGAGCAACGCCGGATCATTCAGTTAGCCAATAATAATATTACCTGTAGCATTTGTATTGAAAAGTAACGGACTTGCAACCGCAGGGTTGCGAGTTCGATTCCAGCCAAAGACCGTCCGGTCCGAAGTTGGCTGGTGCACGTTAAATCTGTCGTGCCAGCTCAGGTGTTGGCTCGTCATCTGACGGTTGTTCCCAATGATGTTGTCCTCGTATCGTTCCCTTCGGGATTGATCCCGGAAATAGTACGTTATGTTGCTCCAGTGGGACGTTAATTGAAATACCCTCCTCATTTGTATATAAATACTCCTAGTGCGGGATACGAGATGACTTTCGCCTGTAACTTCGTTTCTTTTCACAAGACGCTTCTAATAGTTCCTTTTAATTCGTATGTTGATTCCTTTTCGGTTTTCGACGACCCAAAGCTTTCCGACGTCCTAAGAATTTCGTTTCAAAGTTTCCAAATTATAAATCTGAACGAATGCGTAGCAACGGAAAAAACAAATTAGAGAACTTATAACACTTTCGTTTCTTTTTAGAATGGATGTCCAAATGAATTTGACCGCTTTATACTTAAAAGAAGCATTTCATTGCTCACATGGTCAACACCAATAGCCTTGAATAGGTGTAATAAATCATTTCACCCCCCCTGTGTTAAGGGGAGTCGGGTTATGTTAAGTAGGCGCCGTGGGCGACAGCACTCGACCCATCAACCCCGAACACCGTATTCTGAACCCTGAATAGGTGTAATAAATCATTTCACCCCCCCTGTGTTAAGGGGAGTCGGGTTATGTTAAGTAGGCGCCGTGGGCGACAGCACTCGACCCATCAACCCCGAACACCGTATTCTGAACCCTGAATAGGTGTAATAAATCATTTCACCCCCCCTGTGTTAAGGGGAGTCGGGTTATGTTAAGTAGGCGCCGTGGGCGACAGCACTCGACCCATCAACCCCGAACACCGTATTCTGAACCCTGAATAGGTGTAATAAATCATTTCACCCCCCCTGTGTTAAGGGGAGTCGGGTTATGTTAAGTAGGCGCCGTGGGCGACAGCACTCGACCCATCAACCCCGAACACCGTATTCTGAACCCTGAATAGGTGTAATAAATCATTTCACCCCCCCTGTGTTAAGGGGAGTCGGGTTATGTTAAGTAGGCGCCGTGGGCGACAGCACTCGACCCATCAACCCCGAACACCGTATTCTGAACCCTGAATAGGTGTAATAAATCATTTCACCCCCCCTGTGTTAAGGGGAGTCGGGTTATGTTAAGTAGGCACCGTGGGCGACAGCACTCGACCCATCAACCCCGAACACCGTATTCTGAACCCTGAATAGGTGTAATAAATCATTTCACCCCCCCTGTGTTAAGGGGAGTCGGGTTATGTTAAGTAGGCGCCGTGGGCGACAGCACTCGACCCATCAACCCCGAACACCGTATTCTGAACCCTGAATAGGTGTAATAAATCATTTCACCCCCCCTGTGTTAAGGGGAGTCGGGTTATGTTAAGTAGGCGCCGTGGGCGACAGCACTCGACCCATCAACCCCGAACACCGTATTCTGAACCCTGAATAGGTGTAATAAATCATTTCACCCCCCCTGTGTTAAGGGGAGTCGGGTTATGTTAAGTAGGCACCGTGGGCGACAGCACTCGACCCATCAACCCCGAACACCGTATTCTGAACCCTGAATAGGTGTAATAAATCATTTCACCCCCCCTGTGTTAAGGGGAGTCGGGTTATGTTAAGTAGGCGCCGTGGGCGACAGCACTCGACCCATCAACCCCGAACACCGTATTCTGAACCCTGAATAGGTGTAATAAATCATTTCACCCCCCCTGTGTTAAGGGGAGTCGGGTTATGTTAAGTAGGCACAGTGGGCGACAGCACTCGACCCATCAACCCCGAACACCATATTCTGAACCCTGAATAGGTGTAATAAATCATTTCACCCCCCCTGTGTTAAGGGGAATCGGGTTATGTTAAGTAGGCACAGTGGGCGACAGCACTCGACCCATCAACCCCGAACACCGTATTCTGAACCCTGAATAGGTGTAATAAATCATTTCACCCCCCCTGTGTTAAGGGGAGTCGGGTTATGTTAAGTAGGCGCCGTGGGCGACAGCACTCGACCCATCAACCCCGAACACCGTATTCTGAACCCTGAATAGGTGTAATAAATCATTTCACCCCCCCTGTGTTAAGGGGAGTCGGGTTATGTTAAGTAGGCGCCGTGGGCGACAGCACTCGACCCATCAACCCCGAACACCGTATTCTGAACCCTGAATAGGTGTAATAAATCATTTCACCCCCCCTGTGTTAAGGGGAGTCGGGTTATGTTAAGTAGGCACCGTGGGCGACAGCACTCGACCCAGCAACCCCGAAAAACCTACTCTGTACAGTGAATTTGTTCATTTTCACATTTAACCCACCCACGGTTAAGGGGGCCTAACTTTGTTACAGACCAAAAAAATTAACACCTTTCAAATGATCGATAAAGTTTTAGTCCGAAATAGCAATTTATTAAATTAATAGCATTTTTAAATTCGTTGCGGTGTGCTTGCCCCATTTTGTTGCGGTGTGCTCGGTCTGGACTTTGAAATATTTTCGCAATCTGGTTGGTTGCGGTGTGCTCGCCCCATTTCGTTGCGGTGTGCTCGCCCCACTTCGTTGTGGTGTGCTCTGTCTGGACTTTGAAATATTTTCGCAATCTGGTTGGTTGCGGTGTGCTCGCCCCATTTCGTTGCGGTGTGCTCGCCCCATTTCGTTGCGGTGTGCTCGCCCCACTTCGTTGCGGTGTGCTCGGTCTGGACTTTGAAATATTTTCGCAATCTGGTTGGTTGCGGTGTGCTCGCCCCATTTCGTTGCGGTGTGCTCGCCCCACTTCGTTGTGGTGTGCTCTGTCTGGACTTTGAAATATTTTCGCAATCTGGTTGGTTGCGGTGTGCTCGCCCCATTTCGTTGCGGTGTGCTCGCCCCATTTCGTTGCGGTGCTCGCCCCACTTCGTTGCGGTGTGCTCGGTCTGGACTTTGAAATATTTTCGCACTCTGGTTGGTTGTGGTGTGCTCGGTCGGGACTTTAAATATTTTATGTATTTGCGGACTTTAGTGCATTGCGGTGTGATGACGAGTGCAAAACGATACCGAAAATGTACTTCAATTGCTAATGTGTATTCTCAACATAAATTAGCTTATGTCGATTTGACTACCGAATCCGTTTTTATAATTGAAATATAAAAGGTGACGTACTTACCAGCTGACCTATGCATAACGATCTTGGAAATAACCATTTTGAAACATTTTCTGTCTGTCTGCTTGAATGTTTTGTTCCTTTGGCAACACCTTGAAATGACCAAGTAATTTCACCCACTTTGAGAGAATTGCGATTGTTAATGTGTTTTTAATCAAAATGCAAATACAAACTTACCCCTGCAAGTAGAACCTTAGATAGGTCGTTTATAAAAATCGGGGTTTAAAAGTGTGATTTGCTGCCTCGACACACCACTTTCAAAAAAATCCAAGTGCCCAAGTTGTTTCTTGATGTAATAATGAAAGTAATCAGCGATACAAACCCTTTGCTGCAAAAATTTTTTGAAAAAAGGCGTTTTTGAAGGTTTTGTGTGCATTTTTGTGTGCTATGCATTCAGTACATGGTAAGACATGTTTGCATGTAACTTTCTGTTGAAATGAAAGGGAATGCTGTTTTCAGGATATACAAAAGAAAGTAATGATGGATTCCAACCTTTTCATGCAAAAAGAATTCCAAAAAAAGTTTATTTACAAGTTTTGTATGTGTAAGTGTGTGTTTTCATTCCTCGACACATCTTAGCGTCAACTTTTCACACACCACTTTGAAATAAATACAAGTACACAAGCTCTTTATTGATGTAAATATCAAAGGAATCATAAATACGAATTTTTGGATGCAAAAAGAATTTCACAAAAAGGTGTTTTTACCAGTTTTGTGTCCATTTGCATGTGTTTCCATGCTGTACACAGCATGACATGTTTGCATGTAACTTTTGCTGAAAAACAAAAGGCAGACAGATTTCAAGATATACAAAACAATTTTTAAAAGATTTAGGTGTGAAGGTGTGTGTCGTCATTTTTTGACACACCTTGACACCCAATTGAAACACACAACTCTTAGTTAAATCAAAGTGCCCAATCTGTTTCTTCGCATGAATAAGAAGGTAATCGTGGTTTCGTAGCTTTTTATGGAAAAATAATTGTGAAAAAAGGTGTTTTTTGAAGGTTTTGTGTGCAAATGCATGTGGTGTGGACACAGTACATGGTGTGACATGTGTGCATGTAACTTTCTGTTAAAATCAAAAGGCAGTCTGATTTCAAGATATACAAAACAAAGTAATGATGGATTCCAACCTTTCCATGCAAAAGATTTGGAAAAAAACAATTTTTAAAAGATTTAGGTGTGAAAGTGTGTGTCGTCATTTTTTGACACACCTTGACATAAACATTGAAACACACAACTCTTAGTTAAATCAAAGTGCCCAATCTGTTTCTTGGCATGAATAAGAAGGTAATCGTGGTTTCGAAGCTTTTTATGCAAAAAGATTATAGAAAAAAAGGCGTTTTTGAAGGTTTTGTGTGCTATGCATTCAGTACATGGTGTTACATGTTTGCATGTAACTTTCTATTAAAATCAAAAGCCAGACAGATTTCAAGATATACAAAAGAAAGTAATGAGTAAACGCAACCTTTTCATGCAAAAAGAATTCCAAAAAACCTCTTTTTACAAGATTTAGGTGTGAAAGTGTGTGTTTTCATTCCTCGACACATTTGACCGTGAACTTTTCACACCCCACTTTAACACAAATACAACTTCCCAAGCTGTTTCTTGGCATGAATAAGAAGGTAATCGTGGATACGAAGCTTTTTATGCAAAAAGATTTTAGAAAAAAGGTGTTTTTGAAGGTTTTGTGTGCATTTTTGTGTGCTATGCATTCAGTACATGGTGTTGCATGTTTGCATGTAACTTTCTATTAATTTCAAAAGCCAGGCTGATTTCAAGATATACAAAACAAAGTAATGATGGATTCCAACCTTTTCATGCCAAAAGAATTGGGAATAAAGTTTTTTTTTAAGAGTTTTGTGTGTGAAAGTGTGTGTCATGCTTCCTCGACACATTTGACCGTGAACTTTTCACACCCCACTTTAACAGAAATGCAACTTCCCAAGCTGTTTCTTGGCATGAATAAGAAGGTAATCGTGGATACGAAGCTTTTTATGCAAAAAGATTTTAGAAAAAAGGCGTTTTTGAAGGTTTTGTGTGCATTTTTGTGTGCTATGCATACAGTACATGGTGTTACATGTTTGCATGTAACTTTCTTTTAAAATCAAAAGGCAGACTGATTTCAAGATATACAAAACAAAGTAATGATGTATTCCAACCTTTTCATGCAAAAAGATTTGGAAAAAAACAATTTTTACAAGATTTAGGTGTGAAAGTGTGTGATTTCATTCCTCGACACATTTGACCGTGAACTTTTCACACCCCACTTTAACACAAATACAACTTCCCAAGCTGTTTTTTGGCATGAATAAGAAGGTAATCGTGGATTCGAAGCTTTTTATGCAAAAAGAAATTTGAAAAAAAGGTGTTTTTGAAGGTTTTGTGTGCATTTGGTATGTTGTGTGGACACAGTACATGGTGTGACATGTTTGCATGAAACTTTCTATTAAAACTAAAGGGAATGCTGTTTTCAGGATATACAAAACAAAATAATGGATAAATGCAACCTTTCCATGTAACAAGATTTGGAAAGAAACTATTTTTAAAAGATTTAGGTGTAAAAGTGTGTGTCATGCTTCCTCGACACATGTTAGCGTGAACTTTTCACACTCCACTTTAACAGAAATGCAACTTCCCAAGCTGTTTCTTGGCATGAATAAGAAGGTAATCGTGGATACGAAGCTTTTTATGCAAAAAGATTATAGAAAAAAGGTGTTTTTGAAGGTTTTGTGTGCATTTTTGTGTGCTATGCATACAGTACATGGTGTTACATGTTTGCATGTAACTTTCTTTTAAAATCAAAAGGCAGACTGATTTCAAGATATACAAAACAAAGTAATGATGGATTCCAACCTTTTCATGCAAAAAGATTTGGAAAAAAACAATTTTTACAAGATTTAGGTGTGAAAGTGTGTGATTTCATTCCTCGACACATTTGACCGTGAACTTTTCACACCCCACTTTAACAGAAATGCAACTTCCCAAGCTGTTTCTTGGCATGAATAAGAAGGTAATCGTGGATACGAAGCTTTTTATGCAAAAAGATTTTAGAAAAAAGGTGTTTTTGAAGGTTTTGTGTGCATTTTTGTGTGCTATGCATTCAGTACATGGTGTTGCATGTTTGCATGTAACTTTCTATTAAAATCAAAAGCCAGACAGATTTCAAGATATACAAAAGAAAGTAATGAGTGAATGCAACCTTTTAATGCCAAAAGAATTAGGAATAAAGTGTTTTTAAGAGTTTTATGTGTGAAAGTGTGTGTCATGCTTCCTCGACACATTTGACCGTGAACTTTTCACACCCCACTTTAACAGAAATGCAACTTCCCAAGCTGTTTCTTGGCATGAATAAGAAGGTAATCGTGGATACGAAGCTTTTTATGCAAAAGATTTTAGAAAAAAGGTGTTTTTGAAGGTTTTGTGTGCATTTTTGTGTGCTATGCATTCAGTACATGGTGTTGCATGTTTGCATGTAACTTTCTGTTAAAATCAAAAGGCAGACTGATTTCAAGATATACAAAACAAAGTAATGATGGATTCCAACCTTTTCATGTAAAAAGAATTAGGAATAAAGATTTTTTAAGAGTTTTGTGTGTGAAAGTGTGTGTTTTCATTCCTCGACACATGTTAGCGTGAACTTTTCACACCCCACTTTAACAGAAATGCAACTTCCCAAGCTGTTTCTTGGCATGAATAGGAAGGTAATCGTGGATACGAAGCTTTTTATGCAAAAAGATTTTAAAAAAAAGGCGTTTTTGAAGGTTTTGTGTGCATTTTTGTGTGCTATGCATACAGTACATGGTGTTGCATGTTTGCATGTAACTTTCTGTTAAATTCAAAAGCCAGACAGATTTCAAGATATACAAAAGAAAGTAATGATGGATTCCAACCTTTTCATGCCAAAAGAATTAGGAATAAAGTTTTTTTTAAGAGTTTTGTGTGTGAAAGTGTGTGTCATGCTTCCTCGACACATGTTAGCGTGAACTTTTCACACCCCACTTTAACAGAAATGCAACTTCCCAAGCTGTTTCTTGGCATGAATAAGAAGGTAATCGTGGATACGAAGCTTTTTATGCAAAAAGATTTTAGAAAAAAGGCGTTTTTGAAGGTTTTGTGTGCATTTTTGTGTGCTATGCATACAGTACATGGTGTTGCATGTTTGCATGTAACTTTCTGTTAAAATCAAAAGGCAGACTGATTTCAAGATATACAAAACAAAGTAATGATGGATTCCAACCTTTTCATGTAAAAAGAATTAGGAATAAAGATTTTTTAAGAGTTTTGTGTGTGAAAGTGTGTGTTTTCATTCCTCGACACATGTTAGCGTGAACTTTTCACACCCCACTTTAACAGAAATGCAACTTCCCAAGCTGTTTCTTGGCATGAATAAGAAGGTAATTGTGGATTCGAAGCTTTTTATATAGAAGGAAATTTGAAAAAAGGGTTTTTTGTAGGTTTTGTGTGCATTTGCATGTGGTGTGTTTACAGTACAGGGAATGACATGTTGGCATGTAACTTTTGATTAAAACCAACAAATAAAGTAGTTCCTTGATGTACAAAAGAAAGTAATGATGGATTTCGACCTTTCCGTGCAAAAAGAATTAGGAACAAAGTGTTTTTAAGAGTTTTGTGTGTGTAAGTGTGTGTTTTCATTCCACGACACGTGTTAGCGTGAACTTTTCACACACCACTTTTACATAAATACAACTGCCCAAGCTGTTTCTTGATGTAATTATGCAAGTAATCGGTGATACGAACCTTTTAATACAGAAAGAAATTCTGAATTGTGTGTTTTTACGTGTTTTGTGTGCATTTGCATGTGCTGTGTTGACATGTGTTGAATGACATGTTTGCATGTAACTTTTGATTAAAACGAACCACTAAAGTCGTTCCTTGATATACAAAACGAAGTAATGAAAAGATTTGAATCTTTGAATGCGAAAAGAAAGCGGAATGAAGCATTTAAAAAAAAAGTTCGCGTTTCGCGTTTGTTTTGAAAACGCAGCAATCGTAAAAGCCGAGTTGAATTAGTAAATAGCGTCAATCGATATCGATAGGAATTCGATTCAAGTGAATTGCGAATGAATTCCCTTTAATTCTTGAAATGAATTCGTTGTTTTTCGATATAAATGGGAAAAAATCCGAAAAGGTGTTCGTTGCGGTGTGCGCGATCTCGAAATTTTCAAAGTCCCGAATGCGCGAAAAATCGTCAGAGTCCAAGTCGTTGCGGTGTGCTGGATCGCGAAATTTTTTCAAAGTCCCGAAATGTCGAAAAAATCGTCAGAGTCCAAGTCGTTGCGGTGTGCTGGATCGCGCAAAATTTCAAAGTCCACACTTTTCGAAATTTCGGCAAAGTCCGGTCTGCGGAAGGGTCCCGCGTGCAAGAAACGCTTTTTACGTCGCAGAAACGTTCAAGGATTCGGCGGTACCTTCCGTCGGGGGAAATCCGCGGCGTCGGCGAACGCGGCGCGAAGCCCAGAGCGCAGGTCCTAAGTCTGCGCCCTCTATAGGAGGCGAGTGTGTCGCGATGAGTGAAAAACGAGATTCGTGTCTACGGTGCGCGGGGTGCTTCCCGCGACGGATGGACCGAATAAGAGTGCTTTTGCACTTCCGGGCGTTGCGCTTTTCCCTTGGGTTGGCTACCCTCTCGGGGATCGTGTCGACGGCTGATTCTTGCGGGACCGGCGCAGGTTCTCTGTGTCCGGACTCTGCTCGTTTCCAGCCCCGGTGGAGAGTCTCGGGAAATTCATTGCGGCCCCTTCCTTCTGGCGCCCGCCGCCTGTGGTGCGAGTCCGTCCGTAGGACGCGGAAAACGGTGTCGAACTAGAGTCACTTGACGAGCGAGTGTCGAGATGCCGACGGTGCGCGGGGTGCTTCCCGCGACGGATCGGCCGAAAAGAGTGCCTCTTGGGCACTTCCGGGCGTTGCGCTTTTCCCTTGGGCTGGCTACCCTCTCGGGGATCGTGGCGACGGCTGATTCTTGAGGGACCGGCGCAGGTTCTCTGCGTTCGGACTCTTAAAGTTTCCAGCACCGGTGGAGAGTCTCGACCCGTGCTCGTCGCCGACCTGTGAGTCCCGTTTCCGCGCCGCGAGGGGCGTTCCGAACTACGGCACTGGGAGTCTTACCAACTGTCTCTGCCCTTCGCAAGCAGGCAAGGCCGCCGTGCCGATGCTGCACTGCGATGGCAAAAACTGAAAGGATTTGACGGACCTCTGGGCATTACGCTGTACAAGCTCGTACTGTGATGTCAGAGCACCTCGCCCCCCGGCGCGACGCCGGCGGGGACGTTGTGGGTTTTGAACCGGCTACCGAGATCCAAATGTGAGAAAATGAATGAAGTAGAAGTGAGGGCGCAATTCTCGCGCTCCTCAGCGGCCGCCCGCCCTGGCGGCTCGCAAAAAGAGAGACAGACGTTGAACTTTCAAGTTCAAAAAAAAATCAGCAACCTGGTTGATCCTGCCAGTAGTCATATGCTTGTCTCAAAGATTAAGCCATGCATGTCTAAGTACATGCCGTATAAAGGCGAAACCGCGAATGGCTCATTAAATCAGTTATGGTTCCTTGGATCGTACTTTACTACTTGGATAACTGTGGCAATTCTAGAGCTAATACATGCAGCAGAGCTCCGACCTTCGGGGACGAGCGCTTTTATTAGACCAAGACCGATCGGGCCTCGTGTCCGTGAAACGTGGTGACTCTGTATAACTTTGGGCTGATCGCACGGGCTCGTCCCGGCGACGTATCTTTCAAGTGTCTGCCTTATCAACTGTCGATGGTAGGTTACGCGCCTACCATGGTCGTAACGGGTAACGGGGGATCAGGGTTCGATTCCGGAGAGGGAGCCTGAGAAACGGCTACCACATCCAAGGAAGGCAGCAGGCGCGCAAATTACCCACTCCCGGAACGGGGAGGTAGTGACGAAAAATAACAATACGGGACTCTTTTGAGACCCCGTAATTGGAATGAGTACACTCTAAATCCTTTAACGAGGATCCATTGGAGGGAAAGTCTGGTGCCAGCAGCTGCGGTAACTCCAGCTCCAATAGCGTATATTAAAGTTGTTGCGGTTAAAAAGCTCGTAGTTGGATCTCAGTTCGAGACGGGCGGTCCGCCTACCGGTGGTCACTGCCTGTTCTCAACACCAGCCGGTTTCTCTAGATGATCTTCACCGGTTGTCTTGGGTGACCGGCAAGTTTACTTTGAAAAAATTAGAGTGCTCAAAGCAGGCGTGACGCCTGAATAATGGTGCATGGAATAATGGAATAGGACCTCGGTTCTATTGTGTTGGTTTTCGGAACACGAGGTAATGATTAAGAGGGACAGACGGGGGCATTCGTATTGCGACGCTAGAGGTGAAATTCTTGGACCGCCGCACGACGAACTACTGCGAAAGCATTTGCCAAGAATGTTTCCATTAATCAAGAACGAAAGTTAGAGGTTCGAAGGCGATCAGATACCGCCCTAGTTCTAACCATAAACGATGCCAGCCAGCGATCCGGCTGTGTTCCTCAAATGACACGCCGGGCAGCTTCAGGGAAACCAAAGCTTTTGGGTTCCGGGGGGAGTATGGTTGCAAAGCTCAAACTTAAAGGAATTGACGGAAGCGCACACAAGGAATGGGGCCTGCGGCTTAATTTGACTCAACACGGCAAAACTCACCCGGCCCGGACACAGGAAGGATTGACAGATTAAGAGCTCTTTCTTGATTCTGTGATAGGTGGTGCATGGCCGTTTCTAGTTGGTGGAGTGATTTGTCTGCTTTATTGCGATAACGAGCGAGATTCCAGCCTACTAAATAGGCGAGCCGATCCTTCGGAGTCGGACGTTCTTCTTAGAGGGACAAGCGGTGTTCAGCCGCACGAAACGGAGCAAAAACAGGTCAGGATGCCCTTAGATGTTCGGGGCCGCACGCGCGCCACATTGAAGGAGTCAGCGTGTGCTTTCCCTCTCCGAAAGGAGTGGGTAACCCGGTGAACCTCTTTCGTGCTGGGGATTGGGAATTGTAACTGTTTCCCATGAACGAGGAATTCCCAGTAAGCACGAGTCATCAGCTCGTGTTGATTACGTCCCTGCGCTTTGTACACACCGCCCGTATCTTTCAGTGCTGGGGATTAATCTGTGTTTTACAAAAGTTCCGGTTTTGGTTTTCGGGCGCAGGGACGCGAAGCGTCCCCGCCCGAAAACCAAAACCGGAACTTCTGTAAAACATACCTGAAAAAGGGGGAAAAAAGGGAAAAATTTCCGCGCCTGCGGCGCGGAAAAAGAGAGAAAGGATTTACATGGGATAGCGCGCGAGTTCCGGACTCAAGTTTTTGGAGGGGTAAAAATAAAGTGGTCTTATCTTAACTCATCTTTAACATGAATTCGATACAATTCAACACTTTTAGGCAAATACGGCGCATACAAAAACACCATACGATATCTTAAAGTAGCGCTAGGGTTCATAACTACTCAAGCACGTAAAGTTACTATTTCTTTCACAAACAAAATATCTGACACATAACATTTTACGATTATTGTCTAAAAACATAAACATAACATTTAATTTATAATATTCCAATACTAATCATCAAACAACCATTATTAATTCCTAAACAACCACTTCTTCTGGCTTAGGGAGCTTCACAAAAAAATTTAATACATTTCACGCAATAATGTAAAAATAGTTATTGAGTTAGTACAAGCATAATGTACATACCTTTAATTATTAGCTCACAACAAAATAATACGCCATTACCATCCAATGGTACAAAGAGGACTAGCAGTCTACCAAACAAAAAGTTCAAGATTAAACCTAAAATAAAAAAAATACACACTAATCAAATAACATACTAATTTTAATTACTGGTTCCGTTTAATAACTTAAATTCAAAATACAATCCACCCATATAACTATGGGCCCAATCATTAACACCCAGTTAAAAGCAATAAATCTAAACAAAAATAATTATATACAAAAATAATTATATACAACTTTAATTTCCGCACTTAAAGATTTCATAACAAACAAAAACCACAAAATTAACATCATTTAATTTCTTTTAAATAACATAACTAAAAAAAAAATGTGGATGTTAGTTAAAAAATAATCAAAATCAAATAAATACAAATTACTATTTCATGCAAATTTAAATTGAAATTACATTTCATGTGTATAAATCTTTACAATTTAAGATTATTCAAACCACAATAACGTTGCATCAACAAAGTAATTAAAAATATTGAAAGCCAAGAAAGATAATTTCATTTTAATAACAACACGTGCAAAACATGTGAATCAAAACTTTCAGTTCGCAAAATGCTTCAAAACATTCTACAAAAGTAAGGTGCAGTGGGACTGAATAACAGGCATATCACAGACAAATCAATTCTTTCTAAGTTATATTGCTACTAATTACAAAATCAAAATTCAATACTAATAACACGTTACAAAAACATTTTACCTTTAGTCACTCTACAGAATTTCAATCTTAAAAAAATAGGCAAGTACAATAACTCACGAAATATCCCTTGATAATCTTAACGGTCCAGGTCCTGTTTAAAAACAAATGGCGTCACAAAACCCTAAAAATAAATAGTAACAAATGTGTAAAATCACTCTACTATTCTAAAGAGCTACGCGCACATTACGCTATTCCAATTCATTACAAAGTTATTTTTTTCAACAATACAAAATAATTTATTTTCAACATAATTTTAGGTAATTCTAATTTCGTGCAAAACTTTCGTTATAAAACAAAAAAAAATTTTTTCAACACTATCTTAAATCCTCATTAGCAACCTCAAAAAGAATTACACACAGCTCGGTAATATTAAAAAACAAAGAGACTAATACTTTCTAAAAAAATGAAAAACCACGTTAGCAAACACTAAATGTTTCAAGATATCCAACTACATTCAAATTAATTTTTTAACACATTTCAAAAATTATAATTTTTGGGCACTATCTAGATTATGGCTAAAAACGTTATAATTATTTCTTTTAAAATAAATGCTAACAAAGAGGTAAAACATATTATTCCATTTTAAATACTCTTATATTACAGATTTAAACATCCTATATTAAATCGACCACTCACATCATAACTTTAAACAAGTACTTCTAAACTTAAAAGGTTCAAATTCAACCAGTAAAAACAATTTCCCAAAATTTTACAAGCACACAACTTTTTCATTTCAAATCAAGACAAATTAATCAACAATTACAAAAGTTGTTCATTTTCAAGAATTCTTCCAAAATTACAAAACACTTAAAGCATAATACTTCTTTATTTATTAACGTAAAATCGAATTTCACAAATGTTCATTTAGAAATATTAAAATCAACAACAAATCATACATTACAATACAGGTCAAATATAATCTTGATTAAAAACAAAAGCCGACAGAAGTAAAATAAACTACTTTTTTCAAAAAGGCCCTAAAAAAAATTCTCATGCATAGGGCTTAAAATAACTCATTCTAATATAAGCCAAACTTCTGTAACCTTTAAAAGTTAAGTAATCAATGATCATCTAGCTAAAAACATTGGTAAAACCCTAAAAACCATCAATTGATTTCATTACCATTACTGCATCATAAGCCCCTAATTTTACACTTCTTAGAGTAAACACTACATCATTCAAATAACACCATTAAAACTTTCAGGTCCATTATGAGTTCGGCCATTCAAGCACTTTTCCAAAAGTTCTATGGTGCAAAGCTATAAATACACTGGTTGAACTACATTTCAAATAGTGTTGGACTAGCTTCAGTTTAACGGGTTCTTATCCATCGCTTACAGCTCGCTGGTAATAGCACATACTATCTACAGCACTGGTTAAACTTCCTTCTAAATCATAATAACCATTGCTTTCTAAAAAAAAAAAGTCTTACATTTGGATATTTAATTTAAATAGGATCAATTCCTACACAATCGGCACAGATAATTCATGCATAAAAATTTCAAACTAAAAGAAATGAGTTCATTGGTGTCGTCAATGTCCACACACCAAGGGGTAAATTTATAATGCCCATTGTCATAACGCACAGTTAAGAATTCGCCCAATGAACAAAAGTCAAGCCGCCAGGTAAGGTATGGTAAATACCTCTACATAACATTATTTGCAACTCGTCGACATAAACAGCTGCTCAGCAGTTTAACAAACCATGATACATCACTTTTCTTTCCAGCAGAACAAGCTGCTAAACAGTGTTGTAAATTCATTAATGTATGTTACGTATTTATCTTATTTTTCATCAAATGTTAATACATATTCCGTTGTTTCTTTCCTAACCCAGTTACCTATTTCTATATTACTATTCTAATTCAACCAGTTTATCAATGTAACAAGGCCCTGGACATTTACTTTCGTATGGGCCTTCATTTTCGCATCAAGGCCAACGTGTACATTAGAGGCTAGTACAGATTTACCATACGGCGGTCATGGGTTAAAACAGGAATCAATGTAAATATATATACATAAATACTGTCCAGTAAACTTTTAATTTCTTTTCAAAGCCAAAACACCTTCGATTTCATTGTTATTCAACAATAACTGTTCAAATTAATGTTAAAAAATTTAAAATAAATTACACATACTATCTTACATTTAAAAACAATCATTAACAATTACAAAACAACAAATCCACGGCAAATGCATCACTTAAAAATTTAATTCAAACCTCAGTTTAAACAAAAAAAGGCTTCCGCAAATGATAACAACCATCAAATAAAACAGTTACTCATATTTTTTTTTAACACATTCTTACAAATTCTTTTTTCAGGACGAGATATCAACCCAAAAAAAGGTCGAGTATAATCATGTTAACAACTTTTTTTCTAAACTATTGCTATCCACGCTAGCTACATATTGACATTTTCAAAATGAGCTGCATATTAAAACATCAAATTCAACCAGCTATTAACACACCTTAAAAAATCAACAAATTGTTAGCATGGTAATACTACTAACATGCACCGGGATTCAACATATTTAACGTAAATTTCTATTAGTACTACTGAAGATATACACAAAAACACATATTGCACCTTCTTTGTATGAGTAAATCTAGTAGGACAAAAAATTACGGATGTATGCAGGACCTTTGCCATATTTATAGCTATTTCATTTAAAGCTATGTACAGTAACTTAAAAATTAATTTTTGGATGTTCGCCGTTACATACATCGTGTTTTTATAATAACTTTACAAAAACACTGCACAAAAAAATATAATGTTTTTTACACCTAAAAGCATTCTAACACCATTTAACCACACAACTACAAAATGTTTTCAAGGATATCAACTCAGGGGGGAAATAAGTTAAACTCTAAAATTCATTGCATTTTTTTTATAGAAAATACAAGAAATTAAATAACAAAGAATTATTTTCCATTTTACATACAAATACATTTATCTTGTTACACACATACTGCCCCTCAAAAAAATCTTAAAAAAACATTTCAACTTATGTTTTTTTAATAACTAATTTTGTCTATTACCTTAATTTCAGCTTTCCATAATATAAGATTATTAAACTTTTTATAATTTTTCCATTCATATAATCTATACTAAGTCATTTATTTATAAGCTATCTAAACTCATTGTCTTTGGTTCAAAATTGTAAAACAAAAAAGATAATTTTTAAAAAAATAATCTTTAACCATAAGTTTAGAATCAATACATAAAACATTTCAAACAAGCAAACATGCTGCAGAATATTTAGGCAAAAGACGTGGCATTTGCACAACAACACTACTGCAATCATGCCGCACATCATAAACAGAACAAGTTGTTATTCATTTTCAATTTTAAATCTTCCTTTACAATTCATTCAAATAAACCGTTAATTTAATTTTTTTCAAATAATAAGATACCTTACTTCTACTTATAATATTAACTACTTCTCATGTTTTGAAAACAGTAAATTATTCCACACATAGCTTTACAAGCTTTAAAATATAATCTCCAAAAAAAGGTAACAAAATGGTTGATCGTTTTGAAAAATTTCAAGGAATACTCGACATATTATTGCCACAGCTAAAAAAAAATTAAAATTTGGCATAACTAACTCATCCTTTGTAGCGTCTCTTAGTGCCAGAAAAGATTTCAAATTTACTCTAATCAAAGTACCCCTTTATACACTACAAACAAATTTGATAACATCAGTCCAATTGACAGTTACACGTTCTACAACTCTTATAGCCAGGAGAATCTTAATATTCTGGATACAGAATAAGTAATATATGCACACACGAACATGTTCTTGTTTTTCAAAAATTGAATTTCATTCTATGAAAATTATTACATTTTTTTAAACAATGACGATCGCAGCCACTCAATTACTTTTCATTACATTAGCACCTAAATAGTTTTACAATCCTTTTCCACCTAAGTTTTTCTACTTATGGCAAACAAATTTTCTATTAGACTCTTCAAAATAATTTGGAACACATTTCTTAAAT
Organism: Meta bourneti; assembly: GCA_933210815.1. Classification (NCBI taxonomy): domain Eukaryota; kingdom Metazoa; phylum Arthropoda; class Arachnida; order Araneae; family Tetragnathidae; genus Meta; species Meta bourneti. The sequence goes on from OW119927.1 coordinate 112,111, forward strand.
TTAATTCAACATTTTTTTCTTGCAATTAAAAAAATATTAGAACAAGATTCACATTCATTACAATTATTTATTTTCATACTCATAAAGAACTTTTTGTTCATTTTATAATTAAAACGGGGTGCATATTTGAAATAGGCTCTAAAAAAATTCATTTGAACAATACATATCAATTTCATTAAATAAAAATAATGACGAACGATTACAAAATTACAAATCCACAGAACATAGATGTTTTAAACATTAAATTCGGACCTCAATATAAACAAAATAACCGTCCACACAAAAGTTAACAAACATTACATAAAACAGTTACTCAATTTTTCCGCACTCTTCCAAAATCTAATTCTTTTTGGCAAACAATGCATTTGACTTTAAGCCGATCAGTTGAAGCTGTTAAATACACATTTCCCAAGCATATTATTTCAATCCTTCAAAACAATCCTCTTCTCATCAAAGTCTGCACAAAATTTCCACTCCTTATCAGCAAGTTACAAACCTAGTTGTTTCTCCACAAGCACCTAATGCGAACCCATTTTCCATGTAGGCACAATGTGAAAATTATGATTATTATTTATGTGCCTTTTCTTCAAATATTTAGAAAATTTGACATTGTAAAAACATCTGAGAAACATCGAATAAAGACGATAACAGAAAGCATGAGCAAATCAATCAGTAACAATCGTAGGTCGCCAAAGATCCAATGAACTAAATGGTCATTACACGTCAATCAAGCTTGTGGGGTGTGCGCACTCACACACCCCTTTGTAGGGTCATTCATCGGTCCTCTTTCTATTCGCTTCCTGAAAGGGGAGGATACAAGTTGTTTCACAATGAGAAAACTTCCACTTCCCATCCAAGAACAAACAAAGCTCAAAAACGGTAGAAATAAAAAAAACTGCCAAAAAAATAAAGTGTTTCATTTAAAAAAAAAGGACACCATTTGAAGACACCTGTTTTCCCCAAAACCCACTTAACAGATCTCTTAACCAAGCAATGCTCTACCGATTTATTCAACCCTCCTGATGTTTATCGCGACAGTTATTTTTCCATTAGGAAAACTAGCCGAATCCAAATAATCAACATATCTCATTAGTAGAAAACTGCCCAAATCATGATCTCATCATCATAAAAAATTAAACAGTAATTTAACAACTAGTTATCACATCATTAGCAAAATTTGTTAAATTTTCCTTAAAAAAACTATGGTATCAACACAATTAAGTAACAGCCGAACAGGTCAGCAAAATAAAAAGTCAGGTATCAGTTTGCATGAATGCATGTAATAAATTAACCAATTTTACTAATAACAAGATATCTCGTCATCAAGATATTGACTATTTTCAAATAATGACACAATCAAGCTCATGTCAGTTTTTCTAATAAGAATAAATACTTCGTCAAACCATCCACACAGAGGGTCAATGTCTTCAATTTTATTTGCTATTCATGCATCAGTCGAGTGCCTATTTATTGACACTTTTGGTTTTCGTTGACAATCAATCTTTTTCTACCTTTACTTCATTTGCCACAGAAAATTTAATTAATTAGTTATTAATATACTTTAAATGTAGTATATATGGTAAAATAGCGAAACATTTAATAAAAATTTCACATCGTTTTATATTACAGGATGGAATCACTCATTCATCAAACCTCAGCTTGTGCTCCATCTCAATGTCATGCTTGTCGTTTTGCATATTCTTCTATCTTCTGTCACGAATTGTCGTAAAGTTCAATTGTCCCACCGCTATTTGCAAACCCCTATTACGTTCGTATAAATAATATTTATACACATAATCGTACAGTACCACTACCTATGTACTCACTTACTACATCAAATACTATACATAAAACTTACATACGTGGAAAATGTAGTTACATAACATGATAGATATTTATGAAAAGTATTTGCTTGTTGGCATTTATATTTTATGCACATTTTCTCAATAACTTTAATAGTAATTTTAAAAAGGATTTCTAGTTAAAACAAATAAAAAGTACTTAAACACAAATCAGATTTAACCATGTGCATTACCTTTCGTAACACCCTCTCAAATTTCAGGGTTCCGAGTTCAAATCCAACGAAAGACTGTCGTGTAAAAAAGGGGACTGGTGCACTTTAATTTAAGGGAATTTGAAACAAATTCACAATAATTTTATACTCATTAATATTTAGCTTGCAAAAAAAGCTTTATTTTCAAAATTAAGACAAAATGTCGATAAAATAAAATATGTCTATTTTACAAATTTTCTCTAAGCATTGTTAGGAATATTACAGTTTTTTTTCTCAATAAACAGCGTAGGAAACTTGTAAGAGCATTCCCAAGAACATACAAATTATGTAAAATTTGGAGCTTGCACTAAAAAAAAAACATCGAAATCATTACAATAGCTTTCCGCTTCAATACGTAACCAATTTTCTTAACATACCCAACACTCAGTTATCGATTAAGTGAATTAACTTTTACATTCCAAATTCTCAATTCAATAAATACAGAATAGGTATGTTAGCAGTGTAAAGAATTCCTAGGTAACATGCCCAATAAAATTCAAATAAAAATTCACCAACATAATACATAAAACAAAAAAAAATTATTTAAATTCCAAATTATAAAGATTTATGTGCTAAGTTGGAATGCTTTTGTGATACAGCATTAAACTTTTTTAAACGTAACCACGTGTCTTTCTTTTTTCATAAACAGCCTACTGAACTAATTTTAAATATAGTTCTTAATTAATTTATATAAAACATGTTTCTTGTTTTCATCGTAATTCCATTTTTATTATTTAAACATAATACTGGAAGAATAAAATTTTAATTTAAATCAATGATTCTTGAACAAAAATTTATTTCAATCACAATTTAAATCAAACTCATTTCATTCAGCTAACACTGGTACAACATATAAGAGACAGTCAAGTATAAAGTTACAAGATTCAATACAAACCAAAAGGATACGGTGGATAACATATACATCAGCAGAACACCAACCAAACCTATCAAAGATCTACAGAGAAACAGTCAAAACAAAATTCAAAGGCTTATTAATTTCTCTTGTTAAATACACATCAAAAGGTTCTGCCCAAAGTTGAAAAGAGGAATATGAGATTGTAACAGAAGAAAAGCCAACGTTAATAGAACCATAACTTAAAAAGAGCGATGGGGGATGAGTAAATAACACAGAATACTGGTGGAACGGCAGCGGTAGCTAAGGTTGTCTTAAGGCAACATCCTGGCGAGACAATCTTTGCCACTTGAAATGAATCTAAATTAGTGTTAAAGGGAGAGGCAAAATGCCCGATTTTACACTGGGACTGAAATTACCATCATATGGAAGACTATTGTACAAAGTGTCTCATTGAAAGAGAAATGCCCATTCGTGAACATTCCTATAGTACAGGTTATATAAAGTAGGGGTGATGTGCTTCAACAAGAATTCTTCTGCACAGTTGCTCCCTCATTTGTAGTGAAATACCTGTTGTTCCTAATACATATCAAAGACATGCTCAAAGAAAGGCAGGAATTAGTCTCCACCGATTGTTGTTAGTGGTAAAATCTTCGAACCACCTACCACAATAAGAAAAACACAGAAAGAAATTCCGTTTAAGGAAAAAAGGTAGACATGTTAGTGGAAAAAAACAAAAAAAAGAATGTTGAAGACAGAAAACTTCCTTAAAGAACAAGGGGACGTAGAGCAGAAGGAGGCCAGAAGGCAGGCTAAAGAATGTAATGGAGGATTTATCTTTCATAATGGTTTGGTCTTTCACAAAAAAAAAATTCTTGAAGTACTAGTCAATTGATTCTCCATAAACATAGAAGAGAAGTCCTTAGATCAGCCAGCTGCTCAGTGTTTTTTAAGGTCATATGGGAATAAGGAGCACAATAGAGAATTACATATTTGTTCTATTAAAATGGGCCATCAAGAGATGTTAGGCAGTTTTGTTTAGAATGTGTAAAGATAATCAATTAAAGAGAGTAGGATTAAACAAAAAGCTAGGGCCCCAATAACTCCCGTTAAGAGGCAAAAATTGTCTTTCCAAGTGGTAAATGTGGACACATCGTAGGACTTGAATTTCCAAAGAATACAAATCTATCTTGTGTACGGTAGACCAACATACAAGGTGGGCAAAGGCGATCCCTTTGTCGAGTCTAACGGCCAAGGCAACACATAAGGTTTTATTGTCTATAGTCATGAGGACAAGTGCCAAATTTAATTGCTTCGGACAATGGCACAAGTTTCATCACTCAATTAAAACAGGAATTTTTTAAAAAAATGCGTTCTCTCATGGGTTATATCACACCATTAAGTAGGACCCACACACTTAGTCACATATTAACCCACATACAGATGTCCTGAACAGTACAACTGGTGTACCTCTTTTTCAATTGCTCTTTGGAAAAAGGGTTTGCAGTTGGATGCAATCTAAATACATGCCTATGTGAAGAAATTGAAACTCAACTGAAAGAAGCAGCAGAGAAAGCCAAGATAACATCTCAATAAAACAAGGTAACAAAATTTTATGTTGGTTCAAATGTGGTAAATGTCAGTTTTGAAAGTAATGAACAAATTCGTAAAGCAGAAAACGATCTGATCGTCAAAGCAATAGACAATTTCCCCTAAAAAGTCAAAATGACTGTGTCAACGCATTTCAGTCTTACACAGGAGAAAAATTTTAAAATACTTTTATGTAAATTCAAAACACATTTTAGCTAAACAATAGAATAGGTAAAAGTAAATTAGCACAAAGCTAAATTAACTAGAACAATCAAACTAATTCCATCCGGAGAAAACCAGTTATTGGATTCCGATAGCCTACCATTCAAAAGTTCATAGAACACATAAATTTGAGCCATGGTCAGATAACGAGGCAACAACTGAGCTAGCACCCCACTCTCCAAACTAACACACCACGCTAACGGGAGGACATTTAAGGCCAAGACAGATTTAACGTGCACCAGTCCCCTTGGTACCTAACAGTCTTTTGAATAGATTAAAACTAGCCACACTCTAATTGCGATTCCGTTACGCTTCCAAACAGGCCATCGCAGCCCTCAGTAAATTTTGGAAAATTTAAATGACATAAATTAGCAAAGTAAATCATATAATAGAGTAAACAAAAAAGTGCCCCAAAATGCAAATCATAAGCATTGTTTTTCCATCTTGTTCTCAAGCAGCTTAAATTACTTTGAGATTAACCAATAACCAACATACTCAATAAAGTTGCTGGTCCAAGACACCATATTATTTTTTCAATCATACAAGTTTAATAATTGTTTTGCATTATATATATATATACATATATATATATATATCATAAATAAATACAATGTTTTGAATTCCATCAATTATTTTGAAATAAATTAATTAAATTGCTCAAGACTAGCTTAAGAAAAAAATCATGGCACAAATATAAAATAAATTAAAACAAACTTGCATCTTCAAAAAATTTCCTACTTCTCATTAGTCAAAAAAATGCTATTTTTCAGGTTAACAGTAAAAAATAATACAACATTAAAATACAAATTTCAAAATCAAATATGTCTATTTTTCAAAAATACTCAAGTATTTCACAGGTATATTCATAGCGCACAAAACCAGTTTATATATGTCGGATTGCATTGAGCTGTCTTTAGTTTCAGTTTTGGCCACGTGATCTTTAGTTTGGGTTTGAGTTTCTCCACAGCACTCGCGCAGTTGTTCACGTGTTCTTTTTGCGCCAAACGCGAGTAGCGTCAGCCGCGTCTTTGTGTCTGAGGATACAGCCGCGCTCTCCATGCCAACGGAAATCCATGAGGGGTTTTCGCGTTACTTTCATGTGATACTTTTGTGTAATTCTTCACAGGGAAGAATTGTCATTTGTCTATGAATAATTGTTCATCATTAAAAACCTTAATACAGTCCATAATCAGTGCTTGTGTTTTTGTGTGAATTGCCTCTCGAGCTTCGATGGGTTCCTTCAATATATAAAGCACAAAATGAAGCTTTTGCCTATAAACAGCATAGAACAAGTGTAGTTGCATCCTCCAAAACATGCCAAATCAATGAAATATTGAGCTTACAATAAAAAAATAATCCATTCCAATAGCTTTCTGGTTCAACCCATAAACTTTTCTCAACATAATCACTCAATTATCAGATAAGTTAATTAACATTTCAATTCCAAACATTAATTCTGGTGCTGCCAGATACCGAGTAGCAAAATTACGCTTTTTTGATCAATGAGTTTTTCGTTTGTGCTTTTCGGAATACCAGTGCTTGAATTAGAAATAAATGTAATCGGTGTAGACAAATTAAACTGAATAGATAAAATTTTTTCAATAACCAGAAGGTCGATTTTACATAATTTTTCAGAAAGAAAATCACTGCTTTCAACAGAGGATTCACATGTTCCGGACATTTTAAAATAAGTTACACGCCTTACCTAAAAAGCCTCGTGAAACAGAATTCTACAAATCATTACGTATTCAATAAATTATTTAAGGAAAGTTGGTCGAAATATACACCAACTTTCATTGAAAATAATCCTTGAACTCCTGAAAACCTTTCCTTGAATTTCTTTGAAAAATAAATATTTTAAAATATTCTTTCCCCCTTCATCAATAAAATATCTATAATTTATTTACATCATGGGAAGAACTAAAAAGTCAGTTCAAACAAAAATACTGTAATTTAATTTGTTTCGGAAAAAATTGTTTTTCGATCAACACTGGTAAAGCAACCATCGCTGCCTAAAGCAATCGATCTATGCTCAATGTTATTTCTATAGCGATTTCGAATATATTTTAGCCCCCCAGGGCCAATGGAACGGGGGTTAAGAGTTAGCCTATGCTGACCGCAGTGTTCTAAAGTATAAGTGTACCAAATTTGGTGTGGATTGGTCAAACGGTGTAGATTTGTATAGAAAATATACACACACACATCCTATTTTATATATATAGATATCTCATTTCACTATTTTACTGGTACCTGATACTTGTTGAAAAAATCCTAATATTTTTTTTTTGTCAAATAAATTTCTTTAAATTTGGCGACCCACAAAGATTTTCAAGCGACCCACGGTTTGCGCTCGACTGCTCTAGAGGAACCCTTAATCCAAAGAGTTATTGCACTGTCACTCTATAAATAGAGATGTTGACATAGTTCAAAACAAATTTGTCAAATACTTTGCAAGTCTAGGTGCAAACATAGCAGCTGTCAACTACAAACACGGTAAGGTTAACAACTTCAGTGTGGCCACGCGACCTTTCGCAGTAACAAAACTAGTTTTATATTCTCCATGGCCATTCTTGTACCAAAAAAATTGACTGCACCAAAACCTTTCAAAATTACGTCTTCGAACACATAAAGACTAATTTCAGTTTTTCCACAAACAGATGTGGCTCGATCCGCAACATTTCCCCCTCAAGAAATGAGTAAAATCAATACCCATTAACACTTGACAAGACAAATTGCTGTTTACATCAGTGATTTCTAAATTAAGTCTATTGAACCTTTTCAGCGATGTTTGTTACATCGGAACATAAAATACTAGGATTACTAATAAAATTCGAATAGAAAGCACTGATTATTATTCTTTCTTTGCATTTTTTATCCAAAAGGAATAAATCTACAAAAAGGTTTTTCCGTTCCAAACGAAGAGACAGAGTTTTTCATATTTAAGGTTTTAAATCTAATTTTTTAACTAAATTTGCATGAACAAAATTTAGTGTACTACCAATGTCCAAACAGTCAGAGATGTAACAAGAGGGGTGCAGATGGGGCATCTGCCTCAGGCGCCTGATTGGGGGGGGGGGTTAAATTGTCAGAGTATTTTTTTACTATATAAATAATTACGTATGATAAAAAATGAAGGAAAAAACTTAGTAGACTACAAAAACAAAAAACTATAAAAGGAGCTAAATGCAGAATGTGTGAAGAAAGAGGAGGAAAGCTTAACCTAGATCCTCTTTTAAAGAAATACGGAGGAAGAAGCGTATGTTTGATGAGAAGGACAAAGTTGAAACCTATGAATTCACAGAAGAAAAAAAAGTTCAGATTATTAATTATACAAATAGATCAGATTCTGAATGAACTCAGACAAACGTTTCAAGTCATTCAAAACATAAATAGTTCATTAGGTTTCCTCAATAGAGCTCAGTTTAAAACAATGAATGGAGAAGAATTAGAGAACCAGGCACTTGAGTAAGCTACCACATATAAAGAAGACTTAGAAACTAGCTCGCTATAAAAGTGGAGAATTTGAAGTATAATGCCTTAAATTTCAACCCTAATATAAAACAGGCTACACCATCAGGTCTGACGTTAATATACAATAACGTACTTTAAGACGGGTCCACCAACATAACGACAGCGTTAAAAATTTTCAGCACAATAACAGTCTCAGTCACCTCAAATGAAAGGAGTTTTAGCAAACTAAAGATCATAAAAAATTACATCAAAAACTTAACAGAACAACCAATCTGAGTATCATATCAATAGAGCACAAGTTAGCTTCAAAGCTATCTTTTGAGGACATTGTAAAAATGTTTGCAGCCGAAAAATCCCATAAAGTTAGGTTCTAGTTCAAGCTTTCTGTGTTTAAATTATTTATTTTTCACATTTTGTCAATAGATTAAGAGATTGTTAATCTAAGTATAAAACTCAAGATAATAACTTGAGTAAAATCTGTTATTATTAATTCTTGTTCCACAGTTTTCCAAAATCCTTCAATGGTTTTCGGTCGATGTTACGATAATTATCTTTTATCTAGCTCATAAGAACAAAATATATAACAGCTTTACCAAAGCATACATAAATCAAAGTTCCCCACATAACCACAACCCACGTAACAATATCAAAACAAACATAATAGCCACCAGGATCTGCTCAATATTAAAACCAAAATTTTTAAATTGCAAAACTTTCTTACAAAACTTAAATATAATGTTGTAAATGAGACAGCTATCACATGGACCACCCACTTTGCACAACATGACCCTATGTAGCTGTAAACAATAGTCCAACTTTGAACAAGTTTAACTGATTGATAGTTAGGACAATTATAAGAGTTTAATACAAATTTAATTTCTAAATTTTAAACATATAACTAAAAATATATATTCAGATTACAAAATAACTATAGTTATAGCTGCTTACCCTAAAAAATAACAAATCATTAGTGCACTGGATGTGGTGGCATCTGTCAAAATTAATTAGTTCTCTCTTGCATTTCAAGAAATGCTTAATGACCTGCAGATTGCTTTTCACCTCCTGACATACCCAAGGATTCCATTTTCACACGAGACGGAACGCCACACACTGCAAACATGCGGGTCAGAAAAATTACTTACATTTTATAAAGTAAAAATAAAACATAACTCTTAGTGATAAATTTTTTTATTAAAAAGCATATCAAATTTAAAAAATCAAAATGGAATCTTAATATGATGAATAACAAATAATTGGATTTCAAAGCAAAATTGTTCATAATTTCAATGCTGTTCACATGACACATAAAAGGGAAAAAAAAGAGGGATGGGATATAGAACAGTAGGAGAAAAAGATCACTTCGGTACACAGAAGTGTGATTCCAGTGTTTACCAAAGACAGTAAACCCCATGGAAAAAGCATTTCACTCGGGTACGTAAAGCCAGTACACGCCTAAAGACGTACCCACGAGGGGCTGTGAGAGTTACGAAAAATGTAATAACTTAAAAACAATAAATTATACATAAATGAATGATAACGCATTCATTAGAGCATTAAACAAACCATGTTATACATACTCAATGACCTTGTGTTGATGTAATCGGCTGATGCAAGCTCAGTGCAAAGTTGAGTCATGAAAATTTGCCTGCTGTACATTAAATTAGTCTAGCTCCGACTTCCTTTATGAGAGCACGTTTCAAATGTCATTTGTTTCGTCTCTTTGCTTTTTATAAAAATAAATAAAACATAAATATTTAATATTTGTTAAGATATAGTACTTCCAACTATAAAAACCGTAATAAATTTTACAAAAATTACAAAATGTCCAAACATGCATAATAAACACAAGAATAATTATAGAAAACGTCAAGATGCAGAATCCAAGACAAATGTCTGATGCTAAGCGTCAACAGAAACCCTTTAAAGTTGAGGCATAACGATGTCAAGGTGAACCAATTCCAGTTATCATAGTGCACCAATTACTTCCACCTATAAGTTCGATGCAAATAGCATATCTGATGACATAAACGTGGAGTTCAACCCTTGGATGTCAGTAATGACACCAAGTTCACTTTACAATATATATATATATATCGCTGAACACTTTTCAATTAAAATTTAATTTAACCGATCCAATTGTTCACAGTATAGGTGTATAGACTATTGTCGCGAGGTGGCGTTGTGAACAGTGACGTAACGCCAACGAGGAAGTGTGCCCTGCGAGGCAAAGTTTTGAAGGAGTTGAGAGTAAAAAATAAAGTTTATTACAGTCCGTGTGTGTGTTATCTGAGCTAGCGAAGAAACATGGTCCGAGCGATCGGAGGTCCTATGGATTTATAGGATCTGTGTGTGCTGTTTCATGTGCTAGTGATGTGTTAATTAATAAGTGCTTGTGGTTGGTTGTTCATGAGCTTTGGGTTTAGTGAATACCTGAATTTATTAGTGGGATCGCTGAGTGAGTACCTCTTTTTTCCCTACCTTGAGTATTTTGTTAATAAGTTTGCAAAATGTTTAGAGCAAATAAGAGAGATCTTTATTATGTGGCCGAAGAACTCGGTGAGGTCATAACTTTCGTGGCCAATAGAGTTACCACAATTCAGGAGTTGACGTCTGTTACCCAATGGCGTCATGTACCATCCGCTGCAAATCCAGCAGACCTTATTTCACGAGGTATTGATCCTGACAAGCTAATCCATAACGAACTTTGGTGGCATGAACCCGAGTTCTTACACGAGTCAGGTGATTCTGTTCCCGAGGATTGGGAAGTTGTAACTCCCGATGAAGAGATTGAAAGAGAACTTAGAAGAAAATCTAAGGACAACAGTAACTGTTTAGTGAATTTAAATGTTTGTGATAATTTTCTTTAAAACAAATTACTTGATTTAAGTAACAATTATGTGCATATTTTGCGAGTTATATGTTATATGTTTAGATTTTCATACAATCTTAGAAACCCAACTGAAAAAAGGCAAGGCCCTCTCACACCACAAGAGTTGAGAAGTGGTGAGGTAAGTTTAATCAGATTATTACAGCAATCTGAATTCAAGTATGAATATATTGCTTTGAAGAAAAGTAAGCCTGTTACAGGCAAATTACATTCCTTAAATTGTTTTTTGGATAATGATCAAATTATTAGAATTGGTGGACGTTTGAGTAATTCTAATTTAAGTATTAGTGCAAAACATCCTATGCTGTTACCTGCTAATCATAAATTAACTAGTATTATTTTGAAATATTTTCATTTGAAATATTTGCAAGTTGGACCAACTTCCTTGTTATATCATGTACGTCAAAATTTCTGGCCTTTAAAAGGTAGAAACGTGTGTCGCAAAATAGTACACGAGTGTATTACTTGTTTTAAAAACAAGCCTGTTGCAGTGAAACAAATCATGAGTGATTTTCCAAGTGAGCGTGTTATATCATCCTTTCCTTTTCATTTCACTGGTGTTGACTTTTGCAGACCCTTTTTCATTAAGTTTAAGAATCAAAGAAAAGGTGTACTAAATAAAATTTATGTAGCTATATTTGTATGCCTATGCACTAAAGCGTTACACCTGGACTTTGTTTCCGATTTAACATCTGATGCATTTATTGCATGTTTAAAGCGATTTTTCGGTCGTAGGGGCAAATCTGCGAAGTTGTGGAGTAATAATGGTACAAACTTTGTAGGTGCCAATTCTGAAATGAAAAGATTATATCGTCTAGTTAAATGCCCAGATGAAACCTTGGCAAATAACTACACTTGTGAGGGTATAGATTGGAAATTCATTCCTCCAAAATCGCCGAATTTTGGTGGCTTGTGGGAAGCAGGGGTGAAATCCTTTCAGTTTCACTTCAAACGTGTCATTGGTAACTCAAGACTCACGTTAGAAGAATTTCTAACAGTGATTTTAGAAATTGAAGGAGTTCTAAATTCGAGACCCCTTACACCCCTATCTCCTGAATTCGACAATTTTGAAACATTGACGCCAGGTCATTTCCTGATTGGTCGGCCTGTATCAAATATTGTAGAACCTCAGTTAATTAATATTACTGAAAATAAATTGTCCAAATGGCAGAGAATTACGAAATTCTCGCAACAAATCATAAAAATTTGAAAGCGTGACTATCTAAACACTTTACAGCAGAGATGCAAATGGAAATTTTGTAAAAACGATGTCTCTTGTGGAACATTGGTGTTGATAAAAAATGATTTACCTGGCACTAAATGGCTTACGGGTAGAATAGTGAAAATATACCCAAGTTCAGACCAAAGAGTAAGAGTCATTGATATCAAAATTCCTAATGGAAATGTATTAAAAAGAAATGTCCGTGATATTTGCATACTGCCTTTAGAAACTTAAATATGATGGTAATTGTAATTTTAAAGGTATTTGATTTATTGTACATGTTTAAGAAGTTGTATTGAAATGTGTTTGATTATATTTGTACGTGTTAATTTTCTGTTAATTGAGTTGTAGTTTGTTATTTAGTTTGAAAACCCACATGTTTCAACGTGGGGAGTGTATAGACTATTGTCGCGAGGTGGCGTTGTGAACAGTGACGTAACGCCAACGAGGAAGTGTGCCCTGCGAGGCAAAGTTTTGAAGGAGTTGAGAGTAAAAAATAAAGTGTATTACAGTCCGTGTGTGTGTTATCTGAGCTAGCGACGAAACAATAGGTCTGCATTCATACTTTGTTCAGGTTTAAACACATCAAAATCAACAATTCAGCGAATACTCCACCAAACACACAAAAACGCCTTTTTGGAAAGTAAACTTGAATTCATTCAGAGAGAGCCACTGCCTTTTACGTTTTGGATCATCATAGAGGACCCATTTTTCATCTCCAGTGATCAAAAAACGCTTCTGTATTGTGCCATTGAAGCACTAAGTTCCATGTGTTTTCTTCAGACAGATAATGCTGGACCCGAACACCTGCTCTGCTTACCAATTACTATACCAATCTGCTGCAAATGGTCTTGTATGGTCCACCAAGGTTGGTTAAGAGCATTTGACAGTTCCTCGATTGTCTGACACGGATTTGCTTCCACTTCCGCCCTTGACACATCATTGTCTAAAGTTGTTCGTCTTACTGATCGATAGGAGTCGGAAAAATCAAAATTAAAGGATCTCAACTTAGAAAACCACATTTGGCATTTATGAACGTCTAATGCACTTGGATAAACATCTCAAATGTTTTTGGTAGCAACTGTTGCGTTACTCCCCCTTGTGAAACTCAAAAAGCATACAATGTCGAAATATACCTCTTCTGGTATTTGCTGGCCATTTCACCCAAAATTGCAAAAAAAAATAAAAAATTAATTATTTACAAGTAAACAAGTCACTTTAACTTTAAAATGTCTTTGAAGTACACAATAAACTGATAAATGGTAAACAAATATTGACATGCGCAAAAACGACATTACTTTCCGGTCCTCCTAATACTTTGTCATTTAATTTGTACAAAATGTTAGAATAGTAGATATTTGCAATTTAAAATAGCATCGCTTAAGCCATGATACCAGGGCATGTTTGTCGGCAAGCAATTTTTTGCGCCAAATCGAGATGGCGTCCAACACCAGTATGGCAGCCAACTTGCCTATTCGATTTGTTACATCAAAAAGTAAAAATAAGGAATTCACAAATAAGCAATAAGGTAAAGAAAAATAAAACTTGTGGTACAATTTAATTAGATTTGTCAGGGTTCAAAATTTTAACAATTTTTTACCAAAATTTTAACAATTTTTTACCAAAATTAATTAAAACAATTAAACATTATAACAATTTTTTACAAATTTTAACAAAAATTTAACATCCACATACTTTTCTACACAAACTAAACCATTCAGTCATCATATGGGTCGCCACATCCATTTCATTCATAACACATTTAATTGGCGTTTCATTCACCCAGTACCACGTAATCAAAATAATCTTACACATAAGCAATTTACTGTTTTCAGACCATGTTCCGTTTTGCACCAACTGAGGGTTGGCGACCTTATTTCGTCGCCAACCCTCAATTTCAATTTATGTGGTTTTTGGTAACACCCACTTATTTCCACTCCATTCCAGCAACCCTATGCTATGTATATATAGACCACATACCATAACCATTTTCATTTCGTTCACCAGTAGCTATTGCAGTAGGACGCAATTAGGATCCAGGAAATTTTTTCTATAATGGTTTGCTTTGAAATTTCGTTTTACATTTTACAAAAAATCTATTGGAGTGCAACTAAGGATTCGGTTCACAACTGGCAGCCCCATTTAAACAGGAAACCCTCATTTACAGTGAAATCTGTTTATAATATTGGAATCAATTTATTCAACTCATGTTGTTTTTAATAATACATTTGTAATTTCTAATATTATACTGAAATTTTTTAGGTTAAAATAATATCGCCAATTAACGTCAGGGTTGGAAACGAAAAAAACTCGCCAAATGGATTGGGGGTCTATACTACATCTGTTCCAAAAATATTATTGCTACATATTACAAGTTACATTTGACGACAACTAAAGTAGTAATTCATGGAATTAAAAAATAGATCATTCATTATTTTAATAATTTCTTTCACAATTTAATATTTTAAAACTTATTTCTATGAAATTATTCACTTTAGTTGACCCCATGAAATAAAATGGGTGTAAAAATGGCCTCTTAACCAAATATAGATTTAAATCTCAATAAAACATGTGCAGCAGGTTATAATTAATGCAATGTGTACTTCAGGCAAAAAAAACCTCTTTTTAAAAACATATTGCTAAATACTATTTTGAAACAGAAAATGCTGTTTTTGATACCCACTTTACCCCGCTGTGTGTAGTCTGCAAACATGAGAAACTTTCTGATCCCAACTTGAAACTTTCAGGTTAGATAAAAGTACAAAGAATTGTTTCATAACTTTAAAATTATCCGTTTTAAAATTACTTAAATTTAATTTTAAAAAAATCAATGACAATTAACTATCCCAAGATTTTGCAATTTTCATTAAAAATTTTAACAATTACTTTTATATCATTTCCCCTTCACAACCAGGTAATACCACTCTTGCTGAACCAAGTTTCATCAAGATCTGAGAGGTCAAGGACTGATTTGTCAGATTTAACATCGGACAACTCGTATAAGGAAAAGAATCTCAATTATTTTTAATCTCATCAATCAATTTTTTAGACAATCAACAATTGGCGCTAATCTACTTACCTGTTTATACACCCACAATAAATGTCGTTGAAAAAATGCCACAATAATGTCCTTGAAGGTACACATTCAACGAATTCAGATATTCTAAATTCGAAAGCGCTGATTTTTATACTTGTGACTAAATAACAGACAATCGTTGGTTGGTTTATTTATAGAGACTATTACCTGCAGAATCAGGCTTTTGTCTCCAATCTTTCTATTCATCTAAATAACAATCCTTCGTGAGTACATAAACATCCCGCCAATGTGAGTTGAGTTTAGTTACACGAAGCTGTACGGTAAAGTGATGGTTAGTTGGGTTTTATGACGCAAGGGCCGTATTTGGCTATGCTGCAACAAACACAAACTACAAGAAATGGACATACACATACAAAACAGTTTTTGACACTAAAATAAATAAGCTAGATTAACACTGGAAAAGCTCGGATTTTTCCTGCTGCAAAGAAACATGTTCGAGCTTTCACATACCCACCTGGGGCCGCGGTGGCCCGGTTGGAAGATTAACGGACTTGCAACCGAAGGGTTGCGAGTTCGAATCCAGCCAAAACACCGTCGTGTACAAAGGGGGCTGGTGCACGTTAAATCTGTCGTGGCCTCAAATGTCCTCACGTTGGCGTGGTGTGGAAGTTTGGAGAGTGGGGTGCCAGCTCAGGTGTTGCCTCGTCATCTGACCGTGGTTCAAAATTACGTGGTGTTGTCCTCGGATCTTTCCCTTTGGGATTGATCCCGGACCGTCACCAATAGCCCGTTGTGTTGCTCCAGTGGGACGTTAATTGAAATACCCCCCACATACCCACCTAAATCACCTCCAACAGTGGCAACAAACCATGCAAGAGCACCATTTTTAAACTGCGCATGCGCAACCTGTTTATATTAAAGGCTGAGCTTATTTGACGGAAGGAAGTAAACTAAATTCGAGAGTATTTCAGAGCAAAAGCATGTGGGGAATTTTAGTGTTTTTGTTTTGTAGGGGTTAGCATTCGTGTCCGATTTGGTACGGAAAAATACCAGAATATGGTACAATAACAGATGGATTTTAACGTGAAGGTAAGCAAACTATGATTGTTAAAAACTTGTTGGCGCAATAAGCAGCGATACGATGTTAAATAGTGGCTACAATAATTTTTCCATTCTATTTTAATGTGATGCATTTATTGATGAACAGCATCCCACTTTGTTCAAAGTGATAGCAGAATTGTCATCAACTGTACTAATGTTATGCTTTTCTGATAATGCTAGAAATTAGGAAATTTTTTCAATGGCAGAGCTACTAAGGTAAAGTGTTGACTATCTTAGCTGTACGCACACACATAGCAGATTCGATTCCTGATACTTAACCCTGGGTGTGCTTTCCTTCTGTGTGAGTAATACTTTGCTTGAGAATAATGTCTTCCTATCTTGATGATTTCTGTGGATTCTTAAAATCAAGCACACAAGTTGGAATAAATACCTACTCAATCAATTGTAAGAGTACATTTTTAATAAAGAATAAAACTTCCATTGAATTAAAAGTTCTCATCAAGATTGGTTAATACTGATGGTGTAGTTTTGCATTATTAATTTTAACTAAACAGATGTAGTAGAAACATGACCATTTATTGTTTAATTTTTGATAATTAAATAAATTTAATAATCAAAATTAAAAATGGTAAAGTTGTAGAATCCGAGGCAGGTTTGGCGCCAACAAATTTTTTCCACCAAATCAAGATGGTGTCAAACACTAGTATAACGGCCAACTTTCCGATTCAATTTGTTACATCAGCAAGTAAAAATGAGGAATGCAGAAATAAGCAATAAAAAGTAAAACTTACGGTCTAATTTAATCCTGTGGGTTGTAATGTATAACATTTTCTGCAACAAATGCCGGAAACATCAGCTGAATTACCGTTCCCATGTGTTTCCACCGCCAAATGTATTCAGCAAGGTAACCGTCAAATTGATCTTTGACTGTACTCGTTCCCTTCAGGGATCGTTTGACGGCACCCCACTTCCCCTCAATTGCGTTGGTATGGGTACTTAAAGTTCTCTCTATGGTTTACCGTCAAATGCTCGCAGAGACGTAACTAGGGGGGGGCAGATGGAGCATTTGCCCCGGGCGCCGGATTGGGGGGGCACAAAATTGGACGAGTATTTTTTTACTATAGATATTTACGTGTTAAAAAAAAAGGAAGAGGAAAAACTTATTAGTAAACTACAAAAACTATAAAAGGTGCTAAATGCAGAATGTGTGAAAAAATAGATGGAAAGCTTAACCTAGATCCTCTTTTTAAAGAGGTACGGAGGAGGAAGAAACGGATGTTTGATGAGAAGGGCGAAGTTGAAAGCTATGAATTCTCAGAAGAAAAAAAGTTCAGATTATTGATTATACAAATAGTAGATCGGAATCTGAATAAGCTGAGGCAAAGGTTTCAAGTCATTCAAAACATCAATAGTTTATTTGGTTTCCTCACTGGAGCTCGGTTTGAAACAATAAATGGACAAGGAATTGAAGAACCAGGCACTTGAGTTATCTACCACATATAAAGAAGACTTAGACAAGGATTAGCTGTCGATAGAAGTGGAGAGTTTTAAGTATCATGCCTTGGATTTAAGCCCTGATATGAAAACGGCTACAACATCAGGTCTTCTGACGTTAATATACGTACAAGAACGGACTTGAAGATGCGCCCACCAACATAACGAGAACGTTGAGAATTTTCCTCACAATACCAGTCTCAGTCGCTTCAAATGAAAGGAGTTTTAGCAAACTAAAGATCATAAAAAATTACCTCAGAAACTTAACAGAACAACGACTAACCAACCTGAGCATCATATCAATAGAGCACAAGTTAGCTTCAAAGCTATCTTTTGAGGACATTGTGTAAAAATGTTTGCAGCCCCAAAACCCGTAAAGTTAAGTTTTAGTTCAAGCTTTCTGTGTTTAAATTATTTTTTTTCGCATTTGTCAATAGATTAGGAGATTGTGAAAAATGTCTAAGTATAACACTCAAGATAATAACTTGAGTAAAATCTGTTATTAATTCTTGTTCCACAGTTTTCCAAAATCCTTGAATGGTTTTCAGTCGACGTCTCGATAATTCTCTTTTTAAAAGCACAAAAGTCCATGGGCGAGACATGGAGATTTAGCAGGAATATCAGTAAAGGGTATTTATTGACTTGATACCAGTTTCTTGTTCCATTTTTTCCACGAATTTAATAGTGGATTTAGATATATGGTTGCTTGCTTTATCCTGATGCAGTTCTACTGATTGTTGGCACTTTGGTTAAAGATACAGTATTTCTTTTTTGAATATTGAGGATAAAATAGGGTCTTGATAATATGTGGGAGTTGATTTTTACATTCCCCTCTTTTTGCTTTTAATTTTCCATTATATGCAAAACTGTCAACAATCATAAATCTCTTAGAGAAAGTTCTCACGTTATAGTAACAAAGTTGAACCACGCTTAGGATTTTTCTCCCCTTTTATGATAATAAATTCTTTTTGATTGCAATCTTTTAAATACACCAACGCCTCGTCTATTGTCACGACATTTTTCCATCTTTCTCCAGGTAAATGCTTCTCATACATAATTCTGCAGCGAGTTCTGCTTTCTGCAATATGTCGTGGAGATAGACAATGAACATTGCATTTTTTGGCCTTTTTAAGATTCAAACCACTGTTAATTATTTCATTTACAGTTAAAACTGAACTTTTAATGACTGTAATAATCCTTTGACTTGGCGGATTCTCTTTTAAAATTAAAGATCTTACAAATATTCTAAGAAATTCTTTTCTTTTTTTTGGATATGTATTTGGAAGTACTTTTGCACTTTTACGCATTTATTCCTTTCTCATTAATATTATTACTTATTGTACCTTAGATATAGAAAAAACGACTTTTACAGCGTTTTTTAACTATTGAATAAGCGTAATGCTCTTCGGAAAGAGCGGAACATAGCCTTCCATCCATTGCTTATTTAAAAGCGCCATTTTTAAAGTAAATAAAACTCTCAATTAGCAAGACGATAAGTTATACTTTAACTATTTAACTGTTGCGAAAATAAAATTATTTCGTAGCATACAATTTTTTTACAGCTCATCAAAATCATTTAAAAAATGTCCGAACAGCATCTGTATTTATCATAATTAAATATCCTATTCTAAAACAACAGTCTTACTTTTGATGCTGGCCACACATATCCCGATATCATTTGATATAACCTTTTCATTTCATTTGCAGCGATTACAATTATGAAAAAATACACCAAACATGCTACTCTTTGATTATTTGTCAATGAAATATCTTACAATTAATTAGGTATTTCATCTTGTACTAAAAATGAAATTGCTGCAAATTAATCTATTTACCTTTGAAATCAAGCATTAACCATCTAAATTTTATAAAAAATATTGGACTAGTGGAATTAATGTGTGGTGGCGATATCAGGTATTGTTGGGGAGGGTTTTGGTTTGGTTGGTCGGTGGGGGAAGGCGCCAAGGCGAGTTCTTGCCCCGGGTGGAAACTAGCCTAGTTACGTCTCTGAATGCTCGAATCGGTAGCCTTTAAAATTCTCGTCCTTCGGATTATCAATACCAGCATAAGACTAAAAAAAATCAGGCACTATGGTAGTTCCCGGCAAAATCCTTTCACGAATAATCTCAGACAACACAGCCTAACTCCTATCATTCACTACAACCATAAAACATTTGTCCGTACCCCTTTCAATTCCACCAAACACCCGTTTACCCTCCACTCGTCTCCCCCATTGTACTTCCTTTAACCAAACTTACTCTCATCAATTTCCAGTCTTTCCTTCTCCAATCTTACCATTAAAATTTAAGCAAGCATCCAAACACACTTCTCTACAAAAATTATACCAATCAGTCATCATATGGGTAGCCACATCCATTTCATTCATAACACATTTAATTAGTGTTTCATTCACCCAGTACCATGTCATCAAAAGAATCTTACACAAATGCAAATTACTGTTCTCAAACCCTGTTCCCCTTTCGCACCGATCGCTTTCGCTTAAGTCCATCCTTTATACACAACCATTCATACCTATCCCCCGCATCCTTTCTTTCAAAACCATTTCACTCCCACATTCTGAACATTTAACACTTTGCAATCAAGCCAACTTTCTGGCATCAATCAATCAGCTTCAAGCTCTCCAGTTTTCCTACAGATTCATCGTACATTTTTCCAAAAAAACCTGCATTTATACGTCCTGTCAAACCATCCACTGCCATATAAGGTAAGTGAGCGGCTAATAAATCTAAAAAAACACAAACAATAATTAGTTTAATTTCTAGTTTAAAAAACAAAAAATAGCAAATACTATCTGTCTTGCACAACTATGCCAACCTCTAAAAAGCTCTTTAAATATCTGCACAAAATGCTATTGGGTGATATCGAAATTTCAAAATAATTTTCAGTAAATCTAGATTGAGACTTGGCCCTCTCTCAAAACAATCATTGAGAGATTGTTCCTCTTTAATTTTTCAGGATGCGTCGTAGACAATCCTAACCTTAGTACTCTCTTTTAATTCTTTTACCACTGCATGATGGGGAATAATATCTTATATTTTTATAGTCATTAGAAACAATTATAACTGTTCAATTATACAATCTTTTATTGTTTGTCAATAATTTCTTTATATTGGAAATATAACTCTGAATTGTGCCTAAATTTATTGTTCAAATTAATCAGGTGTCGCCTTGCAACCTCATAATTAGAGTTTAATCCCTTATAATTATCTCTCCATAACATCTTAGTTTGATAACTCTTGTCCTTCAAATTTGTGTTTTGTTCAAACATGTTCATGACATCCGTATCTAATCGAAAAATTTCTTTATCCTCATTTTTTCCAATCGCTTCTAATTCCCATAAACTTTTAACCATTTCATTATCTAATTCTTTTCCGAATACCGTTGCATAATTTACACAAACTTTCTCAATGTTATTCCATTTCCTTGCCTTGAATTACATACCCAAACATACTATTAGTCATTAGCAAACGTTTGCCTATCTTTATATTTCTTTCATGTAAAATCTCCTATATATAATCCAATCCAATCAGTTTAAGTATATCATTCGTAGTTCAAGTATCGGTTAATTCGATTCATTCTCGAAAGCAATGCTTCTAACCCACTGAGAAGGAATTTCAATATGGCCATGCTTAATGGATTCAATAACCACCGATTCTAATTTGATATTTCGATTAGGTTCAGTTCTATTCTGCAAATCAAACTCAACTATATCATAAATCTGTTTGGTCTCAGCTCGAATCCCACTGAACGCATGTATTGTATAAATACTTCTTGCCGAATTACCTTCTACCACAATAAGTCAACAGTTCCCATTTTCACGAATGTTCTTTTGCTGCTGCTGTCAAGCAGCACTCAACCCACTGCAACTTTCTGGTCTGTTTTAACCATTGCAGTGAATGTTTGAAATAAAATTGATGCTGATTTATCTCTTTTCTGTTTATTTTCTAAGCAATGTAGCGAAGATACTGAGGTCTCAACTTGCTCTGGAGCGTTGTAAATGGATTCGCTTGGATTTTGTGCACAGTATGCCTTTTCGCATATCAAATAATTATCAGACTGCTTGCAATTCTTACACATCTGGTGTGTTTCGTTTTAGGATTAAATAATGCTTATTTTCACTTTTTATTTATTGTTCTGTAACGAAAGGACCATTCATTTCCACTTACACTTTTAGGATTAGCTAATAAAAAGTACATCCCTCGCCGCTCTACTTCCTGTCTTAAAAATTCAATTATATGTTTGATATCAAATAATTCACTCATTAAAAAATTGTTTATTATAATTTAAATTTAAACTCTTCCAGGATTTTCTGTAATATCACAGGGCAAAGAAGATTACTATATGTGCCAGTTGCAACTTAAATAGATTGTAGCGATTGGATCGGGACCTCAATCGCGTCATACATTTTTCTCAAAGCTGACATGTTGGAACACGTTCTTGCAGGTTCTATCATTAGAAGTTTGTTCATATGTGAACTGCTTATTACATCTATTCTCTTAAACATCTCCTTCAACAATTATATTAAAAAATCATAATTGTTAGTTAAAGAGAAACCCAAAAAGGTTGTTAAAGCTATCCCAACTAAATAAGTATTTAAATAAGCAAATTTCTCTATTTTGCTTAAATAATCACTGTTATAACATCGACTTCATATAAGTTCCATAACTCCAGTCAATAACTACGGTCTCCATAAAATTTCACGACATTTAGTTTTGGGATTTTAACATTTTCATTTCTGTATCTTTCCTCTCTATTTGGCTCAATACCTTCATTTAAATCATTTTCCTGTGTAGCTTCGGATAATATTTCTATTTGTCTACTTAATCTCTTTTCCATTGAATCCCGTGTTCCTAATAATCCTCACTCACAATAATTTCATTTTCGATTTCATCAATTGCAATAGCAGCTTCTATTTAACTATCTAATTTTTTAAGGGTTTCAATTATTTCTATTAATTGACAATTAATGATAATTCTTCTAATAAGGATGATAGTTTTGTTAAGCATATTAAAACAGAGCTTAATTTAAAAATTGAATGTAATGCAATTGATGCATGTTATTTAAAAAATACTGAATCTGCTGGGGCAATTCCGATGTGTACTGAAATAGTTGATTCAAATATAAAATGTCTTCCAACAATCCATTGTGGTAGTTCTCGTATGATAGAAAAGGATCAAATGAGTAGTCTCAGTGGTACACCAAAATTGTTACAAATTTCTAATTAAATTGGTGAGCTCTATATCATCTAATTTGGCTTCTCACCTTATGCTTGTTATGAATACAGCTACTTCTAGTATAGAGGTTGACATAAATAGAAAGGATAATTTTGATTTGAATAATAGTTGCTGTACAAATCTTCTATGTAGCAATCAAACTTCACCTTTCATAGTCAAGTCTCTGATTTCCTTAGTGTATTACTTTTCAAAACAAAAAGGGTGACAGATAACCTCAGGAATAAATAGTATTAAAAACACCCCTGAAGAGTCCTTATTTGCATCAAATTTAAAAGATTTAAAATACATTTGGGGGATTCTTTTGAAACTAGTCTTCACTGAGTTTATAAAATTTAAAAATTTCCATGTGCAGAAAAAGTTTTTAGAAGAATATACATTTCACATAGTCTAGCTGTTAAGCAAGAAATTTTAATTTATACATTGGTGAAAAAAATGAATTTGTCAGTGAAATAATAAAAACCTGCATGTTAAAAAAACCTTTTTAAAAGATAAGCTGCATTCATATGGCCTGTTAAATATTCAAACAAAAAATATGAGTCTTCAAAGTATATCTACCTACAGATAATTATTTAGACATCAGTAGTAATACCGAAGAAGATACGTTCAGTTTTCAGTTATGTAACCATGCTTCGTATGATTGTTTACAATCTGGATATTCTCAAAACCTCATTTTCTAAACTCCAAGTTTTCAATGTACAACCCTGGGTGGAATCCTCTAATAAATTAAACAATCATTTCATATCCCGTGTTCAAGATCAAGAAATAAGTATGAAAGGTATAACTAGAGAATTTAAAAAAGCTCAGCAACTTCTGTCTAATGAAAAAACAACATCAAAAGTTGCAATCAGCAGAGATCATAGTAAAATATGATTTGCAAGAAAAGCACAAGTTACTCACAAGGCTAAAACATCAATTATAAACAACCCGAGAAAATTGTAACCTCTTCAGATTGAAGATCTCAAAATCTGAAGTGGGATGGAAAAGTTTAAGAAAGTAATTTGGGCAGACACATAAGCAAACTAGTAAAGAGAGTGGTTTTGTTAATGATAAAATCTTAGAGGACCAAAATTCTAGTCCCTTGAATTCTGTGTGTGAAAATAATATAGCTGATAATGATCCAGTTGAAGTTTGTTCAGAGACTACAGTATTAAAATCAAGAGTGAGGTGAAAAAAAGTCGCTTTAAGTTGGAAGAACAGTGTCAAATTTTGTGTGCCAATCTTAACAGCTCCAAAAAACGCCAACAACTGGATTCTCATTTGGAATCTTTGTGCAAAAAAAATAAACCTGATGGAGAAAAAGGAATACCAACTGAAAAATTGACAGCAGCTTGTAATCTTTTGGATAATAAAATTTATTTTGATGAATTTGCTTGTGAAAATGTTGACTCTAATAGTTAAGTTCAATTTCATCAGAAATTGAAAGCTTCAATTCTGATTCTTGCTCAAATGATTCACTTGACTACTGCAATCTCAAAAAATATTAGCTGTTCTGTGAATTCTTTAAAAACTGATAACACTGTTCTCAGAAATTATTGATGTACAGTGTTACCAAAATAATTCACTGCCTTAAGACATTCTTTTGGTAAAAGTTTCAGTTCCTATCTCAACTCAAATATTTGATATCACTTCCCCTAAAAGCACTGAAGATACAAAAGGCACATTCCATTCCTGCTCTAAAGAAAATTCCAGATTGGCATTTCAAAGATTTAGTTACTACATAAAAAAAGTTATGTGTCACATCTGAAAACTGTTCAGTTGAAGGCTCTAAGTAAATGTAATTCCATGAAATGCATTTATCATAAAAAGTTTGTATTTTTATAAATTATTGTTTGTGAAATCTTGAGTCATGCACATTTACTTACACTTGGAACTATTAATCACAATGAGTTAAACTGATATAATGTGTATCAGATTTCAAGATAAACCTAAATCATAGTATAGATCATAGATTTCAAGTAGTATATATCAAGTAGTTAATTCAGTATATAAGTTGAGTTAATTTTTAGTTTTAGTTATTTATTGTCTAATTGTTTTTTAGTGTATATATTATGTTGTGTACTGCATTTGCATCAACTTTTATCGCTTGGTAGTTTTTCTCACTGGTTAGCCATAAGAAAAAGACCATAGAAGAAATGTGAGTCCCTGTTGAGCGCTCATTACTACCTGCGTATTTAGCAGTCTTTGATGTCTCACCCATTTGCTGTATTTCGTCGGGGTAGATTGTCCACTTAGTGAGAAGGGGATTTTGATGGATGACCTCTTGGAACAGGTGGGCTTATCTTTTACAGGGTTTACCGTTGATCAGGGTTGATTGATTTGGTGGTTCGTCAGAAATTTTGATAAATAGTTGTACACGCCAACAATCACTTCACTTTTTTCTATGGAGAAGACGATCGGGAGGTAAAGAATCGGTGAAGATTGGATTGACACATAATAAATTTCCCTGCGATCTCGTGGTTCACCAAGTTACAATCATCTTGATAACCATGCTCTTGCATGGATAGTGCTTGCTACAAGACTTGAGGTGTTGCAGAAGTCCGATGTCTAACACCCGGCGTGCCGAAACCCCACACCATTTCTTAAAGATCTTTTTGCCGAGGGTGAGTCTATCTGTTCCTCGGGTTGTGCCATTGGTCCCTTTCTCCTGAACTTTTGTATTGTGTCGCATCTTTGTTTGTAAAAATTGATTTTTCAGTGTCTTCCCGGGGCCCCTTTTTATTTAATTGTTAATCTGCATTTTATTTATCCTTAAATTTTTTCGTAATAAATTTTCTTATTTAAATTTAAAAGAACTGTTCAGGTACTTTTTTAATCCTATGGAGGAAATTCAATTTCAAGTAAATTGTTACCCACTATACGATCCAAACATATGATTAACACAACATATATCAGATTTCAAGATAAACCTAAAATCACCATGAAATTTCAGTTTCAATGAAATTTGAAGAAAATCACCCTCAAGAAGTATTAGCTTTATTCCAATATCTAGTAAGTTCTCTTACTGTTTACAAAATTCACAAAGTGCCTGTATGAAATATAACTCAAGATTTCAGATCAAAATACACTCCGTCTCATTACTATTTTATTTCATAACTTATATTAAAACTACATGTATGCAGTGACTTTTTAAGCTAAAATTCAAATTTCAATTATCGCTTCATGTCTTTTATACTGTCTTTGAAAGAAAGTCCTTACACAGGGTAAAGACAGAAATGTGTCTAAATGGCACACAATTGGTCTGGATAGGAAAGGGCCAATGGTAGATCAGTTAAAAGTGTTAAGAGCCCCTCTAGCAGCAAATGTAAAGAATTACGAAACTTAACTTTTCAACATGAAATTAAAAAAATAATAATTACTAAAGTGTCATGCATTAACAAATTAGAAATAACATAAGCACGAACAAAGTACCTGTATGCCATAAAATGTTAATTTGAAATTCTATAAACAATGTAGAAATGGAGATACAAAATGACACAAGACAATCTGTTAAGGGTCTGATATATAACACTGCAAAATTCTTACCGAATGGTAATGCATCATTACATACAAATGTGTGAATACTTCTCCATTTGGAACTACTATTTTGCATAACAGTCAGTAACCATATGTATTGCATCAGCATTTCATACAGTTCATATATGTAATCTGCCCTTGCCATATGTCAGGGCCTACAAATTCTGTTTTGTTAAAACATTAATTTAATTTTGTTTTAATCTCATATGGAAGTTATATTTTTCCTAGGCTGTAATAATATATAATTTTTCTCTTTGTGCTATAGAGGTACTCCAGTAACTTCCTACTTATTAACCATCATTTCTTTCCTATGCATAGATATTACCTTGTGACCATCCAGACATTTTTTCTTCTGTTATTCCCCTAATTATGTACTTAAAACCCTGTCAGTAGAGGATTTTTCAGTTCAACATAAAAGCATTGCACATATAGTTTCAATACAATTAGAAAAAGTAGCTGGTTTACAAAATCAGCTATCAGTAATTAAATTAGTAAAATCCTGCTTTTATACCATTCATTTATAAAACTACCTTCTTACTTATTGTATGATTGGTTCGATTTCTTTAAAATACTCAAATTTCCAGAACCAGCAAACAGCAATTGAAGCTAAGAAGCACGAGATAAAAGCATTATAATTCCAGTTAAATTGCCAAGCATTGGAATGTTAAGCTCTAAAGGTAACATTTTCAGTAATTCCAAAATTTCCAAATCACAAAAGTCAAAGCTTTAAATATTACAACAAGATTACCTAATCAGGAAGTCTATTTTCTCTGGCAAAACTTAACTAATAAATGATTATTTTGCTCGATCTATTGTTAAATTTTCTACAATTTCATATTGTAATTTATATGCAATTTTAAAATTTTATTTATTATGGTTAATAATACTTGGATTTAACTAAGTAAATTAATTTCTGAGAACAATATCAAAATCATCTAATGACTAAGGCCCAAGTGTTTATGAGTCTCGTGCATCCTTTTTCTTATTTTAAGTCTAAATTTAAAATAAGCATGACTTCAAGTACTTTGATTCCAATGAGGTGCTTCTTTACATTGGCATATTTTGTTTGGATTTTAGTTTTTGGTTATATTTCAGTCACCCCTTGAAAAATGTGTTTCTATTGCAAGATTATTTATTTATTGAAAAATAAACATACATTTACATATACATACAATATCTCAATTTTTAATAGCTACGTTGTTGTTTATTCATAATACTTTTAAAGCGAGGCTCCTTTTTTGAAAGAGCCATTGTTTAAGTCATCACTTACATTTAAGCGATTTCTGGCATTTGTTTTTATGTGCAAAAGTGATGAAAATCCCATTTAAGTAGTTTATGGCAAATGGTAAAAGTGTCTGCAATGCTGCTTTTGTCAGCTGTGTATAAGGTTCTAACTATGTACACCATAATGGTTCTAAATCCAGTTTTTCAAATTCGATTTGAATACGTACATTAGCTCGTCTTCAAATGAAATTTCAATTTGGCTCGTATTTCAATAAGATCGTCTTTTATTAAATCGCTGTCGTCCATCGAAACTTCTCTCGCACTCCTGGAAATGCTTCTCCCATCCCCAGGGCTGCTTACACTCCAAGTTAAAAACCACTGCCTTACTATGTCCAGTCAATAGTCATCATCTTCTGCCCAGTATACACAGAACGAGGATTTACCCACAGCCCTTCCCTTTAGTATAGGGTGCGGAGTACGTCTGTCTAACAAATGTCTTATTATAATGCACCAATATGTATCATCTTCCTCACCGGTTGGACGTAGATTTACCTGAAGCCCCTCCCTATACCTTTTGCTGTAGATTTACCTACTTTACATCCCCCTATATGCTTTCAGAGGGGAGGAGCTAACCTGTGTAACCGTTCTCAGCACAGGTAAAGCATTCAACCATAACAAATAGCTATCCTCTGAATCACATGTTACTGGAGGGCACTCGAGCCTGATTTGGGTGGCATGCTTGTGACAAAACTTTAAAAAAAATAATAAAAGTGTGGCTTTTAGGAAAGTAAGAATTTTTCCTCAGCTTGTGTATACTCAGACACGCATCAATAAATTTTCTTTCAGAGGGGTTTAGAAAGATGTCATAGTCATGGTACTTCTGTAGTCTCTTGATGCTAATCATATGGAAAGATTGTATTACAAGCAAGACCAACAGAATCTTACTAAATGATTCTGTTCTAAGAAAGGAACAATAGAATCTCCAAAGAATTCACTTCCAAGGAAATAAGAAATGCAATCTCTCCAAGGTATTCTATTCTAAAGAAAAAAACCAATAGAATATTTCTAAAGGTTAAAATAATCCATGGATTCTTTCACTCAATAAATGTGGTTCCCCTTAATCACTTCCTTTCATTTTTCCACCTTCCTTTCGGACTTGATTCTCAGTCTGACTTTTTGCTTGTTTGCAACGTCATAGGACTCCTAATTGTATTAATTTTCCCATTAAATTCTATAGTTTTTCACTCTATAACTTCCAATTTCCAAAGTACTTAACGGTACTTATCTTAAACTTTTCTCAAAGTATTGGCCAATAAATTTTAAACTTTCTTTATAATTATGACGTGGAGGTTCACTGAAATTCAGTAGGTATTCCGTAATTGATAGGTCCCTTCCGTTAAATATGGTTATTTAGTCATTTCTTGTGCTGTGGTGTAAAAACAATACTACACACTTCTCGAAAATATCGCTACTCTCGGAGGGTAAAAGAGTAAATATGACTCGTGTTAGATCCTGTTTCACATCTACTTTCGGCAGCATACCACCTATCCATTTCGGCAGCATATCGTCATCCAATTCCACTGTCCGTTTTGCTGTTACATTAAGCACTGGAGCAACACAACACTATGAGGGATGGTTCGGGATCAATCACGAAGGGAAAGATCCGATAACACCTAATTTTGCATCACAGCCAGACGGATGACGAGGACAACACCTGAGTTGGCACCTGTTGCATTATATATTTATCATATATGAACAAAATGTTTAAAATTACTTCAATTATTTTGATATAAAATAATTAATTGTTTCAGGACTTGCTTATGAGAAAAACCATGTCACCACTAGAAAATAAAATAAAAGGAACTTGCATCTTGAAAAATTCGTACTTCTCATTAATATTTAGCTTCTCAAAATAACTTATTGGTGAAAAAATTGTTAATTTTTTCAAGTTCAGTAAAAAAATTAAATGTATATTTTCCTAATTCTTTGAGCATTAACAAGTAGTTCATAGGGTTTATATATATTAAACAAAAAATGATGCTTTTGTCTATGAGCAGCATAGAACAAATGCAATATCCCCAGATAATGGCAATTCAGTGGAATTTTGAGCTTGCAATAAAAATTTTATCAATTCCAAATGAGTAATTTAACATTTATATATCAAATCCATAAATATTTAATAGTTATGTCAGGAATCTACAGGAAAATCTAACCGATTTTCTCTATTCCATTAAAAATGCGATTCGCAAGTATTCCATCATATTTTCCTTTCAAAATAACAGATATGAGAAAATAATTCACGAAGAGAACAAAAATTTTCGTAACGATTTGATTTCCTTTTTATTAGAACAACAGTTTCTTCGACTGATGCCAAAACACAACCAACAAAAAGCTCGTTGGAAAATAAAATAATCTGGTGGCTCGTCACATCCTCCCACCTTTTTATGAATGGAAATTTAATAAAAACACTTAATTTAACACCACACACAAAAAATAATACAAAAATCTAGAGTTATAAGATTTACAGTTCAAAGTCCTGTAACTTGGACGGAGCTTTTATGGTTCTACCAAACCTCGTCTGACGCTTAGCTGGTCCGACCATTTTGTTAGGTACATCCTCTTGACTATCATCTTGTTCATTCTCTCTTTTGTCAATTTTCAAACTATCATATGAATCAGGAATCATCTCTAAGGGATACAACCGTTGAACAGGTCGAAGTATTTCTCCGTGCATAGTCTTCAGCCGAGCAACTCTAATTTCACCATCCTTTCCTGGATACAATTCGAGAATTCTTGCGAGTGGCCATGATAATCGTTTAGAGTTATCACTTCCCACAAGAACAATCTGATCCAACTGAAGAGTAGTGGGACATTTGTTACTTGAGTAATGTCTCAGTTGCCCTAAATATTCAGTCCTAAATCTCTTTCTGAGGTCTTCTTTCAATTTCTGTCTATAACAATAACGTTTGTTCAAACTGAAGGAGTCAAGAAGTTCTAAGTCAGGTATACAGCTGTCTTTTACCTCCTGCAGAAACAATGACGGTGTCAACGGTTGCAAATCTTCAACGTCTTCGGAGAGATAGGTCAAAGGTCGATGATTTACAACATTTTCTGCTTCGCATAGAACAGTAACGAGCTCATCATGTGTCAGTCGAGCTTTCCCCAGGACTCTTTTAAGGATATCTTTTATCGTGCCAATCAGGCGTTCCCACCAACCGCCCCACCAGGCGGCGGTAGGAGGGTTAAAGATCCATTGGATGCGCTGGGCTAATGATACTTCTTTGATGTTTTCCCAATTTATACTTCGTAGAGCGTTATTCGCTCCTACCAGGTTAGTCCCGTTATCAGAATAAACAACGACTGGTCTGCCTCTTCTAGCTACAAATCTTCTAAAAGCCAAAAGAAAGCTATCTGTACTCAAAGATAACACTAATTCAATGTGTACTGCTCTAATCACCGCACAAGTGAAAAGGACGAACCAGGCCTTCTCTCCCGTTCGTAAGTACAACGGACCTCCCAAGTCAATGCCTATTATCTGGAAGACAGCAGCATCTTTGACTCGGTTCCCAGGTAATGGTGCTGGTATAACTTCAGTCCTTGAAGCATCGAATCTTCTGCATTTTCTACATTCTCTTACAGCTTGTCGAATTGTTCGTCTGCACTGCAAAATCCAAAATCTTTCTCTTAACCGCGACATCAGAGTATGCACTCCAGCGTGGCTCATACTTCTGTGTTCTTCTAAAATAAGCAGCTTAACGGCAGGATGTTTACTAGGCAACAATATTGGATTTTTGAAAGCATTGGTATCTTCTCTTTGTACAAGACGAGTAGTAGTACGGATTAAACCATCTGCATCTAATTTTGGTTGCAGAAATTTCAGAGCATCATTCTTAATCGTTCCAAATGCTTCACGTTGTATTAGCTTCAGTAGCGTTATTTCAGCCGTTTGTAATTCCACAACAGTAAATGCAGATACATTACGGTCTGACGAAGTCTTTTTTGCATTATCTACAAAGCGTTTCATCCAAGCGATGGTTCTAACTATTTTCAAGTATGATGAAAATCTGTAACAATACCAAGGTATTTCCTTTTCGATGCTGACTGCTACTGTCGTTTTCCTTTCCTGAGAAATTTCATCATTCTTAATTGCGACCTCGGAACGAGGCCAATTTTCTTCGTTAAGTTTTAACCAAGATGGTCCCTCCCACCATCTAGATTCAATTAATCTCTTCGCTGTACAACCTCTAGATGGTAGATCGGCAGGATTTTCTTGGCCAGGAATATGTCTCCAGTTTTCTCGTTTCGTTAGCTTTCTAACTTCATCAACTCTGTTTTTAACGAATACAGCCCACTGCTCATCATGCTTGATCCAGTACAATGCGGTAGAGGAATCAGTCCAGTAAAACTCCTCAAACTCATAATTTTTCAAGCTCTCTTTTACAAAATGTGTCAAACGAGCACCAATGCAACATGCCATAAGCTCTAACCGGGGTATGGTAATTTTCTTCAATGGAGCTATTCTACTTTTTGCCATAAGCAACTGGACTGATATATTCTGACCTATTTCACAGTGTAAAAACACAGCTGATGCATAGGCCATGGAAGACGCATCACAGAAAGTGTGCAAGGAGATCTTCAAT
Source organism: Meta bourneti (assembly GCA_933210815.1). Classification (NCBI taxonomy): domain Eukaryota; kingdom Metazoa; phylum Arthropoda; class Arachnida; order Araneae; family Tetragnathidae; genus Meta; species Meta bourneti. The sequence goes on from OW119927.1 coordinate 144,634, forward strand.
TTGGTAGTAAGATGAACACATCTAGGTATTTTTACTTCAGCTAGAAACTTCTGGTCATCAAGCCATTTCAAAAATGTCTTTGAAACTTCTTCAGGGACTTCTGCATCCCAACTAAGTTTGGATTACCAACTCTTTTGCAACAAGATTTTGGGACACAAAGATACAGGACAAACTATACCCAGAGGATCAAATATTTGCTGCACAATGGAAAGTATAATTCTCCTACTAATTGGTCCTCCAGGTTTTTGGATACGTCGTGTGTCACAAAACAGAACATCATCTTCCTTGTCCCACAAAAGTCCTAACACAGGAGTCGGATCACATTTTAGGAGACTATGATTCAGGTTTGAATGCTCCCATCCTCGCAAGTCAAATTTTGCTTCTGCCATCATCTGAGTTGACAACTGAATGAAATTTTTCAATTCTGTTTCCGAATCCACAGATGTTACGCAGTTGTCGACATAAAAGGCACCCTTTAGTTTTTCTGTGACCTCAGAGTATACAGCCGATGAATATTGAGTCAAATGATGTTTTATCACCGCTCCAAGAAGATAGGGACTGCAATTCAAACCAAAAACTACTCTACAGTGCTGAAATGCCTTCACAGTATTCATACCTTCATCTTCCCACCAGAGAAACTTGAGGAAATGTCGGTCTTCAACATCCACAGATATTTGTAGGAAGGCTTTCTTAATGTCAGAAATGACACCAATCTTCTTCTCACGAAATTTTAGAAGAATTGATGGAATCAACTCTAAAATGTTTGGGCCTTTTTCTAAACAGTCATTCAAAGACAATTTCCCTTTCTGCTTAGAAGACGCATCAAAGACTGGACGTACTGGAGTTGTAGATTGAAACTTGAACACTCCTCTATGAGGCAAAAAATATCCTCCATCCAAAGAAGTCTCGACAATTATTCCATCGTCTAGCCAGTCTTTAAAAACCTTGTCGTAATCCAGGGATTTTCCTTCCTTTTTAAGTTTTGAAGTAGTGGAATACAATCGTTTCTCAGCAATTTCTCGGTTTTTCGGTAACCCTTCTGGATCATACATCCACGGGAGTCGTACAGAGTAACGTCCTTCTGCGTTTATACGGATTGTATCTTTAAAATACTCTTCAACTGCAGCTTCAATTTCTCCTCTGGACTGAGTTTCGCAAGGGTCTGTGATACCAATGCTTTCAAGCTTCCATAAATCCGTTATATCATTGCTCTGTATCAAAAGTGAGATCAAGTCCGAACCGTAAGAGTCCTGTTCTGAATTACCCGATGACTTCCCCATTATCATCCAACCAAGATGAGTCTGCACTGCAAATAATCCCCACTCAAGCTGACGTATTTCTCCGGTGTACAGCAAACCAGCAAAGTCAGAGCCTATGAGAATCTCAATTGGTGGTTGACCATGTCCGACATCTACCAACTGAATACCCATTTTTTGGGCAATCTCTGAACACTTTTTCTTGTTAAGCCTAGGTATGGAACCACAAATAACCGGTTGGTCCAACGCTTGGATTTCAACTGAATTATTACCATGGAGGCTTCTTAGAAGTACATTATAGCACGCATGCACCTTTCTTTCAGCATGCCCCCCAAAAACTACTTGGGTTAACTGTTCTTTAGAAACTGGTACATATTTCATCTCTTTAGCTGTGTTACTTAATATATAAGAACGTTGTGAGCCCGTATCTATTAATGCTCTTACAGTCTTTTCCTTTCCTCGAAAGGACAATCTAACAAGTAATGTTTGTAAAAACACTTCAGCATGGCTCTGATTGGATAAAGTGGTGTCCTCTGTCTCTTTTATTTCAATCTCTGAATTTTTCTTACCTAATTCGGGACACATAATTACCCAATGTTTCTTTCCACAAACTGCGCATCTTACATTAGATTTACAATTCAGCGATCGGTGCCCCACCTTTAGACAGGAAAAACAACACTTATTCTTCTTTAAAATATTTGTTTTCTCTTCTAAGGGTAGCTTCTGTCCCCTGAAACAGTCTCTGGAGTCGTGTGTCTTCCCACAAAATTGACATACAGGAATCGACCGGTTTTTTGCACTTACAATCAAATCATTCGCTGTTGGGGTAGAATTTTCTGACTCTTTAAATGTCTGTACTCTCGTGCAATTTTCTTTGAGTTTAAATCCTGTCTTAGCCATAAAAATTCTTTCTTCTCCTTCCACTTCATTTCTTAAAAATAGCAATAGCTGTTTCAATTTATCATTATATTTATTATCTTCCGATGCCAGTAATGGACTTCTCAGCCAAACTCTTAAAATTTCCTCTGGAATGCACGATTCCACAAGAGGATATAGCATTGCAGAATATTTGTCTGAGCCCATTCCGATAGACTCAAGCGCTCGTAAATAAGATTCTAATTTATCATACAATCGTGTTGTACTATTCTTCCTTCTTGCATCAGTAGTATTTTTTATTACAAGTCCTAGAAGCTCTCTTACATAATATTCAATAAGCAATTCTTCTCTGCCAAATCGAGATTTTATACTCTCAATGGCTTTAGCATAGTTTTCTGCAGTAGGAGGAAAGCTGTCGATAATTTCGCGAGCTCGACTTCCGATACTCATACATTGAATTAAATACTGGTATTTGTCCTCCTCAGCCATGTTGCGATCTTCATGAATTCGCTTAAATTGGCTCCAAAAGGACAGCCAATCCTTCACATCACCGCCAAATTTAATAAGCTCAATCTTTGGAAGTTTCAATTTCCTTTGTTCAGTATCCTGCGAATGTATACTCTCAGCTATGAGTGCGGATTGTCTATTAAAATATATGTCGACATTCATTCTAGCTCTATCCATTTTCTCTTTATAATCTTCAATTACTGCATATTCTTTTTCATATTCATCATATTTTGCTTCATCTTCCAATAAATAAATTGTAATCTCCTCATCCATTTTCATTAAATCTGACGCTAATCTTTCTAAAGTAACAAATCGTGTCTTAATAGTTTCTTCCTTCGCTGAATCATCAATTAAAGTATCCATAAGTGCATTAAACGTTTTCGTAAAATTAGCCCGAACTGGCTTTCTTTTCCGTACAATTGTTTCCATAGTTCAAATAGAATATCAACTAAATTAGGCTTAATAAATACCTTTCAGAATGCGATCACGTCCCGGGTCACCAGATTGTCAGGAATCTACAGGAAAATCTACCCGATTTTCTCTATTCCATTAAAAATGCGATTCGCAAGTATTCCATCATATTTTCCTTTCAAAATAACAGATATGAGAAAATAATTCACGAAGAGAACAAAAATTTTCGTAACGATTTGATTTCCTTTTTATTAGAACAACAGTTTCTTCGACTGATGCCAAAACACAACCAACAAAAGCTCGTTGGAAAATAAAATAATCTGGTGGCTCGTCACAAGTTATTCTAGGAAGGTAAAGAATTCGTAGGAATCAATGCATAAAATTTCCCAATAAATTTAAATAAAAATTAACCAATATACTACACAAAACAAAATCAAACTATTAAAATTGCCAATTATAAAGATTTATGTGCAAAATTGGAATGCTTTTGGATACTGAAAAAAATTGTTTCGTTGTGAGTGTATATTTTTATTAACAAACTACACGATATTAAATAAGTAACTAAAACATCATAAAAAAGAAAGCAAGTTACCACAATTTTAATAATTTCATAGAATATATTTTGAGCATCTTCACTCAACACATGGTGATTGGTTTAAAATTGGCCATGTGCTATTTAGTCACACAGAATGTTTAAAACAACCAACACTGATGAGCAGACTTCTGAGTGACACCTATTGGTCAATGGCCCTAGATGAAAATACTTGTCTGGTAATTATCCAAATCAGCATATACTGTTATTTAGTGTCATCAAATGGAGAATGATTTTCAAAATAATTTGGGGTGAACTCAGTACAAGCGAAGTTCTTAACTTATTTGAATAAAATAACATGCATCTTGTTCTGTATTTCATTCTCAATATTAACAAACATATCAAAATAAAATTTTGATTTAAATCATCAATTTTTTAACAAAAATCGCTTGATTTAAATCCCTATTTAAATCAAGCTGATCTAAATCAGCATACCCTGCTTGGTCTAATATTTCGGAAAATCTGTTGTACCAACATCTTCCTGGCTGGAATCCATAAATCCAATGCGTTTCATCAAATATACTTTATCGTTTGGTAAGTAATAACCTTTGGTGGTTCGGTGTATATTTCTTCATCCCATACTTCATGCATTTTTATAAAATTAATTTCTTCATCCATTGCACGTGTCCATTGATCTTTGTTAGATATTGTTGCTCCTTCGTAAGTTTCTGATGTGATGTCATGCACAGAATATACTTGATAATAATTGTATCTTGTAGGCATCCTTCTATTTCATGATGATCTCCTTACTTCTATACTTCCATCATCAACACTTAGATTATTACTACCTTGTTCACCAAGTTGTCTTCTGAGTTAGTCTCAGGTCTTTTTTCATTTCCATGTAGTTTATTTTCTTTTTCTCTGCATTTGGTATATATCTATTCTTTAATTCGTCGAATATTACATCTGATTTGCAAACTTTTCTTTCATCAACATCAAATATTTTTTAAGCTTTCCTTTCTCTTGAATATCCTATGAAAATACCTTTCTTTGCTTTCGCTTCTAACGTATGTCTTGTCATTAATTTTGTAATACGCTACACATCCAAACGGTTTCACATGACGTATTGAAGGTTTTCTGGATTTCCAAAGCTCCATAGATGTTTTATATCTCGGTTCTAGGTGGATATTATATTGTGCACATACTCTGCAGTAGCTACAGCTTGATCCCCAAAATTCAAGGGGTAACTGACTATCAATTTGCAAAGTTTTTTTTAAGTTTTTGATTTATGTATGGTTTAGGGTCAAGTGTGATGTACAGGCAGAGACCAAATGCCATTCTGTCTGTTCCTTATCACCTTTTCACTGATTGTCATCGCTAATTCGTTACCACAAAGCTTAGGCTCCTCCTCAGAAACTTGTGCATGCTTATATCAGTACTTGGAGTCCCTTGCGTGCTTTGTATTATCAAAATTTCTTTTCTTAACATTTTGGTTAGATTTTCAAAACCAACTATCTTTCTGTAAGTGTTGGATTTTTACAGATTTAGCATAAGTTCTGCTTAATCTGTTTTTGCTTGTCATAAATTCTGTAAGCTGTACAGAACTTTTCATCACTCTTATTATTTTTCTTTTCAAAATTCATCAAGGTTTGCCTCAAGGGTGTGAAGTTGATGCTTCTATTTACAGATTATGCCATTGCAATTGTCTCATCTTTCTGGCAGACCTACGATATACCAAACTAGTTCTCTTTCAGTAACCAATTTACCCAGTTCGTTTATTTCCTGTGAAAGTCCTTGTAATCTTGTAAGGTATTCATCTATGCTTTCCTTTTGCGATTTTTTTCAATCTTGTCAGATCCAGCAATAGGTCTGTTCTATCTTCAACAGCTCTTTCAAAACAAATCTTTATTTCTTCCCATAGTTCATTTGCCTTTTTAATGCCTTTATAAACAATCACTTGTTCCGCTGTAAGGCTAAGAACAATTATTCCGAAGGCTTCTCTGTTTTTCTTCACCAAATTTTATGATCTTGCACATCTTTATTTAAGGTAGGTTCATTCCATAGAATCACATCATAAAATAAATCATTTTCATCTAATACAGCTTCTATTTTCATGCTCCAATTACATAGTTTGCTTCATTCAACTGTTCTATCTTAGTTGAATTGAAATCCATATTCCTGAGAGTGCGGTTGGGCTTCAGAAAAAGTTGGGCAACACAAAGTTAGGCTTATTCGAATAAATTCTAATTTAAAATAATATACAAATCACTACAAAAGAATCTATTTAAATAAAGTAACAACACAAGATGAGTTGAAAATATGCTTATAAAAATATCCAACAAAAATGTACAACTCCTTTTTCTGTTCACTGTATTTTAATTTCGTCCAATATTTAAACATCTACATTTGAAATTGTTTAAAAATTTAGTTTTGAGCCTGCAAGATCTGATAAGAAAGGATCCCCACACAAACTTTTTCCTTTTTTAATGCCATTGGTTTCTTAAATCTCATAAATTTTTTCCATCATGACTTATGCTATTCGTCATTATTCATTCTTTCAAATATTGTACATCATGTTGACAAACATGTTTAGCCATTAATTTATATCCATTCATATCTATTGTAACAAGTTTTACACCTTTCCTGTTATGAATCAGCGTGTTTTTAAATCCTCAACAATTAATATTCACATTTATAGTCTGCTTTTTTATATGTTCATCAACAAGTATATTTTGAATTTCATGTCTGGTCTTGACATATTATCTCTAATTTTTATAATGTTTTTATATCTACATAATTTTGTTATTTTATCTTGCGCTTCTCACAGCTGGTTTGTTATTGGTCCTTTCGCCATAAAACCCCCGAATCCAATCCAGATACATCATTCTTTGCCTTACATCGCTATGGCATTTTACTGCTGTTACAGTTCATCAATTTTTAATTATATTTCATATTAGAATTTTAATAGTTGGCTGATAAGATGGGCATAGCTCATCTTATCAGTTTTCTCCAGTTATATTTTTAGCCTTAATGATTTGTGTTACCACTGGTAACCTACTTGCATTGCTTGTTTTATCCTACACTTTTTATATCACCTAAATTAATGATCTGTTGTTGATTTGTTCAATAAACATATAGTTTTAAACTTTTTATTGGTGGTTAGATTATTTTAAAATTTTATTAACTTTTCATTGTTTGCATATTCTTGTGTTGGTGCAGGTTGTCCGTTTTTGGATCTTAAGCCATAAAACTACAACCAAGCAAACTTCACATTAGTTATTAAATATTTTCATTTATTTTCAGGTGAAAAAAGGTATACAGAACCATTCAGAACAAATGCTTCAGTTTGCTTAGAGTGAGTTTGATTTAAATTTTACTCATGGTTATTTAAAGATGAGTGTTTTTGTTTAGCCTCTGCCAACCTCATTTTCTTTTAAATTAGTGTTGCTTTGTAACGATTAACACAGTTACAAATGTATAACAGAATGATGTATATATAACAATAATATTAAAGAATAAAATATTGTTTTGGATTCCTAATGTTTAAAAATATCTTATACCGAAACCCTGTACCATGTACAATTCTCAGCTATTCCAGATATTGTAAAGATCTTTTCCTGTAGATGTTACGTTATGTACACTTGTATTTTTTTTTCTTTGTGTTCGATTACTGTTATGAGCAGAAAATTTTACATTTGTTTTCATGATTTGCTTTTTAATAGAAGTTCCTATAACTTATCTGATCATGGAGCAAATATCCTAACGGACATTTTATGCTGTTATGTGGTCGCTTTCATGTACACAAGACAGTTATCATTTTGCTCAATAATTTTGATGAAACAAACCTAAAATTTTTTCAGATCATGATATTTTACCTTTCTACCCTAATGTTAAATCTTTTTAGACTCTTTCATTGACTTTTCTCTTAATTTAGCCTGCAATGTGGTCTTAACTTTAATTGCTCATTTTGTTTTGTCAGTTTTAATAATTCTCTTATTATTATGTGTTTTTATGCATGTTTATTCATTTTTCAAACCAAATTTATAGTTGTAGCTGTCGATATGGCGTTATAAAAACATTTCATTTTTATGTGTTATATTTGTTGATATTGTGGTTATAAAAGAATTTTACAACAATTTCCATGATTCCAATTTTTTAGAATGATTCTATATGCTATGAGATCGTGGAGGCATGGATAGTCATGTGCATTTCCTATTTTTTAATATTCTCCTGTGTGAACCTTCGGCCTAGCCATGGGGAATAATGCCCTGATCATTCATTTGATGTAGCTGAGCGACCTGTTTTCACAATCTCACCCTGGAAATCCATTCAATTATCATTCTTAAATTGATTCCCAGTCTATGGAAAACACTATCACTATTACAGGGGTCGTACTTGTCCTGAAATTCCTGATATTCCTGAAAAAAATAATACGTCCTGAAATGTCCTTAATTTTTGTATTTTGTCCTTAAATTCCTAAAATTTTCTCCGACATTAAATGTTTACCCGTTAAAGCATCCCTCTTTAAGCGTTAATGTTTCCCTCTTTTGCTCGTCCCCTTACGGACGGCCTGCCTTATCTATGACGGACGAATGAAAAACACCCAAGTTTGCCATGACGTCATACGCTGCTTCTTCCTCAACCAATGATGTGTTAGCGTCTCCCCATCCGAATTTATGTCTAGTCAAACTCCTCGCGTTGTTTTTAAAAATGCCTCGAAATACAAAATTTTCAGAAACGTGGATTTCTTCTAAAAGAACAGATAAAAACGGTGATTTAATCAGTACAGCTGGTGCCGAGGATGTTCGGAAGACAAGTTCGCCGGATTTTGCAAAGTATGTGATAAGAAGTTCAGCGTTGCAAATATGGGATTTGCTCAACTAATATCTCATGCTAAGTGTTCAAAACATCAAAAAAGAATAAAAGAACCTAAAGTGTAAAGATGTAGAATCCGAGGCATGTTTGACGCCAAATCAAGATGGCGTCCAAAGCCAGTATGTTCGTTAAAAAAACTGGGACTTTCCTACGCGAAAAACCTTTTGCATAGGGTTGCCATAAAGCTGGATCAAAACACCAAGGTTACCATGTTTGGCGATAAATCGCTAGCGCCTCGGATTCGACATCTCCACCAATTCTTGAATTGATTCTGAATTTAATTTCAGACAATGGACTAAGCATTGATAGTCATTCAATGCTCTGTGGATGGTCCTAAAGTCAATCTATCATTTCTGAAAAAGTTAAATGCACATTTAAATTCATTGGGCATTCCAAATTTAATTGATGTTGGAATGTGTAGTCTGCACGTCGTTCACAATGCCATGAGAAAGGGTATGGAAGAACTAGACTGTGATATAGACAGATTTGTATTGGATATTTTTCAGTGGTTTAAGTTGTCAGCAGCAAGAAGAGGACTTTCACAAAGTTCAGATTGAAACATTGGTGGATTCTGCTGCAGACCATGTGTTTAGGAGGAATGTTGAAAGCAGATGGTTAACCCTATGCCCTGTTTGTGAGAGGATAATTGAGCAATATCCTGCTCTTCAAGAATATTTTCTTGTTATTGAGAAGAAGAATAGTGAAAAATGATGTAAAGTTTCAAAATTTTTAAGATCCGATAAATTTACTATATCTACATTTCACTATTTTTTGCTAAAACTTTTGTGTCATCTCACACTGTTCCAGATGGAGACTCCCCTGATTTATATTTTGTTTAGCAAGCAGAATGAATTAGTGAGGAACATAATGCGTAATTTTATAAAAACTGATGTTGGAATAAAAGAAGGGTTGCCCCTTTGCAATGTTAATTGTGGTGAAGCCAGTTCTTGGTTACCCCTAAAATGTATTGAAATTGGTTCCGGAGCAAAGAAATTGCTCGTTTGGCCAGATCATAAAAATTTCCTCCACAACATCCGAAGTATGTACATAAAAACATGCAACTATTTGCAGAAAAAATTGCCTCTTTCCAGTCCATTATTGCATGACCTGCAATATATACATCCATCTAAACAACAGGATTCCAAATCAAAGGAAGCTATAACCCGCCTTGCTAATCACCTGTTAAAGGTCACAAAAACAAACCAATTCTGTGATGCTGTGAAATCTGAGGTACAAATTCACCTATGCGAGATTGTAGAGAAATAACTTGCTTCTTTCGAAATAAGTCACGACATTTGTCATTACTGGGAGCAAATATCACAAATGAAAGACCTTTCTGGAGTACGAAAGTATGATCATCTGACGAAATTAGTTAAGGCATGTTTAACTTTATCTCATGGCAATTCGACACCAGAGCGTGGATTTTCATCCAACAATTTATATATTTGATAATAATATTGTTCTTTGGAATTTTGTCAATTAAACCAGGATTGTTGTGGAAAGCTAACCTTTCTTTTTCTGTTAGGTGTACGTAAATTAAATATATCAAAAACATATTTCTGACAGCACAAACTAATTAATGCTGATATTATACCTTTTGTTTCGTTGAGATTATTGAGTATTTTAAATTTGGACTTTTCCATGCAATTTGCTTACTTTAGTGTTTCGAATTGATTCAATGACATTTTATCAGTAAAGTTTAACAGTATGTAATAATTTTCCTCTCTAAAGAATACAGATTTACTGCTTCTGAGTTTAAAATGATCCTTGTCCTTTTTATATAAACAAAATCTGAATAAAGTTAGGAGTTAATTATTACTGTTCTGAATTGCTTAGGTTTTAAAAATAAGAGAATTACTCACACACCATGCATGTACAGTAAAACCTCATTATAACAGACCCTATTATAACGGACAGTTAAAAAATTTAATATGTGATAATAAAGGATGCTTATTTTTATCTGACGAGTTTTACATTTCCAAGCAACCGATTAAACATTGATCCTTGTTTGTTTTGCGTAAACATGGATGCGCTGCATGACTCATACCACTCGCCAGCCAGAAGAGTCATTGTCTAAAATTCCACGAATTGCCACTCTACGCCAGCACCTGCAACCAGTTCTATTTTATTCAGTATTTATTAGTTATTGCTCGCACGCACACTTATCAGTTTTTATTAACTAACCTTTAATCATGTCGTTAAGTAAGCCTAGTGTAGGACAGAAACGTAAACGCTAAATTCTTAGTCTTCACGGTAAACTGTCAGGATAGAAAAACTTGAGAAAGGAGTTTCAGTGTCTAGCATTTGGCTGAGTACGGAATAGCAAAACAAACCGTGTCTGATATTAAAAAGGCGAAAAGTGACATTCATAAATTTGTTCTTAAGTTTAATGTAGGACAAAAAAAGTGAAGTTAAACATATGCGGATGCCTACTCTTATTACGCTGGATGATACATTCTACAAGTGGTTTTCTCAGCTTCGTTCATCTGGATTAGCTGTTCGAGGAATTCATGGTCAGGTTTTTGCTATGAGAAGGGGTCTGTGGGCATAATAAGTTTGGGAACCACTGGTCTAGAGGGTGCTAAAACAAGTACTAGATCTCCTTTAAATTCTCGCTTTACTGTATTCCTATCGTACCAGGTTTTCGTTTAACCTGCATCTCTTCCATCTTAGCTATAGCCACTTCTCGACATTATTTCAGTCTATTGATTAATTTAAACATGTGCTCGGTTACGAGATCATTTTCTTCGTCTGGTTCCATCCAATGTTCCATTATTAACGTTTCTGGAGTTCTGAGGTTTTTTCCATACACTAACTCTGAAGGTGTATATCCGGTACTTTCGTGAGTAACTGTTCGCAGTGCTACGAGTATAGATGGGAGATGCTTGTCCCATTCTGTACCCGATTCTAAGTATAAAGCCCATAAAAGACGCTTCAATGTTCAATGACACCGTTCGATAGGGTTACTCAGGGGTGATAAACAGAGAACGGGTTACATCGTTAACACCGAGATAACAAGGCCAGACCGCTGTGACGTTTCAATCACGTGACTCGCTTACTAGTAGTCATAACAAACATCGCCGCATGATCGGCTAATTGTGGATTACCTTTAATGTAGCGTAAGAAATTAGGGTTTTTTATACTATTTTACCAGAAAGTAAGTGCAGCTGCAGTTATATATTGTTATATAACATTTGTGGAACATTACAGTGTCGAGGTGTTAAAGGCTTTCGTCAAACAACACGTTTAACGTGTGTCCAGACCGATTTCTTTAGGCTTACCACGAGGTTATCCAAAATGCCTTTTAGATGCTGTGTACCTTCTTGCTCTGGAAATTATGGATATGGTGATGCACCAAAAGTGGCGGTTTTCTCCTTTCCAGAGGATGAAAATATTAGAAAAAGATGGGGCTCAGGGCGATTCCACGAGCCGACTTTACACCATCAAAACGCAGCAAAGTCTGCGAACTTCATTTTCAAAACGATGATATCGTCCGGAATGTATCCAAATTCAATAAAAAAATAACTGGTGAGTGTTCTACCTTTTCCATGAAACGTCTCCGCTTAAAAGTTGGTGCTATACCAAGTATATTTCCGAATTGCCCTAAATATCTCTCGAAAACTTGTCCCACAGTTCGTAAAAGCAGGGAAGATAAAAATCGTGAAACTGAGGAATCCTATTTATTGAGAGCTATCAACGAAAGCAAATCTGAGTTCATTGCTCATCATGAATCTATTTCTTTTCAAAATTTTAATAGGCTATTAGAAATTCTGGATTCATTACCTCATAAACAAAATTGGTTTAAACTAATTGAGGAGTCAAAAGTTACTTTTTCAAAATTTGTTTTAATCCAGGACCTACAACAAATTACACTGTTGTAATACATTCAAATCTGACATTGGAAACATATTTATATGGCCAAGAAATTTCTGTAGATAACAATCAAATCAAAACACCCTGTCACGTTAATAATTTGGAAGTTATTGAAAATTGTTTGAATTTTATAAATGAAATATCAATGAAAAATTCTTCAGCCAACTATGATAATAGCTTCAAACAAATTATACATCATTTAAGAAATGTCTTGGTTGAAGTAGAGTGTGATGACCTTGATAAACGTGCTTCTCTCAACTTTCTTTCAGAACAGTTAAATTTTCTTGTTACTCCAAAAGAGAGATATCATTATTCTGCAAATACAATGATTTTTTCATCCGTTATGCACTCAATAAGCTCACATGCATACAAATATTTACGGCACTACAGTTCGCTAATTTTACCTCATCCATCAAAAATAAAAACTGTTTATAATAAATTTTTAACCGATCCAACCGATGAAGATAGAAAATTGTTTCTCGCGTACGCACGTTCTCTTTTCAGACTTTTAGAAGAGCATGAGAAAAATGTCATACTGCTTATGGATGAAATTCATGTTCAACCTTATTTGAACTTCAAAGGTGGAAATATTGTAGGGAATGCATTTAACGGCAATTATTTGGCTACATCCGCTTACGCATTCATGACATCCAGTGTCACATCGAAGTTAAAGGAAGTTATTCATATATTTCCAACTTCAACCATCAGCAGTGACATTCTTTTTTATTGTATTCGAACAATTGTCACTAAATTAGGAGAGATAGGCTACAAAGTATTTTGTATTATCAGTGATAACAATGCACTCAATGGCAAAGCTATGAGGAATTTTTCACCGAAAAACCAATCAAGCGTAGTTTATCCACATCCATGTGACAACACACGCCCTATTTTCTTCTTGTACGACTCTGTTCATCTACTAAAATGTTTAAAAAATAATTGGTTGAATCATAAGAGTAACAAGATAACCTTCCCAGACTTCGAGACAGGTGAGAAAAAAATTACAAATTTCAATTCCTTCATATTGTTACATCACTTGGAGCATGATAAATTATTGAAATTTGGGTATTCTTTATCGCTGAAAGCATTATTTCCAACTACTTTTGAACGTCAGAATGTCAGTCTATCTTTAAAAGTTTTCAATCCGTTTGTAAAAGAGGCCCTATTGAAATTTGGAACGAAAATAGAAAATTCTGAAGAAACAGCTGAATTCATAGATATTGTATCAACCTGGTGGAAAATTGTCAATGTGAAAACACCATTGAAAGGACAGCGACTTAAAGATCATTTCCAAACACCTCTACTCGAGAATCCAGATGACCCTAAATTGTTATTTTTGCGGAAAATGATTCTCTGGCTTGATATTTGGAAATCCGGTGATTTTCCTCATAAACTTTCACCCCAAACCCATATACCGCTCTTTCTCACACAATTCATGGAATGTTGGAAATTACGCAATATTGTTTACAAGAACTTAAAATGAATTATGTTTTGTTAGGAAAATTTCAAACAGATCCTTTGGAATATCGGTTTGGAAAATATAGACAATTATCAGGTGGTCAGTACAACATATCGATCAGGCAATTATACGAATCGGAGAAAAAATTAAGAATTCAATCTCTTTTGACCTTGTCATCACAAACTTTTGGAAATATACCCATAACCAGTTTTTCGGAAAACTTAGATTGTTCTTATGAAGAACAAAAACAGTGGGACAACTCATTTAATCCGGACATACATCTCGAAGTAAGTGATTTTCAACAAGTTGAACATGAAATGTCAGTGATAACTTATTTGGCAGGCTATTGTTATAAAATTTTAAGAAACATAAGTGCGAACTGTGTAAAACAGGGTTGGTGTATGATGAGCAAATGGTTGTTGAGGAAAGTTATGATTTAATTAAAAATTTGAATCGAGGTGGTTTATCGTGTCCAAAAGATGGTGCTGTTCGTGTGGTTTTAATTAGTTATATATTGTTTAACAAACTACTTAAATATTACGAGGATGAGTTTCTGAGCATTCATTATAAAAGAGATTTTATAATAAATTTTGTTTTTAAATACTGGGAGCTGCATGAATCAGAACATTACAAATTCAATACATGTGCAAATCATAAGCATGAAACCATTTTAAAATTCATTATTAATAGCACAACAAACACTCTATTGAAAAATTATTGTGGAAAATCCAACGACAAATTGGGCAAAAATAAAAAAAGGAAGCTGGATACTGTTTCTAATAAATAATTTTATTTTTATATGTATTTTTGACATTTTTTATAATGGTTTGCTTTAAAATTTCGTTTTCCATTTTACAAAAAAAAAAAAATCGAATGGGGTGCGACTGAGGGTTCAGTTCACGACTGGCAGCCCCGTTTAAACAGGGCTGCCAGTAACTCATTTACAATCTGTTTATAAGAATAGAAGAATAAATTTATTCAACTTATGTACAGTTTTTTGTAGTACATCTGTTATTTCTGATGTTATATTGACATTTTTGAGGTTAAAGTAATGTTGACTGGTGGTTATGTTGGAAATGTATGAGAGCAGAAAACTATAGCTTGTTATGAGACTCTCCTCCAGATAGGTAACATACTACATAAATCGTATTTTACAGTTCAATTGCTTTGATTTCCCATTTTTACAGATTTAATGATGAAGAAAACATTAATTGGATTTCTTTAGACTATGAGAAAGGGTTTTCTTTTCTTTTTGATTTATGGTCGCATTTGAGAAACTGATATTGAGCGGTATTAAGCTTGATTGACTGTGTTTTAGCGATTTTAGTTAATAAAAGTCATAAGCGAGTTTTTCACTATTTTTAATTGAATTTACGATATAATTTTGGCTGGTTTTTTAATAAGTTAGTGCTTTTACTATTTACGCACACTCTCTGTTATCGTTTGTAAATAAGGAAGAAAGACGCGAGGGTGTGGAAGTTTCATTCTGAGATTATCATAGTTTTGACTAGGGAAAAACCATATTTACAAACTGCTATAATAATTTGCAATAACGTATAACAATATTTTCCTGTGGTCTCGACGTATATAGAATATATTATGTATCGTTGTAGACGGATTTCACTGTATTAAGCTTTGAATATTCCAATACGGCTGTGGTCGTTCGTATCGCACGTATGACTACTAGGGAGACGCCATGACGGCAGCGGTCAGGCCTTGTTATCTCGGTGGTAACGTTGTAACATGGAATACACATAAAAAATGAAATTTACTGGTTTCATTGATATATCGATTAATCGTTTTGTGAATATGTATTCGAATATTCATTCGATACTTGAAAGTACTCGAATATCAAGTATTCTACACTGCTGGCCACCGTAAATGCAACACCCTGAAGGAAGCATGCAAATAATATGAAATTTACAACATGCATTAGCGGAGGTGAGATATGCAAATGATTAGAATTTCAGCGCAGACGCACATCACGCGCGCCTGTGGCGCCACTTCAAAGCGCTATTTAAGGCTTGGAGATTTCGACGATTTCAAGTACGGCAATTGTGTTTTTCTTGTGGTTTTTTCAAAAAAACGATCAATTATGCCTCGTAGAAAACAGCGATCATCTTTTGATCAAGTATCCGAGTTCGACAGAGGAAGGATAGTGGCCTACCGAGATTGTGGATTATCTTTCAGGGAAATCGGTAGTCGTGTTTTACGAAACCAAACAACTGTAATGCGGATATGTGATCGTTGGATGCAGGAGGGTACGACGGACCTACGTGTTCGATCGCATCCACCTCAGTGCACCACTTCACGTGATGACAGGCATATTGTGCGTATGGCAGTGACGGATCGCTCAGCCACATCACGAACCATAGCACAGCACATTCAGTCTGTACCGCATCATCCAGTGTCTGCGCGTACCATTCGACGCCGTTTACAGCAGAGTGGTCTGTCCGCAAGACGTCCATTGCTTCGTCTACCCTTGACGCAGAACCACAGACGTTTCCACCGCCAATGGTGCGATGAAAGAAGGATGTGGACGGCAGAATGGAATGAAATTGTCTTTACCTACGAGTCACGCATCTGTCTGCAACACCACGATGGTCGGATTCGAGTCTGGAGACACCGTGGAGAGAGGATGCTGAACAGCGCCTCTATGAACTATGCGTTATGCACCGCCACACTTGTCCTGCACCGGGTATTATGGTATGGGGCGGTATTGGATATCACTCTCGCACTCCTCTAGTACGCATTGCCGGTACTTTAAACAGCCAGCGCTACATCTCCGAGGTGTTGGAGCCAGTTGTCCTTCCTTACCTTCAGGGCTTGCCCACAGCCATATTTCAACAGGATAATGCGCGACCACACGTGGCACGTATTGTCCAAGGGTTCTTCGTCAATCGCCAGATTGAATTGCTTCCCTGGCCAGCTCGCTCTCCGGATCTTTCGCCGATAGAAAACATGTGGTCCATGGTTGCTCAACGATTGACCCAGAATACATCCCCAGCTGCCACACCAGATCAACTTTGGCAACGTGTGGAAGCTGCTTGGTCTGCTGTACCCCAAGAACACATCCAAAGTCTCTTTGAATCAATGCCGAGGCGTGTGGCAGCGGTGATCTCCAACAATGGCGGCTACTCTGGCTACTGATTTTGGCAGGAACCACACTTCACAGAAGTCTATAAATTTAATCATTTGATACTTGGTCAACATGTTATCTACAAAATAAATTTTGTTGTGATATCTCTTGTCTTTCTTGGTGTTGCAATTTGGGTGGCCAGCAGTGTATATTTCTGTTTAATAAAATTTTCCAGTACCATATATCTAGCCTACTTTTCTTGAGATATGCATGCATGACTTCTAAATAATTTTTACGCCATTACACATGAACACACCAGTGATCTG
This sequence comes from Meta bourneti, assembly GCA_933210815.1. NCBI lineage: Eukaryota > Metazoa > Arthropoda > Arachnida > Araneae > Tetragnathidae > Meta > Meta bourneti. The sequence goes on from OW119927.1 coordinate 161,825, forward strand.
AAAGCACTGAGTGTTGCTCTATTCATTTAAAAGCAAAACACAGAATCCCTTAAAGATGGATTTTAAGTCACTTATTAATGAATAGAAAACAAAATTGACTTTTCATCATTTTTGAAATCATTTTTTTAAATTGAATTCATTTCACTATTGGAGTTTCATTCATGCACAAACATACCTACAGGATTCATTTGCTCATGCCCTCTGGAAAATGACTTATTTTAATTACAGAAAATTGTTGATACAATACAATTAACTTTCATAACGAAATGACATTAATTGTAAATCAGTTTTTCTCTAGATGGGAAATATAATGTATGAATGTTCACTTTGATGTGATTTCACTGCTTTGTGTATTTTATGAATTTGACAATAGAATTACAGTACCTTTTCTGGCATAAATAATTGTCAGCTTATTTGTTTTTAAAGTACACATGCTGTATGGATGATTGCAGGTTTAAATATAAATTAGTTACCCCAACCAAACGCATTAAGTTTTATGGTGTGTTATTATGATGATAATGATGTATGTTTCGGATGTCAGTTCAATAGTGGAGAATAAGTCAGTAGTTTTTCAACATCAGGTTTTATTTTCCATTTAAAGAGTTCTATATGGCAAAAAATATGAAGGTCAAGGAAAGGTACAAACACAAAAATTCATTTAAGATTAGGGTAAGAAACTATTATACATAAAAATTAATTTCAATAGATACTAGTTATTGAGTTAACAATTTTTAACTTGCAGATCAAGAAGAATGTCTAGTAGACCTTGCCCACAAAATGTGCTTCAAAGAATTATCCATGACTAATGCAGATTCAATTGAACTAAAATATGTTTATCATTGATGCCAGGGTGAATTGGTCATCAAAAGTAAACATTATTTAGTTATATTTTATTTCTTTAACATATAATTCATAAGCCTTCTCCTGTGAATAACCTAAAGACAAAACAAATTCATACTTTTAATGTCACATTACAAGTAAAATTCAATTTCAGACATCTCAAAGATTACTAGTATCAAAAGATTTTACATAGAAAAAATTACAAAAATTTCACATATATAAAGCATACTGAATCTTAAAAAATACTCAACGAAACTTTGCTAAGACATTTCTATACAGATTGAACATCTGTTGTGGTCAACCCAGTATTACACTACCAAAGCAAACTAGGCCAGAGTAAAAATCCTTCCTGTGAAATTACAATTTCATGCAAAAGAGGCAACATGCATTAATTATGTTCTTCCTTACATTGGTGATAAAATGGGCAACAGGATAACCAAGGCCAAATTCATCAGACTATAAAATTAATTAAGTAAAAGTTCTATTGATTTGTTTTGTGTCGAATCAATACATAATACTCTAGAGCAGTGTTTCCCAACCTTTTTTGTGCTATGCCCCACCTAAGCCTTTCTAAAATTCTTATGCCCCTTAACATATACATAATTTTTAATATTCAAAAATTGAAACTAAAGAAACTTGAATGATAGGTTTTAGGAAGAAATCACTTGTGGAAATTATTGAGCAAACACAGTAAGTAAATTTTCAAAACATGTGATGGAGAACTGAAATTCAAATACAAAATAATTTTAATGAAAGATTTTCTATATTATTTTAATTATTAGTAATTATTTAAATTTAGTGAGATCCTTGCGCTTGATGCTTGCTGCAAAGAGATTTCATGTCAGGTTCCAATTTCCAATCCTTCAGTCTCAAGTCTCCCCGTTTTGTTATATCCTGCCGATTTCTTTTTTTAGCAGCAAATCATTTATGGCACTAAATCTGCATTCAACTAAATATGAAGATGGAAACGGTAACAATAGTTCTCTTGCACATTTGGTTGCATTTGGATATTTGATTTCGGTTTCCTCACAAAGCCATGCCATCGCTCCTTTAATATTAAATAAAGTTTTAATTGACTCATCATTTTGCATTTCTGCGAGTTCTTGATACTGAATATTTGAAATATCAGACAAATCCACTAACATTGGCTGCATCATCCAAGTTAGGAAATCAATTTTTTTTTCAAATCAGAAAATCTTTCTTTTAAATCAGCCGAAAAAATTTTCAGATGATCGACAATAATATGTATAGCGGTATCAGTCACTTCACATTTTTGGAGCCTATGAAACTTTTCAAAATTTTTGTTGTAAATATATGTCTGAATAATTCAATAAAGGTAATGAAACCAAATATCTTCTCTTTTGCATCGACAAGAGTTTTATTTGTTCTTAAGTTGTTTATTTAGTATATTTAGTTTTTCAAATATATCGACTAAATAACTCACAAATGCCTTACATCGACCGTTAACAGATTTTTCATTTCAGGTTTGCCGCTTATAAAATCACTAAGAGTATCAAATAGTTCCATAAATCTTTTCAAGCTGTTCCCTTTCGAGAGCCATTTTACTTCCGTGTGAAGTATAAGTCTCACATGGTCTTCATTTTGTTCTTCACAAAATAACTTGAAAGTACGCTCACATTTGGCACTAGCTTTAATAGCATTGATACACTTTATAACTAAATTTAGTATTTCATTTAGAACAGGCGAAATGTTTTTAGCTACCAGGTTTTCCCTGTGAATAACACAATGCACAAGAAGCATTTTTGGATTCTCATCTTTCATCAATTTTAAGCAACCATTTTTCTTCCCCATCATATTAGGAGCACCATCTGCAGCACAAGATGTTGTATTTTCCATTGGTATATTATTGACATCTAAGTAATTTTTTAGCTTACCATATATATCTTTGGAAGTAGTGGTGCTTTCTAATGATTTACAGAACAACATTTCTTCAGCAAAATCACCTTTATCAATATATCTTACGTAAGTTATATAAGTACGGCCTCACTGTCTCTCAAAGTTGATTCATCCATTTGCACCGAGAATTTTCTTGTTTTCAGCTTTTCAACAAGTTGTATTTCAATATCCTCACTCATTTCGTCTATTCTTCTGCTAACAGTATTGTTACTTAGTGGCATAGCTTTAACGTCTTTGTCATCTTTTTCCAGAACCGTTTTAAGAAATGCTGATATTGATGGTTTGATTAAATTCTCCCCTATAGTATGACTTTTCCCGGATTTAGCGATGAGTAATGAAATTTGATAACTAGCCTCAAGAGTACGATTGGTAGTAGTTGCATTATGAGCAGTAAATAGAGACTTACTCTTTTTTCAAAATTTTTCTTTAAAATTTGAAAGTAATTCAAATCTGAATTAATATGAGCATTATGTTTCGCCTTCAAATATGCCTCAAGACGACCTCGTTTCATTGATTCGTTGGTCAAGCATTGTTGACATGGAAGACAAAAAGGTGACCGTTCATCGTGGACAGCGGGTATGAAACCAAATTTCAAATATTCCTCCGAATAATGACGAATTTTTTTCTTACTTGCACCACTCATTTCACTATGGGCTGAAAGAAAGAAATATAAGATCAATTAAAAACTAAAAAAACAATATGAACTGTAGTAAACGTAGATTAAAAATGCATATTTAAATATGTATGGCACCGCAAAAAAAAAAAACATATTTTTTCATTTGACAAATTTTTCTGAAAAACGATGCTTCTAAAACTGAAATTAATAAAAATTACCAATTGAATTTACATATCTCTTATATTTATACAATGTATATATTTTTTAAAACAACGAGACTTTTACAACAATTTAACGGACGCTTATTTCAAATTAACACCAACGGTGAATGCTGAGCGTTACTGCGAAACACTGCAGAAAATGAGATGCACTAAGCATTTCGCGCCATTCAGAACACAAATAGCGCGAAATGCTTAGTGCCGGCCCAGTATAACCAGTAGTTCAACTCTAACAATGAAATCACGGCTACTAACATGGCGGACAGAAATTACTTCTACTGGAGGTTTACCCAGCTCGAGTAGCGACTGAGAGTCGCCATACGGTTAACTTAAACTCTGGACGAGTCCATTTTCGAACTGTCCCCCTTAACAATCGAATTGCCCCCCTGTGGGGCGTGGGCCCCACGTTGGGAAACACTGCTCTAGAGCAAAACTTAGGCATCTTGTCTCTTTGTTCTTTAGTTTGAAACTTAAAGCAAAAGAGGAATCACTATTGGGTAGAAAATCTAAATAAGGACCATACAGGGTATTGGAACCTTGAGGTTTAAGAATTAACACTGGGTCATAATCAGGGGTGTCCATCCCCCTCCAGCCCAATGGCACAAATCCCCCCAAAAAAGTTTTCTTTACCGCCCCCATCTCAAATCCAGTTAACCATATAACCTTTATTGGAATCTCAAATTTCCAACTTAATCCACACAAAGCTCTACATTTCGTATTTTGTAAATCAGTTAGAGATAAATAAAATGAAGAGATAAATTTGGATGAGATAAATAAAACCAGAACAGCTAGGAAAATGAACTGTTTATATTTATAACAACAATTTCATATATAAACAATGATATTACTTACACTTTGCAAATGAAAATAACTAATATAGTAAAAACAGTTGCTTTGAAAATTCTGAAAGTTATATGAATAAAACAAATATTTTACCTTGACCTTTTGTATAAGAATAATTTTTATATTCATAAAAAAACCTCTAAAATTGAGTGAATGGAAGAATAGAATATAAAAAAAAATTGAACACATCAATAAAGATCAGTAATCAGATATTGAAAAAACGAACTAAATATGTAAAAACTATAATGATATGAGTATTATCGTACTGTTTACATGAATTGCGTAAGTCACATAACTTTAAAAAATAAAAAAAACCTTAACTAAATTGTTTTAGAGATGTGACAACAGCTATTTTATGCGGAGGGAAGGGAAAACATTCGAACACTCTAGGTTGAAAAAATTTATAGTATAACCAGAAAATAAATTCTTTAAGCATGGATTTATGTACTATTTATAAGATTTTAACAGAAGAAACTTTTTCTCTGTGCACTTGATATGGCAAACATTTCGATAATTTCTTCATTTGTGATTTTCTTGAGAATGTCATTCTCAGATGATAGTATCAATAAGCTTGACAACCAATCGTCCTCTAAGCTGCTTCTTAACCTGTTCTTTACAATCTATAAGTGGCTCATCGTCCTTTCCGCTGAGAAACCTGTGACAGGTAACGATAAAAGGATAAGATACAGCATGGTGAGTTGAGGAAATGCTGACATATACTGCAGGCATCTGTAAGGCCTAATAAAGCCTCTTTTTACCCACTGATCAAAAGACAAAAGCAACTCATCATGGTCTGAATCTCTTTCCTCATCTCCATCTTTACAGACTTAAACTTCATTTCCACCTTCACCTCCTGAAACGTCCGATTCCCTGTCTGGTGGCCTATTTTTACACTTTTCTTTCTCTAAAAGCAGGTCGGAAATGTCAATTTCTGAGTGAGTATATATAACCTTATACACATTTGCAAAAGTTTCTAATTCCTCTAATTTGTTCACTTTCAAGGTCGTAAAACCCACACAAGTTTTTCACTGATGAAGAATCAGGCAAGAATTCATATATCCCTGCTTTTCTCTTTCAATTTTCAAAATTCCTTCATGTGAAAACACTGCCATTTGTGAGATTATACTAGAAAGAGAACTGTCAGAGAATCTGTCATTGAGTTGTTTAATAAGGAAATCTAGTACGTGAAAATATAAACTTCCACTTTAATCCTCTTAAGAGGATCATTTATTCTTTCATCGATAGCCATTTCATCCATAAACCTCTTACGTTTTCTGCTTCTGGGGTGGGGTTTCGAAATATTATTCACACCAGCAAAGACCGCTCACTTCGAATTTTTACAAGTTTAGCTTTGTTTTCAGCAACAATTTTTGACACACTGCTATAATAAATTATTTTTTATTGTAGAACAATTGTGATGGGTGACAACACTTTGAAAATAGCTGAGGCAACATGTATTGAACAAATGTTTTCAAAATCGGTCATTTGTTTCCACAGGCCAGTTGCCAGTGCCTGAGTCATTAGCAGCTTTTTTGTCAATGGACAGACTATGCAACTTCTCCTTTATTGTGTCATAGCAGGTGACAACTGTTTGCAGTGCATCATTTCTCCTTGACCATCTTGTAGTTTGCACTCTTTTCAGTCTCCTTATTTTGGTTGGACCCTTGTAGTTTGTAGTAAAAAGATCATGCCTTGTATGACCTAACATGAAGACATAATTCCTCTAAAAGAGAAAATAGATTTTTCATTTGGGGCCTATGTCCATAGATTTTTCCGCAATTAACGCAAATCTGTGCAAAGAACACCATATATAGAGCGCTTTGGGACATTCTCTCTGGATTAGCGCTTTTACACCATTGAATTTTCCTCTCATATTACCAGCCCCATCCATACTTTGACCAACAATTCCACTTGGGTCAAGACCAAGTAAATTCAGGCATTTCATTATTTCTTTAAAAATATTTTGGCCTGTGGTATCTCCACTAGTGAAAACCTCAATAAGCCGCTCTTCAGGTTTGACATTTTCCTTTGGGTTCGTTATATTGAGCAGGTCAGTATGCTCAATATAACGAACCACTAATGTTGAACATTCTTTTTTACTAATGTCTTGAGTTGAGTCTAGAATAATAAATGTTAGTCGTTTTTATACTATCTATGATTTTTGAAGCAACGATGTCACTCATTATGTTAATTACATCATAAATGTTTCGATAACTCAAGAAATTAGACCCCAGGTTTCCTTTTTCGGTTCTAGCTTTATCAATTTATTCAAGGTATACCCTAGCATCACCACTATATTTACTCAGTAGCCTGAAAAGACATGAGTTTTCCTTTTGCTACATCCTTTTTACGAAATCCAAGCATTTCTTCACTTAAATATCGGCAACAATCAATGACAACAGACAGCACCTCATGATTGTGATGGACTAACTGATCTGATTGTTCAGCTAAACGTGAATCAATCCTCTTTTGAGAGATCCATTGGATCCTTGCAATTTGCGCTAAGAGGGTTTTAGATTTTTCATGGAGCACAACATCCCGGTCCATCCTCTATAGCCAGTTGTTCCCCATATTGACTGTTCGCGTGGGAGGGAAAACAGAGTACATGGCAAGCAAAATACGGCATCTTTTTCTTGGCTACATACCAGCCATTTTCTAACTTTTACACTTTTATTTGGTAAAACTTCATTCGTCCATGATGGGTTTAATTTTCTTTCACCTGTTGAAGGAAAAATGACAAAAGACAAATCTTGATTTTCCAAGTATAGTGCTTTATTTATTTCCTCAGTTGACAGTTTGATGTTGGCATATGATGCTGGATCTCTTGGGCTTTTCAATCTATCATCAGGAGAACCTTCAGTTGTTTTTAGAGTTTCCTCTTGAATGGAAACTAAAGGTCTTTGAGCAGATGAGTAGTATACGGGCCCGTATAGTAGGCGGAAGTGACGTCATACCACGTGACCGGAAGTGGGCGTGTCCGAATGACGTCATACCACGTGACCGGAAGTGGGCGGTGCCAAGTGACGTCATACCACGTGACCGGAAGTGGGCGTGTCCGAATGACGTGACGTATTGTTTGTTTACATTTTGGACTTGGAATTTTTTTTTGTCATCGTGAAGGCGTTGAGTTGTTTCAAGATGGCGTCGTTTCGTTGCCATGGTGATGAATCACTCGCGTAGTGCCATCTGGTGGAGATATTCGAACCGAGGACCATAGGATCCGAAGTCAAGTGCGCTATCCGTTAGGCTGTAAGAGAGTTAACTATGGGCGGTGAATTAATGTAGTGTTGGATTTTTTTTTTCTCTTTTGGACTTGTATTTTTTCTTAGTATTAGGAATGGGTTATTTTTAGAAAATGGTTTGAATAATTGCATAGGGGTTTTAATAAATGCTTTTTCAAAATGACTTATGGCGCCATCTAGTGATTTTAAAAGTAATTAATCTAAGGAACGAATTGATTTCTTAATGCTTTTACTTTATTCATCACCAGTGACGTCAGTGTGTTTACGTTTGGGACTTGGATTTTTTTTTCCTTCTGAGATTTCGATGTGACGTCACGATTATGTCCATCGAGCAAGTCTGAAACTTGAAAAAGTCTACTCACAATTCTTTATGTTATGAGTATGGTAAATTGTTTACAGATCGTGAAGGCTAGGTATATTTCCGTCGATTGGAAAACGAATTAACGTATTAAAAAAAAGACGAAATTTAGAAATTTTAGGTCAAAAATATACTGTGCCTTGTCAACTTGTAGCATACGAAGACGAAGGAATAAGCTATACTTTTAGCGGGTCTTCTATTGCAGCCAAGCCTTGATCTCCTAAAGTATTGGAAATAAAGGGAGAAATGGAGCGAATAATTGGTGCAAGATTTAATTTTGAGTTGGTGAAGCGTTATAAAGATGGTAAGGACTGCATAGTTGCCCATAAAAACAACGAGAAGGACTTGGAACTTTATGCACCCATAGCGTCTGTTTCATTTGGACAGAAAAGGCAATTTGTGTTTTCTAGAAAGAACTACAATTCTTTAAAAATTGTTCTGGAAAATGGAAGCTTGCTTGAGATGAAGTATCCAACAAACCAATTTTGGTTTCACAGCTTGCCCCGTGGGAATGCATTATGCCCTAGAATAAACTTAACGTTTCGTAAAATTCTTGTATAAAGCAGCGATAAACCACTTATGTGCCCCCGAACTAGAACTCAGTGTCGTACACTAGACGATATTTGGACAACGTTGCAATTGATCTTTGCCTTTCAGAATAGTATTTTTATAAATGCTTACATCTCGTTTTTAAATAAATTTTTAGCGTGTCTTACCACATATACTGTATTTTGGATTATTTGGTTTTTTTTTATTACATGGTTTCATAAATTTTCTTTTAAAATGCAAGATCTGAAATGAAATTTTTCTTTGCTATATAGATTTTTTTTTTTAAGTTAGATGTTTTTACTCAAAAATATTAATTATACATTAGATGCTATAACACCTATTTTATAGCAGAAATTTTGTTTTAATTAATATACACTTAAGTAAGAGTAAAATTTTTGAAACTTTATAAGACCCATACTATGAATACGTTTTCTTGTACATTTGAAGAAGTTTTAGTATAAAAACCATTTATCCTATAAATCTAAATTAAATGTTATTTTTTAAATTCTCTTTCCTTGCATATTATTTTTTTACTTTGAATAAATCTTCATAAATTTTAGTGATTTAATTTATATTATATAGATTTACAAACCTGTTTTTGGATGAAATATAAGGATTTTATATTTTAAAAGTTAATGTTTTTACTCAAAAATTAATTATATATTAAATACTATTACACATATTTTTAATGTTGAAGATTTTAGAAAACATTTTACAATTGAAACATATGCATTACATATTATGACAAACACTTAAATGGAGATCCATAAGGGAATATTGGAAATCTTTTTAATGCTTACACCTTTCTATTTTAAATAAACTTTTGCTTGTCTTACCACATACACTGTATTTTGGATTATTTGATTTTTATTACCCATGGTCTTATAAATTTTCTTTTAAAATACAAGATCTGAAATGAAATTTTCCTTGATTTTAAGATTTATGTTTTACTCAAAAATTAATTATACATTAGATGCTATAGCACATATTTTATTACAGAATTTTTTTAATATTATACACTTAAGTGAGCGTAAAATTTTTGAAACTTTACAAGACCCATATTATGAACATGTTTCCTTACACATTTGAAGTAGTGAAAAATAGTATTAAAACCCTTTATTAAATATTATTTTTAATTAATCTTTCCTTGCATATTATTGTTTACTTTAAATACATTTTCATTCATTTTAGTGATTTTATTTATATTATAAAGATTTACAAATTGTTTTTAACAAAATTTTCTTTGATATAAGGATTTTATATTTTAAAAGTTAGATGTTTTTTACACAAAAATTAATTATATATCAAATACTATTGCACGTATTATAACATTGAAGATTTTTAGAAAACGTTTAACAATTGAAATATATACTTTAAATATTATTACAAACATTTAAATGCAATTTGCTTTTTATTTTTAATTTTACAATTGAGACATTTTTAAAAGTTTGGTTCTTAAAGTGCGTTTTATGCATAGTAAAAAAATTATTATAAAAACCTGTAAGAGTAAAAAGAATTTTATGCATTAATTTGAAACTTTACAAGACCCATACCATGGTTCCTTGCACATTTGAAGTAGTGAAATATAGAATTAAAAACCATTTGTCCTTGAAGATCTAAATTAAAAGTTCTTTTTCTTTAATGCTTTTGCAAACCACACATTTTACTAAATATGAACTTTTATTTATTTTAAATTCTTATGCACATCGTACAATTTACATTGCACAGCAAAATACCAATACTGTACGAAGCTATGAAGTATTTTACAAGATACTTTGTACTGTTTTCTTAATTTTAAGTGTTCTACATTGCTATATTAAATGGATAGTAAGTGGGTTTTCTGTTTTTGAAAATAATGTGTGCACATCTGTGCTGCTAAGCAAATTAACTTTTGCCCTTTTCTTGATATTTAATGCATAATCTAAATATTTACTCACACCGCTGATAGTTTTACCCATGAGTAAAATTAAATAATAACTGAAAATTTTAAGTATTAATGTGAATTTTAAAATGAACAAAAATTATTGAAATAATGGATTAAATCTGAATTCTATGTATTCTTAAAACAATCTCTGCAAATCCAGCAGACAATTCTTAAACAGATTGAAGGAAGCCACATGGAAACAAAGTAAATTAGAACACTTTTTAATAGTAAAAACATTATGATTAATATTTTTACAAAAATAATACATTGTAGTAAAAAAACTTATTTTTACATACTTACATTTTTTTAAGAGACTTATTTCCGACAAGCCAATTATTCAATGCCATCACCTCAGCTATGGGGCAATGCAAATTATTTTTGTGATGACCACATTATAGTTTTTGGATATCTTTGTTGCTACTTAGAGCACAAAATGCATCGAATTTGGGAAACCCATATTGTTCTAAGTTGATATTCGGAATATTCAATGCATCTAAGCGTTTCTTTTCCACACAACCACCTTTGTAAGCAATTAGGTACTGAGTGACCCTCTTGGTCTGCTCGTAATATTCTAAAAGCTTAGAGTCTAGATTTTCTAAGGGAGCACAATTTGCTATGTCATGGGACAGAAATGAAGTGCACATACGTAATTTTTAACATATCACACAGTTGTACGATCTTTGGCACTCAGTTTATGCTTAGACGATAAGTTAAAACGAATACTTGAAGCTACTTGCGATTTTTACAGCGATGTATGCGTATTTACGTACTAAGAAACTTTATTGAATCTGAAATCCATCAAAATCCACAATTGAACAAATATTAATCATTGCTATTGAAAAGCGTTAGCTGTTCTTGGAAAAATAATTATAAACTGGAGGCCACGAAGAACTGGACTATATAACACCATACACTTACTAATCAGTAAAGTTAAAATTTATCTTTTGCGTTCCATAGTTACTCACAAAAGATAAGACTAAGTAAAGAATGTACATACTCAGAAAACATGTGTTTGTGATAATGCGCGAAATAAAATTGTGTGTTGTAATACAAGATTTTAACGAAAGGATATACTTAAATGTGCGTGTGATTTTTTTTACTCTACCACGTTTATGCGCTGAATGCAATTCAATTCTACGACTAAACTTGAGCAAGAAAAAAAATATAACCAAATATAATTTATAAGAGAAACGTATTTTGACTCTTTAAAATGAGAACTTTAAAGTATACTGAATTCTCTTGATTCTGCAGTTTTATTTTTTCTAAAATTACATCAACAAATTGAATTATTTTATTTGTGTGCACACACAAGTCTTTGCCTCTGTTGAAAGGAAACTAGAATCTTTGACAAGTATCAGATTTTTAAAAATTGATTCAGAGAAGAACCTTTTTTTCATGGGATTTAACTCAATCTGCTCCATAATTTTACCCTTAAGAGTAATAGAGCATATTATAGTTTTAAGGAAAATGAATAACCATTATGCAAATTTGAAGCCAAAAGTTCCAAGCATGTCTATGCGCCTATCTACGTTTAGAGATTGACCAACGCACAGACGTTGACATTAGGGACCTAGCCGTAAACGGATCGTATTATACCGGTGTCTTGGACGTGATCAGGTGCTATTGGTGTGGCGAAGGGCTTGAAAATTGGTAAAAAGATGTAGTGAGACTTATACACCCTTATAAATATATTGACTATTTTAATTATTAGTCGTTTGTTCATTATATGTTAAACCTATTTACTAAAGAAAATATAAATTAAATCACTAAAATTTATGAAGATTTATTCAAAGTAAAAAAATAATATGCAAGGAAAGAGAATTTAAAAAATAACATTTAATTTAGATTTATAGGATAAATGGTTTTTATACTAAAACTTCTTCAAATGTACAAGAAAACGTATTCATAGTATGGGTCTTATAAAGTTTCAAAAATTTTACTCTTACTTAAGTGTATATTAATTAAAACAAAATTTCTGCTATAAAATAGGTGTTATAGCATCTAATGTATAATTAATTTTTGAGTAAAAACATCTAACTTAAAAAAAAAATCTATATAGCAAAGAAAAATTTCATTTCAGATCTTGCATTTTAAAAGAAAATTTATGAAACCATGTAATAAAAAAAAACCCAAATAATCCAAAATACAGTATATGTGGTAAGACACGCTAAAAATTTATTTAAAAACGAGATGTAAGCATTTATAAAAATACTATTCTGAAAGGCAAAGATCAATTGCAACGTTGTCCAAATATCGTCTAGTGTACGACACTGAGTTCTAGTTCGGGGGCACATAAGTGGTTTATCGCTGCTTTATACAAGAATTTTACGAAACGTTAAGTTTATTCTAGGGCATAATGCATTCCCACGGGGCAAGCTGTGAAACCAAAATTGGTTTGTTGGATACTTCATCTCAAGCAAGCTTCCATTTTCCAGAACAATTTTTAAAGAATTGTAGTTCTTTCTAGAAAACACAAATTGCCTTTTCTGTCCAAATGAAACAGACGCTATGGGTGCATAAAGTTCCAAGTCCTTCTCGTTGTTTTTATGGGCAACTATGCAGTCCTTACCATCTTTATAACGCTTCACCAACTCAAAATTAAATCTTGCACCAATTATTCGCTCCATTTCTCCCTTTATTTCCAATACTTTAGGAGATCAAGGCTTGGCTGCAATAGAAGACCCGCTAAAAGTATAGCTTATTCCTTCGTCTTCGTATGCTACAAGTTGACAAGGCACAGTATATTTTTGACCTAAAATTTCTAAATTTCGTCTTTTTTTTAATACGTTAATTCGTTTTCCAATCGACGGAAATATGCCTAGCCTTCACGATCTGTAAACAATTTACCATACTCATAACATAAAGAATTGTGAGTAGACTTTTTCAAGTTTCAGACTTGCTCGATGGACATAATCGTGACGTCACATCGAAATCTCAGAAGGAAAAAAAAATCCAAGTCCCAAACGTAAACACACTGACGTCACTGGTCATGAATAAAGTAAAACCATTAAGAAATCAATTCGTTCCTTAGATTAATTACTTTTAAAATCACTAGATGGCGCCATAAGTCATTTTGAAAAAGCATTTATTAAAACCCCTATGCAATTATTCAAACCATTTTCTAAAAATAACCCATTCCTAATACTAAGAAAAAATACAAGTCCAAAAGAGAAAAAAAAAATCCAACACTACATTAATTCACCGCCCATAGTTAACTCTCTTACAGCCTAACGGATAGCGCACTTGACTTCGGATCCTATGGTCCTCGGTTCGAATCCACGAAATTGCTTTTTAATTAAAAATAATAGGGTTTCTAATATAAGTCCAAAATGTAAACAAACAATACGTCACGTCATTCGGACACGCCCACTTCCGGTCACGTGGTATGACGTCACTTGGCACCGCCCACTTCCGGTCACGTGATATGACGTCATTCGGACACGCCCACTTCCGGTCACGTGGTATGACGTCACTTCCGCCTACTATACGGGCCCGTATACTACTCAGATGGATTGCTACATGATTCTTCCTCTCCGTGTCCTAATTCAGTTTCATCAACTTCTTCCTGACTTTAATTTTCATCAAGGTTTTCAAAATCTACGCCTTGGGTCAATACTCGATGAAGATGGTTGTATTTCTAAATCTTCAATGACCGTTTCAGGAATCGATCTAAAAAGACAACGATTGAGTAACATTATATCAAAATCATTTTTACGAAAAAATCAATATTTTGAGATATTCGCAAAAAACTGTTTTTCACCGCCATAAACAGTACACGAAACAATTAAATGCCATCCTACCATGGGGAAGGGAAGTTGTGAAAGGGGTTGCGTAGGGGGGTGAGTCCGTGCGCTGGAGACCGGGAACTACGTCATACAGCCAAAACACAAAATATCCATGTTTATATACTTTATGTTTACCGTTCGAGTTGAATGTTTATGCTTATACCGGGGGTTTGAGTAAATTTTTCGGAATAGCCGGCGCTTTAAGTGTTAATTAAGTAAATCGTGTTTTGTAATTTTTCAACTGGTGTAAAAAATTTGTAATTAAAAAAAAATGTGGGCGTAAGGAATACTGACTTTTAAACCTACTTACCTAGAAAAGTCACTTGATGAATCATCTTGCATCTTTGTTGATGACGAAGCAATAGAGCCTGCATCGGCCATATCTTCAACTTTCTCCCACTTCCCATCACCTTTCTAAGCTTCCACAACTTTGTATTTGATTTTGTTGTTTTTGAATTTATACGTGTGCTTTTTACGGCAATGTTCTAATCATTTGTTCTGTCTATACACAGTGTGTTACACAATACTTCTAAACACTTTTATTTAAATAAAGTTTTAAGCGCCCTCGTCATTTCTTTAGGATTTCCTTAAATAAACAAACAGCACTGAACTAAAATTCCTTTCCTTCTCCGAGACAGACTACACAAAACGTACACGGCTACCTGCATTCAACTAGTGACTTTACTTTATCTTGTCTATGGGATTACTAATGATCCCCATGACGTAACGGCGACGGACGGAAAACCCTCAAGGGGGCAGATGTTTATGAATGGGCAGGATATCAGCGTTGCCAACTAAGCGTTGCTCAATAAAAAAATTCTGGAATAACTTCCTACAGTGAAATTGTTGTCATAGCATGAAACAGTTGTCTTTTAAACAAATTCAGATAATCCAATGACTTATGAATATATATATATATATATATTCCAAAAAAATGCCCTGACAAAATTTCCCCCGAAAAATTCTGATGGCGCAACTGGATCCCCCTGTGGGCACCCCGGGTCATAATCCTCAATCGTAAGCTTCTCAACAAGAGCAGCAACAGAAATCGGATCATTTTTAGGCTGCAAGCATGTATTGAGAATAGGCTTCGATTGATTTACACGAAAGGAACACGTCTTTCACTGGAAAAAATTCTCTGCAGTCACGATTTCCAAAACCATCAGTAAAGTTCTTTCCACTCAATTTTTAAGAAAGAATCATTTGATAAGGTTTAAACCTTTTACTTTGGTCAAAATTTAATATTCACACTTTATGTACACGGTTTAGTGAAATGTAGATACGTTATTCTAAAGAGCAAAGCAGCGAACAACACCCTTTGCCATTTCACTCTTCATCTCTCCACGCTATTCTTTTCCCGCCTCCTCTGGCTTCTAGGGGAGAAAAACTGTTCCGCACCAAATGACAGCTCCGTACTGACGGCGCGAAGTCACATCTTATCCGAACCTTACACGTTCCCCCTTGGAAAGCTCATCGTCACCTTAGAGACGATGCAGCTGAAAAGAGAATAAAACACAACAACAAATACAATGTACGAGAGAGAAAACGAAAAACATGAGAGTATTGACCAAAGTGGCTCTGAATATAATCACAAAAATATTATAAGCAAAATACAAAACACAAATTCAGACACATAAAGAAATTAAAAGCTTCTTTTGATACTGTATAGTTGATCCTAATGAGTCAGTTTGGCCCCTTAATGAACAGACTGTCATGTAGGTCAACGTATTGTGGTCGAATTCATCTCATCCCTGGCTCCTCTTATCTAGATGTCGAACTTTATCTAAGTTTTGATTACACAACGGCGATACCATCCGAACAATATATTCTCCTTCCACTTGATTATCAGTCAAAGTCCCAGAAGCTATTCTCAATTTTCTGCGATTCAAAGGAAAAGTGTTCAAGGACGCCCTGGGCAGAATCTCACATTCAAGTTTCCTCCTTTGGGGTAACAGAAAACGAGTGTTTCTGAGGTTTTCCCCCTTTTGGGAGTAACTTGACACTGGAATATTCATTCGGACCGTACCCTCACCCGAAGAAACAGACGGGTCATCCATCTGTTCCCTTTTGGTGACCCTCAACCACCGTCCCTTGGACTACGAGAACATTTCTCTCCATTTGCCGCTCTAATTCCTCCCTCTCAGTTTCTTCGCCCAAGTACTTCTTACTGTGTTCCGCGTCTTGCGAAGTTTTCACTTCACCCTTCTTAACTCTTTCGATCCCACGGGTAGGAAAGACGTGGTGTCCAAAATGCCCAGGTCAGGGCGGATGGAGGAAAAAACGAAATGGACTCGTCCTTCTCTTGCGTGTGTTCGATAAAAAGACAATAGAATATGTGTTAATTTTATTCAATCAATCAGTTGATCTTAGAGTGGGGCTCCGCGAACAAATTTAAACACACACAATAGCAATAAAATCGGAATACTATTGAACAAAATCGTTTCTGCGATACAAAGTAATAAAATTTTCGTTATAAGTGTATCAGATTAGATATTTAAGAAAATTCTAATTTATTATAAAAATCTCTGGTGCAACAAACGTTGATCCATGACTCCCATAATCGTATATCTGAAAACGCAAATTTTCAGTGGGGCCGGTTCAAATGTTTCTGTTTTTCTAATTCAAATAATTATAACTTATTTATATAAGGTAGACATAATTAAATCTAATCAAGGTTGGTTGTTTGTTTGAATTTTTTGGCGCAAGGTCTTAAATCAAATCAAGAATACTGAAAATCGGTAAAAGTATTGTTTATCCCCCTTTTTGTCGCAAATTATACTTGATACACCAAAGAAGATCTGCAAAGTTTAATTACCCCGCGAGAATTTCAAGATGTATATTTTTCGATTTCGTGGTTTGTGAAAATCTCGACTTCGGTCACTAATCCCCCTTACAGGCTGTTTAATTCAAATATTTATCAATTAAAGTTCTTAGTATCAGTTGTTTTAGGCTCAGGGTTTCAGTATGTGAAATATAAATTCATGTTATTTTTCCATGTATTCTGTTCATATATCAAAGATTACAGATGATCCTTTAGAGTGTATTCAATGTAAAATACACATCGTGAAGGTTTCCAAAAGACAAATGTGCTTTTCCAAATATTTCCGTTCTGCTTTTGGTAAGTTTGAGTTTAATTTTGAAATGACCAAGCGATTCAGAGCAGCAAATAGCTATAGGGCTGAATAAAGGAATGTAAGCCAAAGACTGAGCATCGTTGGTTAAAAGAAGAGTGCCTTTAAAAGTAAGATAAATCTTAATTTCAGAATGTTAAGAAGCTAATTAAACGCGCTATTAAAAATATTGGCAAACAGAAAGGAAGAATTTTGATTTACAAAGCCGGTGGGCATTAAGAAATTTGCCTTTGTCATTTAACTTTTAATTTTGATCTTACAAATACTTATATTTTAGGCTGGAGTAATTTTAATATCACAATGGATATTATTTAAATATTTAAAAAGGATTGTTATTATTACACTGATACATAATTATTTGTGCTACAGACTTTTTTGTAATAAGACTTATTTCTTCTCTTTTTTATATGCTCCTGTCACCTTTAACTTTGACTTATAATAAATGCAAATTATTTATTGTGTTTGCTTTAAAAATAAGCAAACAAATGTGTTAGTGGAATTTGTAAAAAGTAATGGAAACTTTTTCATGTTTTTAAAAACATTTTATACTAATACAAAATCTTTGAATTGATTTTTCGCAAACAATGTCATGGTTAAAAAATTACGGAGAATTTCTTATTGACACTTCAATCAACCGAAATTCTGTAATACACTTACAGTTATCAGAGTAGTAATAGGTACAAAGGACAGGATATTTAATATATTTCTCCCCTTGGTCCAAAAGGCTCTGGGTTCGAATCCCTCATGAATGTTAATATAATGGTTCGGAATCCATTTCAATCCATGTATCCTGGTCCAATAAGTCCTCGAGCTGCAAAAAATGACTGGAGCGATAAACCAAACCTTTAATAAAAATGAATATAAATATTTAACGAAGTTGATTTGAAATTCCCAAATTGTTGTGAACGTTTCAGTTTTGATTTTTTTAAAATTCAAAACTACTGGTTATTAAACTATCCAAAATTTTAAACTTAGCAGTTCGGGCAATGGTTTTATGAGTATAGTAAAAAAAATTTAGATATTTAATAAATTAGTTTTTTGAACTCAGCCCCTTTAATTCATATTTGCGACAAAAAGTACTGCGGAGTTTCAAACAGCTGTTCCTTTCAAAATTTTCACACATTTGCGACGTTCTTTGGAAGGCCGAAATAACACTTAGTTTTATTGTTATTGTTACTTTTAAATTTAAAAATCTTAGAAATCTAAAATAATATTAAACTTTTTTCTTCACAAAAATACCTTTCCGAGATTTTTTCAAATCTCGGAAAGGTATTTTTGGCTAGGGATATTCTAAATTATCTTTTTAGAGGTTAAATATTTGCGTATGTACACATTTAGAAATTAATTCAACCTTCCCTTCTAGAGCTTACCCGCTTTTGATTTTAGAAATTATGATATCGGGGATCATAATTTTCTGGGATCTTTAATTAATCTTATCTGTTATACATTTAACACCTCTGCAGTTTATACCTGGAAAATATTAAAAAAGGTGAAAATATTTATTTAGAATACTGCACTTAAAAGACACATTTTTCTGTTTCTTGAAACATGAATGTCATAGTTCTTTGGGAAAACTAGAATTTACCTCAGGTAATATGGAATTTAAATGGCTCATAGTCATAAGATGAGGAAATTCTTGCAAAAATTCAAATTTAATTTTAAGTTCGCATAACAAATTAAAGAACGTGAAAAGTGACAACTGATCAACTTTGGAAAGATCGTCTCAGCAAAACCCACGCAAAACGCTTGAATAGGAAACTTGAACGGATCTTGCTCGAACAGAGTTTTTGGTATATCGGCTACTGCACATGGCGCTTTTCCGAAATCGGAATAATTCACTCGCGGGATAAACTGCGCCAAACCAGTAAACATGATTTTCCTAACGATTTGGAACTACAGTAAACCTGCAGACATTTCGGTAAAGAGAATTCGGCACGCGGTCACGTGATAGTCCCTCCCATGTAACCCAGAGGGGAGCCATCTGGCCAAAATGCGAGGTCCACTGTGACGCGTTTTACTAGTATCGTGACGTACTGGCGTGAAAGTCAGACACAGGCGCCTGGACTTTTCTCACACAACTGAATCGGATTTCGCCTTGAATTATTAAACACGCTGAAAACGAATACGACCCCACAAAATGACGATTTTTTTTATTCAATAGCTGATAATATGGAGCATTTACATACGGAGCCTCATTAATGAAATGAATACCATTTTTGAGGAAAACGCTGCTGAAAAGTGTGAAAAACATAAATCTCCAAGACCATTAACCACTCTCCTGCTGTTTTATTGCCTTTGTTGATTGGACTCCCTGGGCTCCGTTTCGCGGCTTGTCTTGTGACTTCCTCGAGGGATTTGCTTAGTGAAAGGAGATCGTAGATCATTCAGGATAGTGCAATCTGGCGAAAAAAATTATGTCTTCTTTTTTAAGCTTAAACACTTCTATTGTAGGGTTTACGTTTTTCCTGAGTGGAAGGTCATTTTGACCTCTTGTTTGGAGTAGAAGAAATAACGCTCCATTTCCAAACGTTATGAGGAGAAAACCCGACTGATTGCTTAAATTTAATCTTCTCTTAATAATTTCATCCAACACTTTCGTACGTAATCGTCCTACAAAAAAGTGATTTTGTAGCGGATCAAACTGTTAGTGAACTGAACTACTACTCACCCCATAACAACTCAACCCCTTCTTGGCATGTCGCCAAGTATGTCATCAGACGAATGATATTTTTTCCCCCTTAAGAAAAAAGAAGTTCTGCCCCTTCCTTCCAGACGCGCGTTTGCGCTGGTCCTGTAATACTTTTATGTTTTCTCGTAATTAGTACCCAAAATGTAAATAAATGTTTTTTTTGTTAATTTTAACCCCCGAGATACTTAGTCAATCGAACTCCACTCACCCATCTTGTTACAATTTTATATTTTCTTTCTTCGAATTTCAAAATAAACGAACCACATTTTGAAAATAATGAACATAAAAATGCAAGTATACTTTTAAAAAAGAAAATCATTCAAAATAACTTAATGATTGATTGTTTCTAAGCTATAGAAGTTGGTTGGTATTAGGGTTTTGTGGCGCTAGAGCCATATTTGGCCATGCTGTGCCAGGCATACAATATCAAGTAATAGACACGCACAATGAAAGTTTTACTGACACAGAAGAGAGAAACGCCCAAGGAGGAATGCACCTGACAGGAATCGAACCTGCGCCGCCTACAACTCGAAGGTTGCTAGCGCAGTGGACATACCCACTGAGCCACGACAGTCCCAATCGCTAGTAGTCGTTTAGTAAGATAAATCACAGTAATTTTTCAAGTTCAAATAAATGTATTGAAAAAGAAATCACTTCATTACTTACATTATTTCTTTCATCAGTTCACACAAATATTTGCTCTTGTAATTTTCTTGTACAAGGTATATACAGATTTGTCACAATTGGTATAGACTTATAGTTTTGTTTCCCTTGCATTTGTTATTTCGTGCTGCTTTAATTTACGGGTAGAGGCATAACAAACATAAATAAATGACGTTTTATAGTATAAATAATCTAAACTTATCGGGAGTGGGGATCTCAAGCAAATACACTGAATCTTTAAGCACTACTCAATGTGGAATAAAATCTCAAAACCTCAACTTATAGCTCAAGCTCTGAAAAAATTACACAATTCTTTGTGAATTTGCTTAACCAAGAACTAAACTAGTGTTGGTGAATGGAGGAGAGCAGTCGCATATATGATTAATTATAGTAATTTATACCATAACTAATAAACTGACGAATTTCATCATAGATGTATTTATCGTATATCTAACTTCCACAAAAAATATATGCAAATAAATTCTATACACAAACAGCGTATTGAATTCATGTATGAAAATATTCATGAAAAATTTAATTAAGTAATATATACCAAATTTGTTAAACAGCTGTATCTTCCCAGTGACTGCTCACTTTATGTTTGGTTATTAAAAATTAATTATGTTATTAAAAAATCAATTAACCATTATTGTAGACGACTTTGTTGTTATTTTCTATTTAATAGAAAAAGTTACTTGTAAATCAGGTGTTAAAGGTTAATGTTTGAATTTGTTCATGAAAATTATAATTGATAAGTTTGCGTTTGTTCATAAAAACTAATGTGCATTGTTTTATAGTTCATACAGTCTTTAAAAAGCCGTTTTAGACATAAATAATAAAAGTTTCTATTTGTTCTGTTTTTTAAATGATCAAAGTTACGTTGTGTAACTAGAGTGTAAACTGTGTCCTGTTATGGATATCCAAAATGTTTAGAAATTAGTTACAATGCATATAATCAATCTTCGTTAGCAGTGAAGGTATTTGGTGTTATACCGATTGTACTAAGAGTAGCGTTGAATAAGAAAAGTGCTCCCATAAATGCCTTTCGTACTTCTTGGAGTATTCTTTGGCGTGAGAGAGTTATCACAGGTGCCGCTTTCTATCTTTCTGTCCCAAAGAGTTCACACAATGATAGACAGGGGAGGCACCCAACAAAAGGACTGGCCCTCTTAAAGGCCAGTCGCTGACAGCTCGTAAATGTTGATCGATGTCAGCGGTCACTTCATCCAGTTTCAATTGCGTGTCGTCAGAAAAAAATAGCGTGGAAACTGAACGAATTGTATGTAACAAATTTCGTTTGTTGGAAGATTAGTGCAAGTTTGTCTCCTGGACAGCAAGCAGCACGAGCATGTGGCAAAACAAAACTATCTCTTCGTAGTTTTTGTGCGCTTAACCTTTTATTAAATTGTGTAATTTCTTCACATTTTCTTAATGTCTGCTTACGCCGTTGCCGAATGCAAGAACTACTCCATAAAGACAAAGGGTCCAACATATCGTATCACAAATTTCCAAATCACCCTGGTTCACAAAAAATATGTGTTGGAAAATGCCAAAGAAAAGACAAGTTCAATCCTGACACTTCAAATGTGTGTTCGGAACATTTTTTGATGGACGATTTCGAGCGGGATTTGAAAGCGGATGCTGTACCAACACAGAAATTGCTGCTCTTGAAGTCTTCTAGACAAGATGTTAAATTTATCACTTCATTCTCCAATTTCCACCATAATTCTACTCTTGAGGATAACTCTTCCCATACAGATGAAAGATGCAATTCTCGTGGTATTCGAAAAAGAGCTTTCCAGAGAATTACCGAGATTTCTTCATCGGAAAGGACTCATGACAAAAAAATGTTCCACCGATGACTTCGAAAATCATCGAAGTGCATGCGTTGAGCAGCTAGAAGAAAGAATTCGTGTGTTGAAGAAATAAGTGAAAGAACTCAAAGCTTTGACCACGAAACTTCAGACACGTAATGGGAAGTTAGCTGTTTCAGTTACTGAACTGAGAAAACGGCACAGAAGAAACAGCAGAGATCTTTCATGAAAGTAAGAAACGATATAAGCCAAATTGTGGGAAAGATTTTCACCGAAAATCAAATATCTTCTTTGATAACTGGTAAAAGTGACGTAAGAAATGGAGCAGGACGGTGTATGCAAAGCAATTTCACTGAGAGCAGTCAGTCTCCAAAAGAGGGCTATTATATTTATGAGGCAGAAGTTGGGTTTCCCATTTCCAGGCATTTCCACTATCAGAAGATGGATCGGAACTTCTTTCAAATGTCAACCTGGAGTTTTATACGATGTTTTAAAACTTCTGCAAAACAAGTCTGAATTTCTCAGTGAAATTGACAGTGATCTGTATAACAGTTTTTAAGATAAACTCAATCAGGTCTTGAAATTAACGTGTCAAAGGGGTGTTTTTCTCGACTGTCAAATCTGTCGTGGCCTCAAATGTTGGCGTGGTGTGGAAGTTTGGAGAGTGGGGTGCCAGACCTCGTCATCTGAGCCTAAAAATAATAGCACAACACCAAGGGATCCTCTTTCTCATTAGTGATTCCCTTTCATTTTTCCCATTGAACAAAAAGTTATTAGGAAAACTGCTTAGGACTTGATAAAATATTGAAATGCAATCAGCATTAAAAAAAAAGGATCTTTGTGACCCTTGCACAGGATAAAGATGAAACAAATCCATCACGAATTTATTTTGAAAATTGCGTCATTATTCTCGTTACTTTTTATATTAGCTTGACTTTAATCAAAAAGCATCACTTTAGGGAAGGGCTTCACAGACCCCTTCTGAATACGCAACTGTTATTTTATTTTTTCTTAAAGATTTCGTTTTGAAAGCGAGCACTGCCACCATCCACATTGATTCGAAGCGTTCAAAATAAATATTTCAGTTGATGAAAAGCGAGTTCGACCCAAGGTGTTCTTTTATTATTATTGTTTGTCTTGTTTTAATAATTGATATAAAGGCAAAGATTGTCGCTTCGGCAAAGCGATCTCTCATACAATTGTAGCTGTTAAATCTCCCACATACTGTAGAGGGCGCTGTGTGAGCGCGTGTGTGGGTGGCCTTTTAGGCATTAGACACCGAATAGATGTGCTCTTTTAGACCTGATGAGAAAAAGGCTTCCTTAGCCCAAATGAAAAGTGGTACTTCTACAACCTTTGTTATATTTGTTGTCAATAAACTAAACTGTTTTTATTACAACGAATTGTGTTAATTAGAATACCTCTTTCGATCCCACGGGTAGGAAAGACGTGGTGTCCAAAATGCCCAGGTCAGGCAAAACCTCCTATAAACATATAGGTGGCGTTGGGTCAGGGCGGATGGAGAAAAACGAAATGAACTCGTCCTTCTCTTGTTCGTTTAGCCCCTCCCCTCTTTTTTGAAGGAGAACCCCTCAGTAGCTGTTCATCAATGTCAAGAAATCCCATAGAGGGTAGGGGAACGCGTACCGTCTTTTGGTCGTCCACGGAACTCTCTTTTACTCTTTTTAATTCTTATTTCTTGAGAAACTCATGATTAGGAAAGCTAAGTTTTACACAATATGAACGTTTTTAGTGTGAAATTCCTATAATTATCGAATTTAAATAGATCTTCAATATTTCGAAATAAATAAAATTTCGAATGTAATAAACATATTTATCAATAATCCCAAATCCAAGCAGTTCCGAATATATCATTAAGTGTTAACATATTTTGGGACATTTTCAAACATAAAAATAAAAAATATAATCTTATTTTAAAAATTTATGCAATTTGTTATTTACACTCAAGTACGCGAGGAATTAAAAAATTAATGATCCAGTGATTAATGCTATTATTCAAATTATTGATAATTATAGAAATATAATTTCATGAGTTTTGTTTACAGTATTTCCGGTATTTTATTGCACGTCGACATTAACCCTACGACTACCAAGAAAAAGAAATGTGCAAAAATTACCACACGGTTCCAATGGACCTAGGTGGTATTAAAAATTTTAAAACAATTCTGGAAAATTCCGAACGAAATTTTAATTCCAACTGCATATAGAGCTTAAAAGTGTAGGAAAAGTCACGGAATGACATAGTTCTGATCCTATATTTTCAAACAAAACGCTTGCATCAAATATTGCTGTCGGGTCCAATGAACTCGTCTGGTAGTCTCGGAAGGTTGATCGAACTAGGTATTGATCACTGATCAGAAGTTATATTCTAAAGTACCTTTTAATCTATAATAGTTTAATTTTTTCTAATTTTAATATTTAGTTCATATATTTCAAAGTTAAAGCTTTTCGTTAACAATAAGATTTAAAAAAAAACCTCAAGAACAAATACTTAATTTCAATAATTATTTATTTATGATGGACATAAAATACTTTTGAAAAACATACAATTATTTTCATTCCCTGGAAAATAAATTTGAAAACCTCGAGAAAGGCAATTTAATTATCTTTTGTAGTACATAAAAAAACTATAACTTCAACGTTCCTGAAATAAATATCAATAATGTAATTTTACAAAATGTTCAAATATTTCAATCAATGTCATCTGCTATTCATTTTTCTAGACGTTAACAGATACTGCTAACCCACACTTCAAGTCACAAAACCGCGTAGCCCGAGGATAACAATTAGCGCGGTCGCCCGGTCTTTATTTCCCTGTCATCTTAGAGGAGCCTGTCATTAGGTCTCTTTGTTGCTTGGAAAAGTGGGGTAGGAAACCGGTTCAGTGTTAGTGATATGCAAGAATCTGAGGCTCCCGTAACGAAGGGATGTGGAAATCTCCGCCGTCACCAGAGCGTTAAAATATATCTGTACCTTGGATGTACGCCTTGCCTTCTTTTTACGTCAACTAATTCTCCTGATCAATTAGTCGAAATAGCACGCAGCTGTTTTTTATCGCACCAAGCACTACATAATAGGTCCGGATGTAGAATACACTGATATTGTTTTGTTCAGAGTTCTTCAATTTTAATGATTTGAGTGCATTTGGTAAATATTTTCTATCCACTTTAAAGGTACCGCATGCACGGTGCCCCAGCTTCATAAGTTCGACCATAATTGGAACACTTGAAAAAAATCTGTCAAAATAGACATGATGACCCTTGGATTTTATAGGACCTAGAAGGTGACTTACTATATCATGCCCAAGTCCCATTTTGGTTTTAACGATTTTGTCCTTTTTTCCCGAGTATAAGTCAAAATTTAATACATATCCGTTGGCAGATGACAGCATCCAAATTTTCAGTCCTCTTTTTGAAGGCTTGAGAGGCATGTACTGGTCAATTCCTAAGCGACCTTCATATTTTAGGAGTGCCTCATCAATTGAAAGTTCTCTTGAAGGAACATAACGTCGCAAAAATCTCTGTTTTACATCATCAACAAATGGCTGGACCTTTTGCATGAAATTAAAGTTTTCATCATCCTTTGACACTTCATCTTCCCAATTGGACACATGAAAGTACTGTAGAATTTTTTGAAATCTGTTACAGCTCATTTTTTTACCGTACTGTTTCCCACTACTTCACTGGTAGACCAATAGTCTCTTAACTATGGAAGCCGAACAATTGCGAAAATAAGTATAATGCAAAGAAATCCCCAAATTTCGAGAATATTTTCGATCGGTCTCCATATCGTATCTATCGTATTTTTTCTGCGCTGTTCAAACTCTGCATAGTTGTTTGTATGCGTTTTAATTATTTCGGAAAATGAGTCCGTAAAGAATAATTTAAAATACGAAAGTGCTGAAGATCCGGACACAGATTATGTACTGGGCCAACTGCTGAATTAAATTCTCCACATGGAGTCAATAATTCATTGTCTACGTGATCAGTCCACGTAATGTCCTCAAAATTTTCAGGATTACTCTCAGCTTCTTCATCTTCAAAAATTTCTTGTTGGGGAATTTCTTCTTCAACATCCATAAAACTTTCCCCGTCATCATTCTCGGTTTCAAACGAATCCAAATCACTTTCGCCGCAGCTAACAGTCAATAATAAATGCTCAATTTCGGCTTGAGTAAGAGGCCCTCGACGACGAACCATTATAATTGTCAAATATTTACAAAATATGATACATTTTAAAAATACGAGTTATTAAAAATTTCCGTACGCATCAGAAACACACCCAACTCTAAGATACGCAAACAAATCTGAAACCTACAGTATGATCAACAATTTATAAGCAGGACAGTGACGGCAACATTAGAGAGCGAAGCGAACTAAAGGTGTACAACGGTGTAAAAGTTTACCCCACCCCTCAACAGTTAAGTGACCCTTCTCATTCATCGGTACACAAAGAAGCTACACTCCCCTCTAAATGCTAGAGGCATTGCTTCACAAAACATACCCTCTACCCCGAATCGGACCGAACGGTCGGATTGGGCATTTTCCAACAGGTCGTCTTGGGATCGAAAGAGATACAGTCCACTAATCGAGCTATCGAAACAATCGCCTTCAACTGGTAGTCATCAAACCTTTCGTCGGGACTCGCCGCTCCAATCTCTTATATGTTATTCGTTTTTATAGTTAGCTGCAATTGAAAAGCATCAATTATTCGAATTTTGTTATTTTCTGCCATTTAAAGTGTTGGGTTGCTAGGTTGACATGAAATGCATTATGTGTTTATGTGAGTGAAAAAGTTCCGAGATGAGCATTGAAAGCCCTACTTCATCCCCCCATTCCATGAATACTTTTATCATTACATGTCAACCGAGCTCATTCTCACTCTGCCGCGTACAATACTTTGACACAAAGTAACCGATTATAGTAATATTGTGAATGTATTTCATAAAGAAAACGATGCTTACGAATATTACATAACAATTTATTTTGTCACCCCAAATATTACAGAATCGAAAATACGGGGCATCAGAAAATAAAATGTTTTCTAAACTTCATAACGTTAGAACTGTAAATAATTGCTACAGTTTTCAAAACTTTTGCCTTATTAGAAAGTCAGAACTAACTTTTTTGCTATTTCAACATGCCCCCCACCTTACATTTTTTCAATGCTCCTGATGAATAAGATCTGGATATAAATGTTAATAGATTCATATTTTTACTCGGAGTATTTTTTTCGTATATATCTAAATTATTATCACTTTTTGTAGTCTCTTAACTGATAATACAAGTTTTTCTTTTCAAAAACATTTTTCTAATGAATATTCAGCACTTTAAATTGACACCAGTGTTGAAATCGGAATACGAGTACAAAGGCGACATAGGAATGTTTTTATACTTGTACCATCCCCCAACAGTTTGAAGTTCACGCATGTGAATATCCACTTCTCTCGACAATTTTCTAAGAGGAAAATTGTTCTGTTTTTTCTATCCCTTCAGTACATTTCTCATGTCATACTGCATTTATTGTTTCAGATAACTTATTGTGTCAATTTTCGACTCAAATGTTGCCGTGTGCATATTGCACAGCTTTGGCTATGTCAATTATTTTCTCGCTGTAACGTTGTTCTTCAGGATGGTAATCGATGGTTTGAAGAGCAGCTATTATTACAGGGAAGGTGAATATATGATTAGGTGCGTGTTCAACGTCCAGACAGTTGTTACAATATCTATACGCTCTGGTTCCATCACTGTTAATTTTCATCCCTTTAAAATGTCCTGTTCTTAGTTTGGATATTGTGTGATTGATTCTGATATTCGTTAACGTATATTAGCAAATGATAATTTTAGATTGAATCCTATGGTACCATTGACTGAGCACTGAGTATCCAATTCCTGAGAGATATTTTCAATGCTCTGGGAATTGTAATATAAGTTTTTTATTCTAATTTTCGTCTATTTTACATCGTTTTTTCAATACGATTTCCATTTAACTGCATGCATTTTCCAAACTGAAAACTAGTTTTTTAGGCCTTCCAAAAACAGTTTTAGGAGTATCTTTTATAAATTGGTTTTACAGCTTGTTTTCTCATTTAAGTCCTGAAACTGCCCTTATTCCGGGTGTACTTCTCACATATGGGTTGGTTTTTTCAAGTTTAATGGAAAAAAGTTCAGTAATAGACAAGCTGCTCCAAACGGAAATCCAAATAGAATGTAAAACAGATTTAAAAAATACATATCGGATGAAGAACCAAATCAACATTGAAAAGCAGATTAATAATATTTAATTACTTAATATTTAATCTCATCTAAGTCAGTAATACTTTTTCTTGTGCGTATATGTCCATTACTTGTCGATGTTTGTAGTATCTTGGCCAAATATGGCTCTCGGGCGATAAAAACCAATCCAAACCCTAAAATCGCCCACCACGTAAGTGTTTTTTTAATTAATCCTTGTGGTTGTCTCGGGGAAGTATCTCGTCATTAGCAAAACTGATCAGATCTTGTTGGATGAGGTATTTCCCAATTAGAAGAAAGCAAACCAAATCTTGATCATAAAAATCGGCAATATCTGGATGACAAGATATCTCGTCCATACTACTTGGAGGGTTAAGGAAACATTCGAGTCTCTCGATGTCCATATTCCATGACCGTCTTAAGACCTTCCTTACATAGAAGGAAAATAATGGCTCTTTGAGAATAAAAGCGTATTCCACAATTACAAAGTGAGCTGTCTTGCTGTAAGACAAGCTACAAAAGCTTTTTCTGAGATGACTTCTTTAGAAGTCGATTTTGAGTTTTGGAGTGATTACGAATGCCAATTAAGTTCATTTTCAGTAAAAATGAGGAACTTTCAGCGTAGTCTTGCACTCAGTTTTCCAATCAATATTTATTATTTGTGGTAACCTTGAATCATGGATTCGATGTTTACGAATAACATTATTATTGTGAGAGGATGGCAAATTAAACTGTTACTGCATTCGTGGTTAATCTATTTTGAAGCACACATTTTTTCTAGAAAATTCTATTCAGCCGCACGTGGAATAAAGGAACTTGTTTAAAACAAATGTCATCAGTGTAGACAAAGCAAACTCAAAACAATCGATTACACTTTTTACAAAATCACTGCTGGGTCATTCCACGTGAAATGAGCAAAAATCAGAAAAAGCTGTGGCCATAGGGTGACGGATTTTCATGAAATTTGCTACAGGGGTTAAGTTGGACAGCTCTGACGAAAATATAATACGTCTATTACTTGTTAAAAATAATTCAGGATTGTATTTTGAATCCCAAAGCAAGAATAACAAAATTAAAACGCAAAAACACGTTCTTGCCCTTCCAATCAATTGGCAACTGAAAGTTTCATCGCCAAACGACTATTCAGATGTTCTACGACGGGTTACCATATTCCATCAGTACGCACTAATTGGAAATGTTTATTATCGCCAATCATAGCATTTTCTTCCCATTCTATGTATATTATTCGTTTCAAATGGCAACAATTAAATGGAAACAATGAAATACCAAATTATTTGCAACTTTTGAAGGAAATTTTTAAAGCAGGACACATCAAATCACAATTAAAAAAGCTTAAACATTTAAAACCTTTACTTGATTGTCGTCAAATTCACCTTCAATCTGATAAAGGTATCTTGTTCAATTTCGAGGTTGCTTAAATTGAAATTTTCCTAATGCTGCCGAATTCTTGAATCTTTACTTATTTCACTAGTGATTGTGATAAATATGGAAAAAGGATTCGCGCGCGAGTTTAACAACGATGTTTAATTTTTTTACTCTCAAAATTAGTGCTTACTTGACTAATAATGCTTAATATTTACAAAACGCATTTATTATTCAAAAGTAGTAGTATTTAATACTTACATTTCCTAAGGAAAAAGCAAATCGAAAAGACTTCTCTAACAAAATTAACTTTCCACCTAATTATTTCACTGATGGAAACACTCCTTGGATTAAGCGAAAAAGACTAAAAAGAAATTTCATGTAAAATTATGCAAGTGCTCCATAATAATAGTTATATTTCATTCTTATACCGCATTTTTTATATTATCGGATGTTATAATTCATTATCAGCTGCGATAAAAAAGTAAAATTTACGTCGCTTAAAATTTTTTCCGAGACAAAAATAATCAAATTACAATTATGAAAGTTTCAGGACATATAATAGACATCTTGCTCTTTTGTGTTGAAATTTTTTGATTTTCTTGGAGTTTTCCCTCACAGTGCAATATGCATTTTTAAAAATTGAAAAATCGTATTTTTCCGTAATGTTTACTATTAAATGTTTTTTTCTTTATATAGGAGTAGAAATACAATCACCAAATTAAGCCACGCTATTTGTTAGAAAGGCTCTTCATTAAGAATAATTTTTAATATTGTCTTTCCATTTCTAGAGATACCAGAGCAATTTGAAATTTGTAGCAAATTGGGAAAATTTCTATTTTCGTCGATCCCTCAGATTCAACAATGACGGATATTAAATTATATTCTGACGTTTCCTAAGAGACCTTTTTCTGAAGAATGCAACGATATAAAAATTTTAAATTTGTGTCAGTAACTTATTGAAATATAGGGTCGCAAACAGGCCACTTTTAGTGCTAGAAAATCTAAATTTATGACCTTGAAATTAAAATGTCAATAATCAGCAAAATATGGATTTCTGAAACCTAATATTTTGAAGTTGGTCATCACTATATGTGACCTATTTAAAAACTAATTTCTTTAAAATCGGTGATATGTCTGCCACAGCCGATTTGCTCGCAAAAAGAATTTTGAAAATTATGCTCACTTCTAATATAGTTACATAAGATATAATAGATAAATATAGTAGGAAAACGCGTTTTTTTCAGATTGAGATTTTTTGACATTCTTATGTGGAACTGTTCCCTGCGTATTAGTTTGCTCTTCATTTTCTTTTTAAAAAAATTTGGGGGGTAATATCCCTGTAACTATTTAATTGCAAATCAGAAATTCATCGAGCTTTCTACTTTTAAAATGTTGGTATCAAATGTTATTTTACCTATGCTTTCAGGAAAATGTTTTACGTGTTTTCGTTCAAAAACATTTTTACTTTAATTGAGTGATACGCTTTCCAGCTAATGTTAATTTGATTTATATGCATACGAACTATTATGTAAATTATAAAAAGCTGGGGAATTAATGTCTGTAGGACCTCTCTCTCCTTGCTAATTTATAATAAAAAGTAACCAGATTTTACGTAATAACTTCCTCAAATTATTGTTGAGCAAAACTTTATATATAAACTTTTTGAGGAAAACAGTCTGCAAGTTTTATAACCGGAAAAACTTCAAAAATTTGCTTGGCAAGTCCACATTTCATTTTCAGCATTTCACGTAACCTGGTTCTCGGGTCATTTCACGAACATCATGAGACGTGTGAAAAAATGTGAATTGAGATCTTTTAGACATCTCAGATACATTTAAGCTCTTCAGTTTCGACAAAAACTGAATGTTGCTTTTGATTTAGAATAAACTGCAAAAAAATGTTATTGAAAGTGTTTTTGGATTGAGACTTGATGAAAGATAAATTTAATACTCATTCAAAATAACGAAACATGTCATTCCTGTTACCCCAGCAGTTTCGTTGCGTTGTTGGACAACTCTTGGAGCTTTGTCCGCTTTACACGTGCTTGTGTTGTTTCCCTTTCTATTGCTCTGTTCGTGACAGCTTTTGAAGTTTTGCGTTGATTTCTTTTCTTGTGTATTGTTTTTTTAATTAAATTTTACTTCTATCGTTCTGATAAGACTTATTGAGCAAACGAGTCTACTGTTTAAGAAAAATATATTTTCTGCTTTACATATGATAAAACGGGCCGTGTCAGCCTATTTGGAAGAGTAACTTTCTAAAATAAGATGTTCTCGGACTTTTCCAATCGGAATTGATCCCAGTCGCCAATAGCCCGGTGCGTCCGTGCACTGCAATGTTAATTAACTACCTACCTACCTTTAAAACGTCATCACGTCAATACACAAAAATACTTCCAATTAAAAAAAATTGTGACGCAATTGTTCCTTTAAAGCCTCATTGTGCTACTAATACGCAACTATTACATCGTAATTGATGATATAATTAGATGCTCAATGTATAGAGAAAATGGCGATTCAAGAGTTGAGAAATATAAACGTACTATATCCTGTCATTTCTTTCCAAAAATTTGCAGGGAGGCAAGTGTAAACAAACAAGCAAACAAAACCAAACGACGGAGATAAAACTTCTAGTTATCCAATGCTCTCGCACAGGAGAGTTCGCGGTAGCCCAGTTGGTAGATTCGCTGATTAGCAAACGTATGGTTCCGCGCTTGAAATTCGTTCCAAACAAAGATCGTGTAAATGAGGAATGCTGAGCATTAAATCTGTCGTAGCCTCAATTGTTTTCATGGCTTGGCGTGGAAGTTTGGAGAGTGGGTTGGCTGGATGGGGTGTTGACCTCGTCACCTGTCCATGGTTCATTATTACGAGGTGTTATACTCGGTTCTTTCCCTTCAGGATTTATCTCCGATATTCGCCGATAGCTTAGTTTCGTTCGAGTGCGACGTAAATTCAACTACCTAGCGACCTCTCCGTACAGCAAATAATGGAATTCCATATAATACGTACAGGAAACACGATGTACCGCAAAAACACTAGCGTCATCTACATTGAACTTTACTGAAAAAGCCTCACTTGTGAATAAATGAAAACAGTAACCATTCCTTTTGGGAAAAGCTATAATTAAGCCAGAGATATATTTTGAATGAAAACTTAAACTAAATTTGGCATCGATAAGAGTGAGAGCCAGAATGTTTTGATTTTGATTTAGAACTGAAAAGAAGGATTGTCTTAGCCATTCCTTGTATCTGCTCTTCATGTAATGTCTTGTTTTGGAATTAAATATGTCGTCGTTCTAAGTATTCGTTTCAATTATAGTTTAAGTCCTGAATCAACTGTTGCAAAGGGTTGGCAATGACCTGCACTAGCAATCTGAAAACGTTTCTTTATCTGCCATAAAACATTTAAAAATTCTCTTCATAAGTAAATTTCATTTCGACGTTCAACATTCGTATTCTTCCCACTTATTTAATAGGTATTCACCTCAATCGATGGTGAATACGTTTTGCAATGTTAGTGTCAATTACTTTTCCTTAGTTCTGTTATTTCAGCAGGTTTTTTGAGTTAATGGTTACTGCTGACTGAAAGATACACCATATCTGTTCCAACGTGCTTACTTACGGGTAAAATTGTCGATCTCAAAATTCATTTTTTCGAAAAATTGAGATCGAAATTTTCGTCAGAATAACAGATCTGCACTAAAGCTTCTTAATTGCTATTATTTATTGATGGCTGGGTGGTTATTCCCATTTCATAACTTATTTTAATCAATTTAATTTCAATATAAGCGATATTCACATTTATTACCTCCAAATGGAAAAACTGGTTCCGTCGTGGCTCAGTAGCTGTGTCCACTGCGCTAGCAACCTCCGAGTTATATTTGGCGAACGTTCGACTCCTAGATGGGTGTATTTCTCTATTTTGTGAAAAAAGAAACATGTGTAGCGCAGGAAGGCCCTTGCGCCAAAAAACTCAAGAATCAACCAAATAGAATAAAATTTGTCGAAAAATTATGTAAACTAGCATTTCGGTTACTTATTGGGCCGATTCATGTTTCTAATACTATACGTGGTAAAATGTTCATACCTCGGTTGTGTTACCATAATTAGCTCTTGGACATTCACTTCAATTGCATCCCATTTACTTGAAAGGCGATTCGATATATTTTAATATCTAAAGCTATTTTCCCTTTCATTCGCGTTTTCTTTTCGGTGCTGATTTCTATCTTCCAGCATCCTCGTTGCTTTCTGTCACAAGGAGGGTGAAGAATTTAGTTAGAAAACGGAGCTTTTCAGAGTATTTTTAAAAGTGGTTTCAGCTCAAATTTAAATCAAGCACATTTTAGCGAATTTAGCATTTAGGCAAAATTAGAAGGAATTGATTACCTTTGTTGGCATTCATCAATTAACTAAAAAGGTCCCTTTCTGTGCCACTTTCGATTCTAAAATATATACCGGGTGTCCCATGAGTTTGTAAACACCTTAAAAATGTAAAAATTAATGGAATTGGTATATTTGAATGCGTTTGGAGAAATGTTATTCCACAAACGGGGTTTTTGGTAGAGAAACAAATTTTAGTTCCAATTACGTCAATAGAAGGCATTTATGCATTCCAATCACAATAAATATTAAAATAAGAATCCTTGCAGGCTGGAAGACGCAGAATGGAACTTGGAAATGCTACAGAAGAGTGTTTATTCCAACATAATCACCTTCACAACCACGTTTATGCAAGACGTTGCACCTCATCCCATCTCCAGTAAGCACTTCCTGACAAGCATATTTGGCGAAGAACGACTAATCAACCGTTATGGTAAAAATGAATGACCTCGTTCAACGGACTTAACACTTGTTGATTTTTGGCTGTGATGAAACCTGAAGTCCCGAGTGAATCCCAGTAGCCCGTCTTTAACTGAGTTAAAAAACGCCAGTCGACTCGAAATGTCCTATATTATCCAAAAAACTACATGCTTGAATTAACGGTGTTCTTACGCGCTTCCAAAGTTCAATTTCTTGTACTGACGGACGTATTTCCAAATGCTTGCAAAGGAAGTTTTCTATAGAATGCGGTTATTTGAACGCATCAAGCGCCATCTCTCGACAAAATTAAAACTTTTTTTTCTCTTCCAAAAACACCTCTCTTCCTAAAGAATAACTTTTTTCAAACCGCGTTCTAATATACCGATTCCTCCAGTTTTTACGAATTTTTGAAGTGTATACGAGTTTATGAGACACACTCAAAATGTCAGTAGGGAACATAATATTAGAGTATTCTCTTATTACACCAGATGGCGCCGACTACCATAGGCCAAAGGAATTTTACTTTCACGAAAAATGTCAACGCAAATCATTGGTCATAAATGCCATTTTTCTGTCAATAACTCAGGATTTACTCAAGAAATCGTTTACCACCTGAAATTTAGTGATATTACATTCAATAAGTTTATTTTGTCCAAGAAATAACATAAATCATATGTACCTCTATCAGAAAAAAATGTTCGTTTTCGCTGTTTTTGAGTAATGTCCACAAATCACTACAGATATTAAACGTTATGATATAAAAATGTCTTCCAGTCAGTTCCTTTAGAATTAATCAAAACAATGGAATGTACTTTTTCCACGTTACAAGCAGTTCATGTATGTGTGTTCGTTATGCTAACAAATTGAATATCAAAACTCGACTGTATATGATCTTTGCTACTTTTTCTGCCATTTTTTTATCTTTACAGTTTTTATTACTCCACTAGCTGAATAACCCGGCGTTGCTCGGGTTGAAATGGTTAAATGTTGCTTGAAAAGTGAATTAGAATAATCATTTTTCTTTCACAGAAAAATTCAATCATTTAAGTTGTACGGAAAATACGTTTCAACTTTTTCATAGCTTCTACAATATACTTCGGACGCAAATATATGCATTTAATTCCTGAATATATTGCAATATGTAAAAGATTAAAACGTAAATACGAACAGAAACGAAATTCCGACGAAAAAATGCAGAATTCTAAAAAACGGAAGATGCGCAGTGTCGAATTTCGACTGCCTGAGTGTATTCTGAAATAGAGCAATTCGAAAAAAGACATTTGAAAATATTGATAAAGACGATAATGATTTATGGAATTTAGTAATGCTCTAATATGACTGCAACATTTCGCTGTGTTAACTCGAACAGACAAACTCGGGATTCTAAATCTATATATATAAAATAGGATGTGTGTGTGTATATGTGTATATTTTCTATACAAATCTACACCGTTTGACCAATCCACACCAAATTTGGTACACTTATACTTTAGAACACTGCGGTCAGCATAGGCTAACTCTTGACCCCCGTTCTATTGGCCCTGGGAGGCTAAAACCTATTCGAAATCGCAATAAAAATAACATTGAGCATAGATTGATTGCTTTAGGCAGCGATGGTTGCTTTACCACTGTTGATTGAAAAACAATTTTTTCCGAAACAAATTAAATTACAGTATTTATTTTTGAACTGACTTTTTAGTTCTTCCCATGATGTAAATAAATTATAGATATTTTATTGATGAAGGGGGAAAGAATATTTTAAAATATTTATGTTTGCAAGGAAATTCAAGGAAAGGTTTTCAGGAGTTCAAGGATTATTTTCAAGGAAAGTTGGTGTATATTTCGACCAACTTTCCTTAAATAATTTATTGAATACGTAATGATTTGTAGAATTCTGTTTCACAAGGCTTTTTAGGTAAGGCGTGTAACTTATTTTAAAATGTCCTTAATAGATACATGTGAATCCTCCGTTGAAAGCAGTGATTTTCTTTCTGAAAAATTCTGTAAAATCGACCTTCTGCTTTTTGAAAAAATTTTATCTATTCAGTTTAATTTGTCTACACCGATTATATTTTTTTCTAAACCAAGCACCGTTATTCCGAAAAGCACAAACGAAAAACTCATTGATCATAAAAGCGTAATTCTGCTACTCGGTATCTGGCAGCACCAGAATTAATGTTTACTTTTTTTATGAAACTGTAGAACTTTCTAGAAAGTTGGGGAAACGGAAACTTCCTTGGACTCATGGTGGAGAACATTCCAGCACCCACTCGATTCTGAGCTGGTCGTATTTAAAGGAAGCTAACTCGGTAAGTCTTAGAGTTAATCATCTTTCAGTGAATCTGGCAGTGTTATTTCGCTCTTTTCAATGTATAAGTGTTTCCTACTTTATTCGACAGTGATAGTGTACATTTTGGATTTATATTTCTAAACGGATGTAAGTACTACATAATTTTATATTCGTTTTTTTCGTTAATTTTAGCTTTTTTTTGTATTTTATAATAAATTTCATTGCTCAGTGAGTGTGCCTTTTGCTTATTTTATGAAATAACTTTTTAATGACAGATTTCACTGCTCAGTGAGAGTGTGCTTTTGCTTATTTTATGAAATAGCTTTTCTTTGTATTCTATAATAGAATTCATTGCTCAGTGAGAGTGTGCCTTTTGATTATTTTATGAAATAGCATTTTTGTATTCTTTTACAAATTTCTTTGCTGTAGCAATGCCTCCAAGGAAGCGGAAGGCGATCGGCCAAGTGCAGTCAACGGCTAAGATGATGAAAAATGACCGTAGTCAAGAAACATCCGAGGAGAAGAATAGAAGACTTGCGATTGCAAGAGAGAGAGAGAGAGAGAGAGCTACTACATCAAGAGCAACACAAGCGGCACAGCAGCGTGAAGCCCGACTACAGGATATGAAAGAGAGAGCTTCTACATCTACAGCAACAGAGACGGCACAGCAGCGAGAGGCCCGACTACAGGATAAGAGAGATAGAGCCAAACGATCACGGACTGCGCACCATTTTAGCTTAGCATTGGAAGGATTTCACTACGATTCACATAAAGATTACTCGATGCATGCGTGTTACGATCGGGAAAATGGAAATGGTTTGTAGTTACTGTCAAGCAAAAAGGTTTAAATCAGAGTCTATTGATATTTCCTGCAAAAATGGAAAAGTTAAACTCTGCCAACTGGAACCACCACCACAAGAACTTTTGACTTACACATCAGGAGATACGTCAGAGTCGAAGCATTTTCTTAGTAACATCAGAAAATACAACTCATGTTTCCAAATGACATCATTCGGCGCCACATCAGTTGTTGGACAGCCCGGATTTCCGTCGACATTCAAGGTGCAAGGGCAGGTTTACCATAGAGCCTACCAAGCATCTACCGTTGCTTCCTCTGCCAGATCAACCACCAAAATTTCTACAACTATATTTTATTCAAAACGAACAAATGGAAACTGGTCAGAGGAGCGCCTTCTTCTCGGGAACAAGACATCAGATTGTGTTGTTAAACTTACAGAGGATGTTTCATGAGCACAATAATCTTATTAAAACGTTTGAAACAGCATTGGAACGTATGCCAACAGATGAATATAAAGTAGTCATAAGAGCAGACCGAAGACCAGCAGGCGATCACGAGCGGCGCTTTAAGTCTCCTCAAGCAGATGAAGTCGCGGTGGCTATATCAGGAGATGAGTTTCATCAATGGGATATCGTTATTCAACGACGAGGTGAATCATTGCAGCGTATTTCGGAAACACATCGATCTTACGATGCTCTGCAGTACCCAGTAATATTCCCCCATGGTGAAGATGGATATCAATTTAATCTGAGGCAGATCAACCCAAGAACAGGTGAAACAACCAGCAAGAAAGTTTCAGCGATGTATTTCTATGCGTACAGATTAATGGTTCGAGATACTGAGCAGAACCACGTATTGAACTGCAGGCAATTGTTTCATCAGTTCATCGTCGATATGTACGCTAAAGTCAAGAGTGAGCGTCTCCTTTATATTCGTCTAAATCAACGTAAATTGAGAGTTGACGAATATATTCACCTGAGAGATGCTGTGGCAAATGACGGGAACGTTGAAAACCTCGGTGCCTTAGTCATACTACCAGCTACATTTACAGGCAGTCCCAGACACATGCACGAATACACACACGATGCTATGACGTTCGTGAGGACGTACGGGAGACCAGACTTATTTATCACCTTCACCTGCAATCCCACTTGGACGGAGATCAAGGAGGTTCTTACCAATGGTCAATTACCCAGTGAGCGCCACGACTTGATTGCGAGAGTATTTAAACAGAAGCAGTTGAAACTGAACTTTGCGCATCTTTCGTTTTTAGAATTCTGCATTTTTTCGTCGGAATTTCGTTTCTGTTGGCATTTGTCTTAATCTTTTACATATTGCAATATATTCAGGAATTAAATGCATATATTTGCGTCCGAAGTATATTGTAGAAGCTATGAAAAAGTTAAAACGTATTTTTCGTACAACTTAAATGATTGCATTTTTCTGTGAAAGAAAAGTGATTATTCTAATTCACTTTTCAAGCAACATTTAACCATTTCAACCCGAGCAACGCCGGGTAATTCAGCTAGTCAAATTTATAAAATAATAAAACATTAATTCTGGTTTGCCAAATCTAAAATAACAAGATTACGCTTTTATGATTAATGAGTTGAAGTTTTTCGTGTTCCATTACAAAATGTAAATTATGAATAATGAAACATTTTAAATATCCTTTTTTTATCAATCAAATATACATAATATTCATGTAAAAATATAAAACTTATCATAGAAATAAAATAATAATTCAATCGCATACATCCAGCATCTCGGTACTCCAAATACATGGCCCTTTGTTATAACGTCAATCAGTTTCAACTGCTTCTGTTTAAATACTCTCGCAATCAAGTTGTGGCGCTCACTGGGTAATTGACCAATGGTCAATTACCCAGTGAGCCTCCTTGATCTCCGTCCAAGTCGGATTGCAGGTGAAGGTGATAAATAAGTCTGGTCTCCCGTACGTGTTCACGTACGTCATAGCATCTTGCGTGTATTCGCGCATGTGTCTGGGACTCCTGTAAACGTAGCTGGTAGGATGACCAAGGCACCGAGGTTTTCAACGTTCCCATCATTTCCCACAGCATCTCTCAGGTGAATATATTCGTCAACTCTCAGTTTACGTTGATTTAGACGAATGTAAAGGAGACGCTCACTCTCGACTTTTGTGTACATATCGACGATGAACTGATGAAACAATTGCCTGCAGTTCAATACTCATGTTTCTAAATATGTTTATGTATTTTACATGCATGCAATTAAAATTTGAAATTTAACCATATATAAGCTCTGTTCTATTTAAGTTTCCCATACAAATAACCAAATATTTTTTAATTGCAATACTAAAATATAGCAATGTGAGAAAACAAGCATATGAAAGTATACAGCTGTGTTTTGTAAAAAGTGTAGATGTTAAACAAAAATATTAAAATTAACGTTTAAATTTGTTGCATTATTTTATTCCTTAACTTGGTTTATCCTTTAAAGAATTATTGGCATCCCCATGGTCAAACTGTAACCAGGTTTTGTTCTACCTATTCTTAAAGATAGATTTTCAATGTATTTCACAATTTTATGAAATAAATGAGTAATCTTCACACAATAACAGGTAATGACAATATTCTAATATTTAAACTGAGGTCAGATTTTAAGTTATTTTGATATTTTATGTAATAACCAGACTTTTATGTAAAGTACTAAATTTTGGATTACTGTCATGGCCCAAAATATGTATTTACATCCAAATGTCTTGAGAAAAAGATCAAAATATGCATATTGAACCTTAGTTCTAGTAATAAATTAAATTGTATCTACTCCAACTTCCGATATACACCCTTATCATTATAGAGTGCTGTACTGACTTGCTCAAAATTTTAAATTATCATCACAAGGAATACTCCTTTTTTTTGGTTCAAACCATTTTAATGAACTCACAGGACACAGTACAGGCACGACACACAACACAAAATAATAAAGGTAGTAAATATCAAAAACGAAACATCTCAGTCTCGATCACTCTCCAAAAAACACAACCCACACGTCTCTCGCCACACTCGTTCTTAACTCTTTCCTTTCTCAAAGTCCTTCTGGGCATGCGCAAGAGCGCCATCTATCTTAGTCTGAAGTCTTTACAGACTTATAAACTCCTCCCCACAAGGAGGAAACTTTTCTCGAAGAATGAGGGAAAAGTTTTAATGACTCCACTGCCTGAAAAAGTCTCCAGATAGGTGCAGTCATTGGAAAAGTTCAAGAGTTCAAGTACACAAAATACACTGCACATGTACCAGATTATAGCAATCAGTGCCTTGAACTCAAAAATATTATACAAAAAATTATATACTTATTAAAAATTTAGGAAAACAATTTACACTAATGATAAGAAAAATTTAAAATTTTCACACATAATACAAATATCAAAATAAACAATAAACTTACTAATATAAAATAAAAGGATATGAGGTTTATGGGATGCGACTTAATGAATCAGCATTTTGATGCTGTTTCCCCCTCTTATGGACAACCTCATAATTGAATGGCTGCAGGATCAAAGCCCAACGTAAAAGTCTAGGGTTGGTTCCCGTATTTTTGTCCAGCCAAACAAGGGGATTATGGTCCGTCTGGATGATGAACTTCTGGTGTCCATCCAAATAACATCGCAGCTTTTGGATGGCGAACACGATAGCTGCGCACTCTCTCTCGATGGTACTGTACTTTTGTTCTGCATTTGAGAACTTCCGACTCAAGTACATGACAGGATGTTCCTCACCAATGTCATTAATTTGGGACAAAACGATGCCAATCCCAAGATTTGACGCGTCACATTGGACGAGAAACTGTCTCGAGAAATCTGGACTGTACAACACCGGATTCTCCGACAACCGTTTCTTTAAATTGTCAAACGCCTCTTGACAAGCATCAGTCCATATGACAGCAGCACGACGATTTTTTCCTTTCAGCAGATCTGTAATTGGTGCTGAGAGGACTGAAAAGTCAGGAATGTATTTTCGATAATACCCCGCAAGTCCTAAGAAAGATCGGATCTGCGTCTTAGTCGCAGGGGTCGGAAAGTCCTTTACAGTTTGGATCTTCAATTCTCCAGGTGTTCTCTGGCCCTGACCAACCAAGTGCCCAAGATACTTTACGTACGCACGAGCAAACTGGCACTTAGAAGGCTTGATGTGCAGATGAGCTGCATTCATCTTTTCTAAGACGGTTTTCAAATGTTGTAAATGATCTTCCCAACTTAGGGAATAGATGGCTACATCATCCAAGTAAGGGCATGCAAATTCTCCACAGTCTTTCAACAGTTCGGCCATCAAACGACTAAAGTCATAAGGGGCATTTTTCAAACCGAATGGCAATCTCAACGGTCGAAATGTCCCAAAACTGGTTACAAAAGCTGAATATCTTTGGGCTCGTTTACTCAGAGGTATTTGCCAATAACCTCGGGTCAAATCTAGAAC
The DNA here is from genome assembly GCA_933210815.1 of Meta bourneti. Taxonomy (NCBI): domain Eukaryota; kingdom Metazoa; phylum Arthropoda; class Arachnida; order Araneae; family Tetragnathidae; genus Meta; species Meta bourneti. Next base: position 204,401 of record OW119927.1, read on the forward strand.
GGTGATATACTTGGCAGCTGACACTTTTTCAACAAGCTGCTCAATGTTTGGCAGAGGGAAGTACTGGGTTCTAGTGACCTTGTTGAGTCTTCGATAGTCGATGCACGGTCTTGCATCCTTTCCTGGTACTTCTACCAGAATAAGAGGAGAAGTAAAATCAGATTCTCCTGGCTCAATGACTTTGAGCGACAGCATCTTCTCCACTTCCATCTTCAAAATTTCTGTTTGGCGTGGAGACATCTTGTAAGGTTTGGCACAGATGGGCCTCTCAGATTCAAGCTCAATGTCATGTTCAGTAAGATCAGTACACCCCGGCTGGTTTGAGAATGAGCTAGAGTATTTTGATAGCAACTCTCTCAGCTGCTCCTTCTGATCTTCTGACAAGCGACCATTTTGTTCTATGTCTTGCCAAATTTGTGTCATTTCCGAGACTTCAGGCTTCTGCTCGAGACTTGGAATGTCCTCCTCGTTGTCACAGTTCCTAATCTCTTTTAGACAGATTAAATTCACATTTTCGGGTCTCTGGAAATATGGCTTGAGCATGTTCACATGGTACACATGGGATTTGTCTTTTTCTGGAAACTGCACAATGTAGTTGGTTTCGGAAAGCTGTTTAACGACTTTCCCTGGGCCGATCCAATGAACTGCCATTTTGTTAGGCCTAGATGTAGCGACAACCAGCACAAGGTCGCCTTCACAAAATTTACGCTTCACAGCCTTGCGATCATACCATAGTTTTTGTTTGTCTTTGGCGTTCTCCATGTTTTGGACGGCTAATTCTTGACACCTTTTCATGCGGTTTAGTAGCTTGAAGACATATGATACTACGCTAGTCTTCTCTTCCTCGCTTTCCGTCAAGTTCTCGTACAGTAGAGTCATGGGAGTCCTCAAATTCTGTCCATGAACCAGCTCAGCTGGAGTATATCCAGTACTGTCATGAGTAACAACTCGTAGAGCAAACAGGGCATGAGGCAAGATTTTCTCCCAATCAGGTCCTGACTCCAGACACAGGACTCGAAGAATTCTCTTCAAAGTTCTATGTAGTCTCTCCACAGGATTGCTCTGGGGATGATGTACGGAACTTCGCACTACTTTAACTCCAAATTTCTCCAGGAACTCCGTTGTGAGTGCACTTGTAAACGACGTTCCTTGATCGCTTTGCAGCTCCCTCGGGAAACCCATCCGACTAAAGATTTGCAGGAAACTATCGACCACGGTTGAAGAACTAAGATTTGGGACAGGAACTGCATCGGGATATTTGGAAGACATGCAAATTGCAGTGATGAGATACCGGTTTCCAGATGGTGTAGTAGGTAAAGGACCACAAGCATCCACATTAATCTTTGTGAAGATCTCCGAGATGACAGGAACGATCTTCATGGGTGCCTTCTTCTTATCCCGAGGTTTCCCGACTCGCTGACATTGGTCACAAGATCTGACAAATTCTTCAACATCTTTGTAACAATTCGGCCAAAAAAAAGTTTTAAAAAGAGCATCTTTAGTCTTGGTCACTCCTAAGTGAGCCGCTGTTCCTTCATGAGACAGTTTCTTTAATTGGTCCCGAAACTTCTCTGGAACAATCAGCAGTTTTCTCTGCGTACCATCCTTGTCACTTTTCAGATAGAACAGCATTTGATTAACGATTGCATACTTGGTTTCCTTTGCTAACTCCTCAGCTTCTAGGAAAAGTGGTTTCAACTCTTTACTCTTGCGCTGCTCTTCGACAAAATCATTCCGTGAGGCTTTAATCAGATCTGGAAGTGAGGCTTCTTCCGCCATAGGCAATACCTCTCCGTCTTCCTCTGTTAACACGGTACTGTCATTCTCTTCTCCAGGACTCGACTCAACTGGATACTCTTCAACTTCGGCTGTCAAAAGACTTTTCTGAGCTCTCGTCTGAACTGCATTAATAACTTGGATCTCCAGCTCCTTATCTTTTTTCATACTCTCGATCAGAGCAACGGTTTTGTTACTTAGTAGGTAATGCTCTTGATCCAGAAAACTGTCTCTTACAGCAGCTTTCGTAAGGACATGTCCCAATTCGCAGTTCAAATCAACTTCTGCAATGGGCAAGCAGACCGGGCTGTCTACTAATGGAGAAGCGAGCCACACATGCTCACCTGTGTACATATGTGGTTTGATAAATTTTCTGGGAATAAGATCGATGCTGGCACCAGTATCTCTCAAGATAGACATTTGGGCTCCATTTACTGTCCCAGCACTAGTATAAGGAGACATCAACTCAGGCACGTGTCTTCCAAAGACTTCATTGGCAGCTACTACTTCAGATCTCTTGAGCTTCGGGCATTGGGGTCTCAGATGTGATAACGAACCGCATTCATAGCATCGGAGCTGTCTTCTCTTTTTAAACTCTCTTTCACGGTTTTCGTTGCTTGCGGGTTCGGTTTTGACCGGATGTTTGTTCTTGTCATCCTTGAATGGTACTTTGGGTCTACTTCCACTAAAATGTCCCTTTGAACCTTGATAGCCATACTTCTTTGGAAATTCCTTCTTCCTGAAACTCTGCCTGATGGTTTCGTACTCCTCGATCACTTCTGCCAATTCAAAAGGTGTCTTCAACTTCATCCATTTGTCAAGAAAATGCTCCTTGATTTGATCTGGTACACGATACTTCAATTGCTCGGCAACGATTAAATCTTTTAGTTGCTGAAAGGTTTCAATTTCCAATTCAGCAAGCCATTCAGTGAAGTAGCTGTACAGTTCATGAGCATAATTTCTCCATGTTTTCTCTGCTGTTTTCTGATGTCTGTAGAAACACTGTTTCAATTTTTCAGCGTTCATTTTGTATCGTTTCAGAATGAGATTTTTCACAACATCATAATTGTTGGCCACTTCAGGAGGTTCTCGGGCAAGCATGTTAGATAACTCGGCTGGCAAAACGGCCAGCAAATAAGCCACCCAGTCCTCCTTCGGCACTCGAGCCATCTCTGCTTTCCTCTCGAAATTGATCAAATACAATCCCATTTCATCCCCTTTTTCGTCAAATTTGGGAGTGATTTGGGTAAGTTGGATTTTTCTGTTTCTATCCGCCCCATTTTCAGATTCCTCTTCAGACCGGCGAAATTCCTTCTGAGCCATTTCTAGTTTTTTAATTTCGAGTTCATGTTGTCTGACCCTTTCCCGCTCTTGTCGTTCTTCTAGTCGCCTAGCTAATTCTTCCTCACGAATTTTTTCTTGTCTAGCTAATTCTTCCTCACGAATTTTTTCTTGTCTAGCTAATTCTTCCTCACGAATTTTTTCTTGTCTAGCTAATTCTTCCTCTTCCAGTCTATCTTTTATGACTCGTTCCATGATTATCGTTACCTCCTCCCGATCGAAATTTGGGCTTTTTAAAATTATTTGTTTAATATCCGCAACCTTGCACGAAGTTGGTACCTTCTCACCAATTTCTTCCGCAACAGCAATTAAGTCCTGCTTTCTACCAATTGCAAGAAATGCCATGATTAAGAGCCAGGGGAAACACTATCAAAAACCTCTATTAAGGTATTAAATTCCAACAGAATTCACAAGACTTTATCAAAGAATTAAATTCGCTAATTCTACGTTACAACTTTCTTACCGAACAACCAAAAATCAATAGAAATAATTTTCGAACACATAAACAAATTAAAATTTTCATTCATTAAAACAATATCTTTTTTTAAAGATGTTTTCAAATTGAGAAGAAAATAAACAGTTAAAGAAAAGTTCAACTAAAGAACAGCTGTTTTGAAAATAATACTACAATTAAAATACAATTCAGAATATAAACTCAACTTTCCTGTCTAATCAAGAAAAGGTATTTTCAGTTCAAAAGAATTCCCTTTTCTCTATGAACAATTGATTCACACTCAGAAGCATAAATGCACACACAAAAATATAAAACAGAATATCATTCTTTTCCTTTTCTTTTTTTTTTTCGTCAACAAACACAGGAAGTGAATAATTCAAATCCACACTTTCAGATTATTTTTTTTTTCGAGTTCTTTTTCTGAACACAAAATGGTCTCACATTTGCCAAATTAGTTACACAAAGCAATTTCAAATTACTAATATAAATTTCCTTAAGTACACAAGTTAGACATTCAAAATTCCGCAAAATAAATAAACAATTCTAAGGGGTTTCTTAGTCATTTAAATGAGCAACAAATGAAAATGACAATTTCAAAACACTCCAAAACTCTTTTAAATGAATTTCCGATTCATTCAGAAATATAACAAAATATTTTCCAAAGCAAAATAACCCAAGACGCACTAAATATTGAAAATTCTAGGCATTTGGTGCTGTTGACAACACTCATCAAAAAGAATTATACTTGTAATTCAAACTATATACTTCTACACCAAATTTGTAATTCTATTTTGAATCATACAACAGAATCAAATCAAATTTTAACAACACTTCAATTGTCATCAGATAGCATCATACAAAAGAACACAAAACAAACTAGGCTATCTCAATTTAAAATTTTAAAATAATTCTCTTTTCTCAGAAAACAAAACTCAAACTGACCATTTGAATAGTTCTAATTCTAACCATTCAGAACAGAAAATTCTTTTTTTATATATACCACATGAGTGTCCTAAATTTTCTTTTTTTACAATCAAACAAAATTTTAACTATATCAGTCTAGCTAAAATAAGAATAGTTTTGCAAATCAACAGAATAAATTTGCCTTTCAAAATCAGACAAAATTTTAACTATATCAACCTAGTTAAAATAAGAACACTTTTTCAAAATTACCACTCAATTTTACCAAACAAAATTTTAACTATATCAGCCTAGTTAAAATAAGAACACTTGCAAAATTGCAACTACCTTTCACCAAACAAAGTTTTAACTATATCAGCCTAGTTAAAATAAGAACACTTTTCAAAATTATCACTCCTTTTACCAAACAAAATTTTAACTATATCAGCCTAGTTAAAATAAGAGAGCATTTTTGCATATTACAACTGCCTTTTACAAAACCAAAACTGCATGAAACCAAAACAACGATTCTTCAATGAACCAAAACTCAACATGCAAAACTTTACAAATTACAATTAAAAAGGCACTGTTGCTAATGAAATCTGGTACTCACCCAATAATTTGCACTGGAGATATCAGCAATACCAGGATCGTATCCAAACGGCTGCCACCATTTCTTCGTCGTCTGTACTGACTTGCTCAAAATTTTAAATTATCATCACAAGGAATACTCCTTTTTTTTGGTTCAAACCATTTTAATGAACTCACAGGACACAGTACAGGCACGACACACAACACAAAATAATAAAGGTAGTAAATATCAAAAACGAAACATCTCAATCTCGATCACTCTCCAAAAAACACAACCCACACGTCTCTCGCCACACTCGTTCTTAACTCTTTCCTTTCTCAAAGTCCTTCTGGGCATGCGCAAGAGCGCCATCTATCTTAGTCTGAAGTCTTTACAGTGCTTTGAATTTGACAATGTGCACTGATATTGACAAATCAATGATTTAAGTCACACAATTTTCTTGTTTGTAATAAATACCAAGAACTATTCAGAACTTAAACTCAGCATTGAAATTTGATTTGCAATGTTTTAATCCAGCATTGAAAATCAATTTTTAATTTGAAGGAAGCTCAAATCAGTTTGATTAATAGTCACTATCAAAGGCAGGGTGTTTGTTTTGGTGGCTGAAATTGATACACTTGAATTTATTGCTAGTACCAAGGTTCAATGTATATATCATAGTATATTGCTGTCGAAACCTCTTGAGTCTAATTTTTTGGTTCAGTGTTTCATTGCTTCTAAAAATTTTTGATTTTAAGACTTGCATGTTTTGAAAGTGAAACGAGTTTTTAATTGAAAATCTTTACCAGTTAATTTGAATTTAAAGTAGATTTTGGTCTACCATGACAGTAATCCAAAATGTAGTGCCTTGCATACAAAGGTCTGATTGGTTTATAAAATATCAAAACGATAAAAATTCTTTATATCTGAAGAAATAACATTTTGTCACAAAATAGTGAAATTCATTGAAAATATCTTCATTCCAGTTAGAATGAAATTGCTTCCAATTTGATCAAATACCTGTTGCAAACAATGATATGTAGAAATCTAAGATGCAAGGCAAAATGCAAAAAAATTCTTATGAACATTGATTTTCATGTTTGTATTTAGCATTTGTACCTTTTCTAGTTAGCATAATCAACTGTAAACATCTCTAACAGAACAGTGTCATACAAATCAGTACAATTTTGTCAATAGTAGGAAGTGCAAAATAAGTTACATTAAACTAGACTTCTGAATGCCCTTGATTACATGAATTCAATTAATTGTGTCATTGTTTTATTTATTTTCTAAACTTGTTTTACCTGTTATAATTTGGCATTTTGATGTTTTATTGAGATGTATTTATAAACTAATGGTAAGTTTGCTATAGTGCAGCTGCCAAGAGAAGGCAATTGAATTGCATCGTTTTGAATGAAATTAGGCTACTGGTGGTACTATAAATAAATCCTTTCTGCAATTGGCATCTGTAGGGCAGATTCTGGTTCTATGTTAATTGTTCACATGCTGAAAGCGAAAGCATTGATAATGAGTTGGCAGAGAGAAGGCGATCCATGACGATAGCTATTCATGCTTTTGTTAATGGCATCCTTCTTTAACATTCTTTCACACCCATTTAGAAATCAACTGACCCAAGGTGGACTGCCTCTCTCTTGCAGGAGCTGCACCGTATCTTTCCTTTATTATGTTTCTGCTGTATGTAGCATGTACCTTGTTAGTGAATGTGGAAAAGTTTTTTAAATTGATTTGTGTGTTACTACAGATAACACAAAGGTCAAGTTGACTGCTTATTTCAATGGATGGATATGGACACTGAATGATATTTATTTTTGCATGTTCATTTTAGGACATCAATAATAAATATTTCTCAGGTTTTAGAACTGAAAATAAGATCAGATTTTCAGACAATCTTGTTTCTTTGATACTTTGCCTTTGTCATCTATTCACAATTTAATTAAAAATTAGCTACCATCTAACAATGTAATCAATTTCATGGATTTCTTTATTATATTGTTATAAAAAGTAGGTAAACAGACAAGACAGTCTTAAAGTTGTAGCCAACTAACAAATAATATATTTTGTGAAGTCAACCAATTTATTCTTTTAAATCAATCATTGATAGAAGAGTCCTGTTCTATTGGTATACCAGGCTTTTTAATTTGTTAATTTTTGGCTTGGAAGCAAATAGGACAAACTCAATTCAATTTTAACCTCATACTCTTATTTGAAAATCCCACACATTAATTTGTGCTGTTAATCAGAATTTATATTTCACAATTGGTTTTTAAGCTAAAATTAAATGAAATATTGCATACAAATTATTAATACATGTACTCTGAGCTAGAAAATCAATAGTGACAATTTACCTGTGAACTTTATTCTGTGGATCCTGCTTTAATTAGCCTTGCCCTTAAGGTAGAGTGACAAACCTATTACTCTAAAGAATATATTTTACATTTGTAAATCAAATTGTTTATTCTCTTTGTATAAATATTTTTTGTAGTAAACAGCACTGAAATATTTTGTAGTAAACAGCGCTGACTTAAAAATGAAGAATCCAGTACATTAAGGAATTATATTTATTTTCCTTTTAGGAAATTAACTGATTTGCTGTCCCCATTTCAATGGATATCGATTTTGGAGTCTTGGGTATAATAGTCAAATACACACAATTTTTTTTAAATTAGAAATTAGCTTCTGAAATTTCTGCAAACACTACTGCAAAAGTTATGTTGATTTCTGTAAACAGAAGTGCCATGCCTGACACAAACCCATCCCAAATAAATTAATCATCTGTTTATTTGACCAAATCAGGCTCACGAGCTTTTCGGCTGCAGCAGATTGCAATCGACCGATTTAAATATTCATTCGCTAACAGATTCACAACAAATGTTTGCCGTTGCCGATAGAAAGAAAAGTAGCCAAAAGGAGAGTGCTTTTCATTGCCAAGGCGCCTATCTAGAAAGTACATCGTATGGTGGCAACGTGTCTCGATTTCCAGACCATGTATTCCCAATGGGAGCTTACTTTTCCTCGCCCTTTGGCGAGGAATGACTTGGCGCCATTTATTCTTAAAAGGCGATATGATTCAAAAATGGTTACCTCACGTTGGAATAACTTGTTTGCACCATCAAATGAGGGTGATTAGGTCAATTCCTTAAAGGACTATTCTTTTTATTTTTTCATGGCGTCGCTGCATCTGCGTATATTAATTTTGAGTCTGATAACAAAGGGCTTCTCTCCCGGATAAGTGGTGTATGCGGGACATTCATGAATGTTTTCAGAAATTCTTAGGTCAAAATAAATTTTTCTGGTCTTCAAATTCATAAAAATCTGACTACTTTAAGACTCCTTATCAAGATTCCATAAACGATACATCCCAAAATAGAACGTTATATTTTCAAAGTTCTGTTCAGTTAATAAATCAGGAATGTTATCAAGGTCACCAACCCATACAGAACGTTATAATTGCTGTTTGATAGAATTACTCCAATCAGTTGACGAAATCAAATAAATAAATATTATTTTGCAAGTATAATATTTTTTCTAAAGGTAACTTAATGCACTGTTCGTGAACAAAAAATCTATTTTCACTATTGCAAAACCCTACTTTTTTGCCAGGACAATTTTTACCATCTTAGGTAAAAATTGACTCCCTGATTTTGGTATTTAGTAGGATAAAATATGCTGTGCGATAGTCGGATCACACAAAGGGGATGATGCATTAAAATTTAAAGCAGTCAACTCAATTCACACAAAAAACGTAGAAAAGTCCGAATTCATAAACGTTTTTTTCATTTTGTCATCGTAAAATGTGCAGTAAAATATGTATTGCAACACTGTCACAAGCCCTTTCTTTGCACAAATTTCATATCTTCAACATATACTGGTAGATTTTGTTCTATGTTCTTCAGAGCTTACCCTCGGTTCCATAGGCTCTGAGTTCGCATCCCAATCTTGCTATGGATGTTCGTAGTGGTTCAAAATCCACATTAACCTTAGTTCGCAGTCTCTAATCAGCCATCGTATAGTAAAAAAAAATCTTAAATGTAGAGAGCGACAAACAAAATCATCAGAGCTAAACGTATTTTATGTTAGTTGGAAAAATAATCAAACTATTTGATGTATAACGACGTATCAGCTCTGAAATATGTATTTAAAAACAGTTTAAATATTTTAAATCATGGTTTCCTTTTTTTAATTCAATGTGAATGCAACCTGCAAACATGTGCTTTTTCAAAGATTTTATGTTCAATTTAATTTTTCTGCAAGCAAAAGGATCATTTCGACTACTTATAGTGACTTTTCATTGGCTATGCAATTTTTGACAAAAAGCAGATTAAATTCAAAAGTTTTTTTATTTTTATTTAGACTATTATATCGTAATTATTACGAAGTTAGAAAATTACTTTTCAAAATCTTTACTTAAATTACAATAATTTCTTGCGTGTCAGACATGAAATTTCTTCTACTCTAGTCAAACAAGAAATTTGCGAAATTGTGCTCCATTATAAACAGTAAATGAAAGGACATAAAAACATCTATTTTACTAACGTACCGCACATCTAATTTTTAGCACCGATTTTATCCACTGAACATTAAAATTTCTGTTGCTACTATATCATTCGTCAATTTGATTTTCAACAAGATTTCCAAAATGATTAATTCCGAGAGTATCTTGCCTCTTCATAACGCAAGAAACAACATTCTTTGATACCCAATGGTACTTTTCTTTAGACCAGATGTTCCTATTCAACAGTACCAAAGATAAAATAAATGGCGAGGTCTTCAGTAAGATCTTCCCCATCCTTCCCATTCAGAAACAATCCCGAACAAATGCTAATGGTTGCCAACATATAAGATGAATGAAAATTAGCCAAGAAGAGAGTGCTTTTCATCGCCAAGGCGCCCATCCAGAAGGTACATCGTGTGGTGGCAACGATGTCTCGATTTCCTAACCACGTATTTTCTATAGGAGCTCTCCCCTCTGGAGAATCTGGCGAGGAACGACTTGGCGCGTTTGGTCTACAAAAGGCGATACACGATTCAAAAACAGCTACCTGCACGGAATTTTTAGACTAGATGCTTTCGTCTCGAGATCACCGCTGACCGCCGCGGCGGTCGTGAATCTCATATCTATCGGGAAGATCTCCCGTCCAGATGGTTTTTAAGGGGTGCACAACGGCTCTCCTTTTTTCCCCCTGTGTCAAGTGGAAGGAAGAAAGGAGAGGATTTGAAGAAATCGAGTTGGGCACTTATTCTTTTGGCGCATTTAAACTTGTACGGGCAAGGAATTAAAGTCGTAAAAATAATCCGATTTAAATAAAAAAAAGTATGATTTAAATTAAATAAATCTGATGTTTTTTATTTTAAAAAAAATCATGATTTTTTTTCATACCCTGCTTATTATTTAACTGCCCTATATGATACATTTATATCTGTTTCCACAGGCATAATATCCTATAAATATATAGTAGCTTCCTATGGAAGCTGACACAGGTAAATATAAGATCCCCTAAGGGTTTAAACATGTTAGAGAGACATGCAAATCACAATGGTTTCTAGATAAGTGATTTATATTTAACATTATACATGGGGGAGTTAGAAAATGTGGCAGAACAAATGCTAGCAAGATTAAAACAACTAAAATTTTTCTGTGGGCCTTGTTGATTTTATTCTTCCATTTGAATTCTATTTCGTGATACAAATCCATAATATTTACAATTATAAATTAAAAAATAAACATTTTAATGAGGAGAAATAAAATTGAATTTAAAATTTTTATAAATCATAATTAAAATTAATTTTAATTTCCATCCTTTTAATTACCTAACTTATTTCAAGTGTAAAAACTAAGTTTAACTATTAAGTTGAAAATATTCTTTCTACAAGTACAGAAATAGTAGTGGTGGTAAGATGGCTTTATGAATGACTTGTCTTTTTACACGATTATTAAAATACAAATGAATTTACTCTATTTCAAAGGAGATATCTGGAATACAATGTTTTCGAAGAGGAAATATAAAAAACCGAATAATACTAGATGAATATTTTGCTTTTGCAAATATTAAGTTCTTTATGTTTAAACTCAGTTGATTTTCGTTTGAAAGGCTTATTAAATAAGCTAGTAAGTGATGGACATCCAGTACTCATTTATAACATACTGAAAACAAATGCTAAACAGTGCTGATTCCTTTATCAGAAATACTAAATTCCCTCATGCACTGTTCTATGTAGGTTATTGAATTTTAACTAGTTTAACTATTTTTATTCAATTTTTTAATTACTTTTTCTCTTTCTATCATTTATATAAGTAGAAAATTAAATTATACTGCGAGTAGATTTATTTTTTACTCCGAGTCGATTTTTTTCTAATAAATGATTAAAATCAAAGGTTGCATAATTATCAAAACACGTGAGAGTCGCATGCAAAAATGCTCAGAAGTGTGAGAAGGTATAGCAAAGCTGTTTTTAAAAACCTTTTGAAACAACTTCCATGCCTTCTCAAACGAAAATCACCTGTCAATCAACTGCTCGGGTGAAGGGCATCGGGAAAGAGAAACACATTAGCAGCCCACCTTTGATTTTTTTCCGAAAGGGGATCAAACGGCAAGCCTCCCACTGACACCTGCAGGTTATCTCTCCTCTCCATGGGCTCGTCTTTTGCAAAATAGAGTAGTTTTAGAAAAATTGGCCTAATCGTGTTGGATGAGATATCTCTGGGAAACCACTTGGAGTGTTAAGAACTTGCATTTTGTTACACCAAAACGAAATTTAAAACTGGGTACTGAGAAATTAAGAAATTTATTTATAAAAGAGAAACCAAAACACTTAAAGCCGTTGAAATTAACATGTTTAGTAAATTCTAAGCGAACACCGTACTTTACATTAAATATGTAATACTTAAACTGTTTAAATTTGTTTGAAAAATTTTTTGTCATCGCATTATTTTTTGTAATTTGTAAAATGTTAATAGACATTTAGTTTTTCTTTCAGAGCACTTATTTATTTATATTTATAAAGCTAGTCGAGACCCGCAAATTTTATAAGTAACTTGTTAGGTGTATCTTTCCGATGCGACTGCTCCCTTCGTGGTTTCAATCTCCTCTGCTCTCTTGCGGGGGGGAGTTCATCTCCGTCTTGGAATGTTAATCCCTGAGTTTCACGCCCATGCATCGGAAGGTCATGAGAACCTCGACAACTTCCCGACCCGAGGACAGATTTAATGTCTCTCTGGCCTGGGCTTCCACAGAACTGAAAAACACGTGTTTTCCTGGGGGTGGCCATCTGCATTCCTCTCATGGAGGGCCCAAGATAATTTATTTGACAACTTGTTTTGCAGTCGGGGAAAATCTGAATTCCAGATGTGGGAATGCTAGACCGCAACGGTACAATATTCATCACTCTTGCTGTAAGACAAACTACAAAAGCTTTTTCTGAGATGACTTCTTTAGAAATCGATTCTGAGTTTTGGAGTGATAACGAATACCAATGAAGTTCATTTTCAGTAAAAATGAGGAACTTTCAGCCGTATAGTCTTGCACTCAGTTTTATAAACAATATTTATTATTTGTGGTACCCTTGCACCATGGATTCGATATTTTCGAATTACATTATCATTGTGAGAGGATGACAAATTAAACTGTTACGGCATTCGTGGTTAATTTATTTTGAAGCCCACACTTTTTTCTTGAAAATTCTATTCAGTCGCACGTGGAATAACGGAGCTTGTTTTTAAAACAAATGTCATCAGTGTAGACAAAGCAGACTCAATCGATTACACTTTTTATAAAATCGCTGCTTTCAATGAATGTTTCACAGGTAGTACCTAAGTTGTATACTAACAGTTTCAAATTCAAGTAAGCAACCTCGACCATCTGCCACTTAAGACAAAAAAATTCTATTTTTCAACAGTCCTAGTTTACATACTTCCTTACTATATTATTCCAAGATCAGCAAAGTCGTATTTGAAATTCGCTTTCCTCCAACAGGAAAATGTAGTTTTAAATCGAATCCTTAAGGGTACTTTTTTCAATTGATAGACTGTTTTTATATGGAAACCACATGTACCTATTTAGAATGACAGATGTAGTTACTTGACTGGAATGCAGCTTTCAATAATATCAATGAAACATGAAAAAGCAAATGTAAATTAAATTGATTTTAATCGTCTTGTAATGAAAATATGTCAAAATTTAGAAATATCTTTGAACTACAACGTATAGCTACCCGTTTTGATTGAACGTAACTTATTTTATTTTAACTTTACCAGTCATTTTAAAATAAGAAGTTATACACCTTACTTAAAAAGGTTTCCGCCTATGAAACAGAATTCTACAAACTATAAAACGATAGACTAGAAACGATAACTATAAAACTAGACTTAGGAAAAGTTCGTCGAAATACCACCAAGAAATTACCATGTATAAAAATAGATGTGTGTGTGTTTGTTCCAGCATAACTCTGGAACGCCTATTTTCTATCAATACTGGTAAAGCAAACTGGGCTGCGTACAGCAATCGTTTTATACTTAATGTTATTCCTATGGCAATTTGGAATTGTTTTACACCCTTCTGCATACCTAGGACAAATAGAACGGTGGTTAATATGTAGCCTAGGTTGCGCAGGGTTCTAAAGTGTAAGTGTACCAAATTTGATGTGGATTGGTCAAATGGCGTAGATTTGTATGGAGAACATACACACCCACATCTATTTTTATGTAGAGAGATTAATCCTTGATATTGTTTTATATGGAAACTTCTGTACATTTGTCATAAAAACTACTTCCTTTACTGCTAAGAAAATTGTTTAATATCCAGGATATGAATTCAGGCCAAAGTCAGCATATCTCCAAGATGTTGAATCATTCCATCTCTAAAGATCACTGTCAAGAAAACAAAAACCGTGCTTGCGCAAATCTTAACGTCCCACTGTTTCGTTCCCAGGCGCATGACAGTTTTAATTCTTGCCCAGTCCAAGTATTGAATTCTAAGGATGAAAAGAAGGGCTGTTAAAGGCATTCTCACGGCTATCGGAGAGGATTCGTAAAGGGACTTATCTGATGTATTGAATGTCTGGTTAAAATTTAGGAACGGTTCAAACGGTTTTTCAAATATTGTCCCCCACGTTGAAAATTGTGATATTAGTTAGAAGAGGTTGGAGCGCGTAAAATCAGTTGCCCCATTGACACTAACGAATTTGACTCGATTTGTCGCTTTTCATTTTTTGCAACACGAGAGCTAATTAGACCCGGACCTACAGCTAAAAATGGATTCCGAACCCCTACGAACGGGATTCGAACCCAGAGCCTGTTGAACCATGGGCCACTGGCACAATAGCGAAATCATTAAAATTATTATGATATTCTTGGATTAGGATCTCTACGGCATGCATAAAAATAGACGCTACACATCGCGAAGTTTACCATTTCTTCCCCTCCTATGGAAAAAGCAGAAACTCCACGCCCAATTAAATTGTATTTTAATCTATTTAAAATAGTTTTACTCATTAAATAAGTGAATTTCAGGACAATAGTTAATTATTCTAAGAGTAAGACAAGCAGTTCCATCGATATCGTCAGAAATGGAAGGTAACAAATCCTCTTTTCTTACAGATCTTATACGAAAAGCTATGAAAGAGTTCTCTACCTTAAAAATAAATAAAAAAAAAAACCAATATATTAGCTTTAAAAAAACTGAAATTCCAGAAGTTTATATAAACGCTCATTACAAGTGCGTACCTCGTTTTCGCAAAATTTATCAATATTTGTTACTGCTTCACCTCTCTGCGAAATTTTAAAAACAAAATTTAACAATTAAATTATCAGTCCAAAGCTTTTTTTTCATTTCCAATGGCTAGGGTAATCATAATACATGTTATGTGATTGATGGGTGGTTTTGGGTTTTTATGGCACAAGGGCCGTATTTGGCCATGCTCAAGACGCAATCAAGTAATAAACACACACACAATAAAAGCTTTTACTGACACAGAAGAGAGAAATACACCCAGGGAGGAATGCATGCTTCGCCCTGCTGAATACACCAGGAATTGAACCTGCGCCGCCTACAACTCGAAGAGAGCTAGCGCAGTTGGCATACCCACAACTACGACGGTCCCAACTTTAAACGAATGCGAGTTTATATGACTCAGTGGAGTCAAGGGGTGAATCTTATTACTTTCTTATCTCAGAGGAACATTAAGATCTTTGTGCACTACATACGGAAATAGAAAATTGTTCATTAAAGCTGTTAAATGCAGTTATATGATCGTTCTTCGGGTTTGATCCTTTACCGTCGCTAATAGCCGTTGTGTTGCTCCAGTGCAACGTTAATTAAATACCTATCCACTGAAAATGAAGTGTTTCGCAACCGCCGGGTTGCAGCCAATTACCTTGCCCTAGCATTAGTTATATCGGGTCGTAAGAGGTTATCCTGGGATTTGTCATTTTTGATATCTAAGGATTTTTTATGATGAAATATTTTATTGTGGTAATATTCTGAGAATAATATTCGTGAATGTGCCAAAATGTTCAGACTCAGAAAGCCTTAATAACATCTATATAGCAATCACTGACCAAGGAACTGTAAAGAAAATTTTTCCACTGAAAATGAAGATCAAAGGAGTCTATCGGGTCTCAAATCTGATAATACTAAATACTGTTTCTTCGCAAGTTCTTGCAGTGTAAGTTCTCGTTTCGAAAATCGAGTGACGTGATTTTTTTAAAGTAATAAGCCCTAAAGATTAAAATTTTAATATGAATAAGAGACAAGGGATTTCGTTTAACTTTGGTGTACAGAAGTCTCGTTTGGAAGGTGTTTATAGCCCATGAGATATGAAAATCAGTGCAAATTATTTTAATTTTGGCCTGAAAAAATTACAACTCGCTACAAGATTTCATTAGTCCAGTGATTGATAAATTGCAAATATCAACCCTTAAAACAGAGCTCCCGGAATCTTATCAAAGCTCATTTACTTTTGTCAATACCAGTGAAAAAAATTCAAGATGCCTTAAGAGATGATTTAGGAAGTCGAGAAAACCGGAATTTTTTCCCTATAAAAGAAGCGTATATATCTCGAAAAGCTATTCAGTACTATGCCCGGCCCATGCGCAATAGATTATGTCCCCAAAATGATGCTGTTTCTGTTCTCGCAATTGTGGAAGGATTAAAACGAGAAACTTATGATCCTGTATTAATTTATAAGCCGCAAAATTCCAAAACAATATATGGCCCCCCTGATCTAGACGGATTATCTGATCACAATAGCATATTTGCGTTAGGCTTGCAGACTAAAGAACAAAAAAACATAATGGTTTCATTTTCCAATAAAATTATTTGTATAGATGCAACACATAGCACAAATTACTATGATTTCCATCTTCTTAATTTAATTGTCCCCGATGAATTCGGGAATGGGTATCCTGTTGCTCATTTCATCACCAATAGTTTAAAGTTAAAAACTGTACGTTGTTTATTTAGTAGTCTGAAATCTCGACTACCCACTATACACATAAATGCTGATGATGATAATGTTCTATTCTCAGCATTTC
The DNA here is from genome assembly GCA_933210815.1 of Meta bourneti. Lineage (NCBI taxonomy): Eukaryota > Metazoa > Arthropoda > Arachnida > Araneae > Tetragnathidae > Meta > Meta bourneti. The sequence goes on from OW119927.1 coordinate 220,991, forward strand.
ATCAAGTATTCGGTCCAAATATTAAGTATTTGTTGTGTAAATTTCATATATTACAAACGTGGAATAGGAATTTAAATGCCGAAATCCCCAATAAAGATCTCAGGAACGAAATTCATACAAAGTTATTAGAAATTTTAAATGAAGAGGATCGAAATAAGTTTAAAAATCTTTTAGATGAATTTTTAAAATCATTTATAACGAAGGCTACAGATTTCATAAAATATTTTGAAATTGAGTACTGTAATAGGGTTCAGTTGTGGGCAGCATCTTATCGCGATTTTCCTCACGCCGAAACAGAAACTAATAATTATTGTGAATCGTTTCACAATCAACTAAAAACGAATTATTTTGGTCGAAAATTCAATCGACGCATGGATGAACTGATTAAAATATTATTTGAAGTAGAAAGAGACTACCATTTGAACCACGAATACAAAAAATAACGCAATTTCCTACTAAATCTAATTTTGCTTCAACTGTTAAGTCTGGCATGATAGGGCAAAAAAAATATCTGATGCTGATGGTTGTTTTAAATTGTAAATCTTGGTCTGTTCGTTCACAGACTGTAAAAAATAGATTGTATACAGTGAAGCGAGTAGAAGAACAGTGTAATATGTCCGACTTCTGTTATTTTAAATGCCCAGAATTGAGTTGCATGTCACTATGCACTCATTTATACCACTGCAATTGCCCAGACAATCATTATTTATGTAAGCACATTCATAAAATACATTCTACTGTAGCAAGTAATGATTTTTATGTTGATGGGACTCAAACAATAGGTGGGACGCAAACAATAGAAAATCGCGATCTACAGTCTAGAAGAGAAGTTGGGAATTTTTCGAATCCTCGTTCAGCCAATGACAAAATTGCAGCTTGCGAAGAATTATGTTCAAAATTAATCCAAAAAATTAGAAATAAATCAGTTCAAGAGATAATTTTAAGTAATGTTTTTTCAACCTTAAACACGTTAGTTGCTGCATGTGATGGTATTTCAAGTTCTAATGAAAAATCTTTATCAGTTATGACCACGTGTTCAGTATTGCCAAATCAAAAGCTCACTAAGCAAATTCAATTTTATAGAACGAGTAAGAAGCGTAAAAATACGAAAAAACATTTAGATAAGTCAAAAAGCGTAGAAGAGTATTTTAGTATTGAGGATGCTGACGATATCTCGTATTTGCATGAATCTCCTCCTAAAAAATTTAAAGTAAGTGATAAATCTTTCACTTCAAATTTAAGTAATACAACAGGAAATCCATCACTGTATAATTTAGGTCCATATGTCTTAAATGATTATATCTTGAAATCTCTAGATCCTTACATTGATGAAGAAGAACATTTTCTCAGGTCTAATTTTCCCGATTTTGTCAAAAGCTGGGTGTATGACGTAATTATAGATGCGTATATCTTTTCATTGTGTGAACAAAATGCTTATTTTTCTTTTCTTGAATCATCTGTTGCACAATTTATTTTTTCTGAAATAGATTTTGAACCGATTTTGGCTCGTAATATATATACACTGTCGAAGTTCGTATTTATTCCGATCTGCATTAACAATAGTCATTGGGTCCTAATCTTGATAAGTAAAAGACAAAAAGTAATTTATTTTTTTGACACACAGGGTAGCTATGATAAAACTACTCTGATTTGTCCAGAAACGTGCAAGGCAATTTTAAATAAGTTGGATAACGCCACCAATCCATGGAGTATTGTTCATCCAGTACATATTTTACAAAAAGATAATGTCAATTGTGGTGTATTCTTATGCTACTATGTGCATCAATTAGTTAGTGATTCAAATGTCAATAAGCCGTTTGACACATATGAATTTAGACAGCATATTTATAACATTTTAACGAGGAGAAAATCGCATCAAAAACTTAACAAAATGAAATATGATGATTTCTCAGAATCAGATGTATGTAACTTTTTAAAATTCGATTGCGTGAATAGAAATAATGTGTCAGATAATGTAGTTAAAGTAAATAGTATCGATATTTCAAATTTTATGCTAAAATCATTAGACGTCAATATAACTCCTGATGAAGAAAACGTTTTATTGGAAACATCAGAGTGGTTCAGGAAAGGGTGGTTATATGACACAATTGTAGATTCCTTCTTCTATAAACTAACACAAAACTCCAAAAACTTCATGTTTATTGAGTCACTCTCATCAACATCACTTTCACAAAACAACAGCAAAGAATTTAAATTCTTCAAAAGTGGTGACTCACTCAAATCAAGTATTTTTTTCCCTATTAACATAGATAGTCATTGGTTGCTACTGATTGTTAATATAGAAAAATATTGTTTTGAATTTTATGATCCTCTGAATGAAGTTCCAAGTAAAAAATGTTCGGATTTGATAAAAAAGTGGAGGGAAATGTTTGATTCACTTTTTAAATCTCCGAAACATTGGTCATTTTCTCTCCCTTCTCATATAAATCAAAAAGACGATATTAACTGTGGGGTTTTTACTTGTTACTTCGCATATCAAAAATTAAACGATGCATCTTTGATAAATGATTTTGACACTATAACTTTCAGAAAGTTTATATACAATTGCATAATGGGATAATACAAAAATATCTTATTTTTAAAAATTGTAAGATTTTATTGTTAATTCCTCAGATGTCCAACAGTAAGTACATTTTTGTAATTAGGATAGAAATTTCTCAGAGGGGCCGGACAATCAACAGGTAAGAAGGTAAGTTTTTTTTATATCAGAGGATAGGGCTCTTGGCGATACCTCTTAAAAAAAGACGCATCTGGATTCTTACCCCATTGGGTGATGTGGAAAAAGAATCGCCTAATTTCCTTTATTTGCAGCTATTAAAAACCATTCTTTTAAGTCACCATCACCACGAACCATTCTTTGAAGTCAGAAGAGAAGATAAGTAAAACATTTTTAGTAGATATATTTTTCCAAAAAAAATACGACTAATAAACACAGGGTGGTACATAAAGTGTTTTCCTGATTAAGAAAATTCATAACATATAAACGAAGCTTGTTAGAACCTAATTTTTTTACAAAGTTTAATTTAATTTTAAAAAATTTCCAAGACAATCTCCATACAGTTCGACTTGATCTCCTTTCGTTGCACAGAGAACAGCTAGTCGATACTCGACATCTCTCTATGTTTTGTCCAACATCTATTAAGTGACCGTAGCTAAACATGAGTAATTTTTTCCTGTGTCGTTCTTCTCAAACCTCTCGGCCCAATACGTCACACAGCCCTTCTGAAACACTTAAAAGCTTCTTATTTTCTGACTTATATGTTTGATTCTAATTCTATGTCACAGAGTTTAGTGTGATTATATTTGAAGCTGAAAATTAATGTGTGCTGAGTCCTGTGACAGATTTAAATGTAAATTTGACATGCTCTCTTAGTTTTTGTAGTATGTTATTCCTTTTACTTTTCAGGATTTTTCCATTCTTTAGCATTGATCGAGATTGTACCTATTTTCATAAAGCTATCAAATCAGTTAGAAATTCACATAATTTCAGGTGTTATTCTTAATCGATACTAAAAGCAATGTCATAAATTGAGCGAACGAAACCTAAATGATTGTAAATTGTAGCTTGGGTATAGAATATAGAATCCAAACGTCTTTCTTGAATAAATTATTTTCTTGGTACTAACCACAATTACTGCAGTAGTAAATATACATATAATATAATGCGATTGTATATCACAATGTAGGAGAAACAAAGTAAGGAAGCCAGTCAATTTTTTTTAGTTTAAGAAAGTTTTATTCTTAGCCTGTTACTAAGAAGCAACAAAACTGCACAATTCAAACGATCGCTAGATCACCGTGATACTACAGACTGATGTTTACAGAGAAACTAAATTGAATACAATCCAAAAAAACCCATTCTCTATCTTTCTAAAAAATTCTATAACAATCTAGTCAATATTAATAATCACACCATCCATGACATCGAAATGTTGCGGTCATATTTGAGCATTTCTAAGTTTGATAAATTGGTGTTTTACTTTTAATTAAATAAATCATTTTTAAATCAAAATTTAATTTTTATGCATTTTGAGGGTGCAATTTTATTTTTACCTCGCAAAATTAGTTCCATTTCTGAAAATAAAGAAGGAACAAACCAATTTGCAGCATCCATTATTTTGAATTTGAACCTTTAGTTCAGAAATCTATAAAAACTTGTGAAAGTTTCTTGTGATTTCTAAAAACATTTAGGAAACCGTCTCGATGAAACAGTTATCCCCTCATACAGACTTCTTCCACATTTAATTGTGCTATTTTTCCCGCATTTGAAATCTACACGCGAATGCCATTTAGATGCATAAAAATAGTGAAAGCATCTCGTCTAAAAACCCATTCAGGTTTTTGAATCATGTATCGCCTTTTGTGAACCAAACGCGCCAAGTCGTTCCTCGCCAGATTCTCCAGAGGAGGCTGAAGGAGGGGAACTCCCATTGAAAATACATGGTTAGGAAATCGAGACATCGTTGCCACCACACGATGTACCTTCTGGATGGGCGCCTTGGCGATGAAAAGAACTCTCCTCGTGGCTACTTTTCTATCATCTTATACGTTGGCAACCATTAGCGTTTGTTCGGGGATTGAATGGGAAGGTGTATGGTGACAAGAAAGAAATATCTTCTCGCCGAAGACCTCATCAGATAAGATGTAATTTGATTTGGTAAATGAAGGTGAGATTTGAAAGATGATTTAGAGCGTCTCGGATGCTCTGATATCAAATTTAAACGTGCTGAAAAAGGGTTAAAGAAAAGCGAGAGAGCAATGAAGGAGGATAATATTAGGCCCAGAAAGCTCAAATAAATATTTCAAATTATTTAAAAAATAAAATTATTCCATGAAAATTTTAGGACCCTATTGTGGCAGAAATTAACAAATTTTAAGCTGCTTTTTCTACTTCATTCCCCAGTGTTCACAAAATTCAAACTTGAAAAGCATTTTAAATATGAAATCACATACAATTTTTGTTAGCTTTCACTTTTTTGTTAAACATCGTTACTATCGTTTTTGATAAAGTAGAAAGAAAATGTTAAAAATAAAAATGTGGGCACATACCCATTTTGTACAACTTTAGGTAATGTATGTACGTTTAATTTCTTAATTTAAACAATAGATATCCCATACTTAGAAATGGCAGCGGTAGCCCGGTTGGGAGAGTAGCAGTGTAGCAACTGGAGGTTTGCGAGTTCGAAACTCGATCCAATCAAAAACCATCGTGTACATGAGGCTGGTATACGTTAAATCTGTCGTGGTCTCAAATGTTCCGACGTTGATGTGGAAGTTTGGAGACTGGGGTGCCAACTCAGTTGTTGACATCATCATCTGATCGTGGTTCAAAATTACGTGTTGTCCTCGTATCTTTCCCTTCGGGATTGATCCCGGACCGTCGCCAATAGTCCGTTGTGTTGCTCCAGTACTATGCTAATTAAATTACCTAACCATACTTATTATTTCAGGCAGATATCAACTATCTAAAAAAGTGCGCGCCGCTCCTTTGTCTTTAAAACAAAATTTGTTTTTCTCTTTCAAATACTTATTTGGTTTAAGAGAGATATTCAAATAACCTATTAATGTCAAATATTTTAGCAAAATGAAAAAATTAAATGAAATATGGACCATCTATGAAACTTTTTCTCAACACCTGCCTGAGTGTCAATTATTTTAAATTATTTTATTATTAATGCAGTACATTTATAAAAAATTATTCAATGTTAATCAAGTTATTAAATCTAATTTATTAGGAATAAATATTTTTTTGTAGATATTTCAACTTTTGCATTTCAGTTGGGTAACAGCAAAAAAAATCTTTCAAATTGTTTTAATATGCTAAGTGAGAACACAAATTTAGTGTTGGAGGATGTATTCTATGGGGGTAGCACTTGTTTTCCCGACTAGAAGAGTACACATATGATATTTTGTCATACACCAAAAAGTATTAATGAAATAATACTTGCAATTTAATTTTTATGCATTTTGAGGGCGCACTTCTATTTTTACCTCGCAAACAGTAGTTTCATTTCAGAAAATAAAGAAACAAACCAGTTTTCAGCATCCATTTCGCTGGATATCGGGTCTTAGCATAGCGAAAATACTAATTTTAACAAATATTAAAGAAACTTTTCAAAGATGAGAAACATTTGTGTCAGAAATTTCAAGACTTGCAAAAGTTTTTCTTTTCGGAAAACATTTTTGAGTGTCCCACATGAAAGCTTATGCCGGAAAGAATAGCCCTTACATCGCTTTGAAATATACCAGGACGCGTCCATCGTGCAGCTGAGGCGACGAATGACATAACAGAATCGAGTCTTTCAGAAATCGATTCAGACACTCATTTTAACAGAGTGTTCAAGAATTATTCCAGCGTAGGGTAACCGTTGTTGAATCATCTATCGCCTTTTTGATAAGAAAGTAGGTACATCAAAAATTCGGTGGCAACGATACCGCGTCACCTGTTCCTGAAATGCCATTCGTCCGAATTGATCTGCTTGAGAAGAGTTAAAGCACCGCTCGTGTTCGCCTGCTGGTCTTCGGTCTGCTCTTATGACTACTTTATATTCATCTGTTGGCATACGTTCCAATGCTGTTTCAAACGTTTTAATAAGATTATTGTGATCATGAAATATCCTCTGTAAGTTTAACACAATCTGACGTCTTGTTCCCGAGATGTAGGCGCACCTCTGATCAGTTTCCATTTGTTCGTTTTGAATAAAATATAGTTGTAGAAATTTTGGTGGTTGATCTGTCAGCGGAAGCAACGATCCCGCTCTATGGTAAATATGCCCTTGCACCTTGAATGTCGACGGAAATCTGGGCTGTCCAACAACTGATGTGGCACCGAATGATGTCATTTGGAAACATGAGTTGTATTTTCTCATGTTACTAAGAAAATGCTTCGACTCTGACGTATCTCCTGATGTATATGTCAAAAGTTCTTGTGGTGGTGGTTCCAGTTGGCAGAGAATAATTTTTTCATTTTTGAAACAAATACCAGTAGACACTGATTTAAACTTTTTGGCTTGACAGTAACTACAAACCATTTCAATTTTCCCAATGGTAACTCTTGCATGCAGCGAGTAGCCTTTATGCGAATCGTGTGGAATCCTTCCAATGCTAAGCTAAAATGGTGTGCAGTCCGTGATCGTTTGACACTATCTCTCTTATCCTGTAGTCGGACTTCACGCTGCTGTGCAATCTCTGTTGCTCTAAATATAGTAGCTCTCTCTCTCTCGCAATCGCAAGTCTCCTATTCCTCTCCTCGGAAGTTTGTTGACTACGCTTATCTTTCATCATCTTAGTCATTGACTGTACTTGGCCGATCGCCTTCCGCTTCCTTGGAGATATTGCTACAGCAAAGAAATCTGTAAATGAATACAAAAAGGTATTTCATAAATTAAGCAAAAGGCACACTCTCACTGAACAATGGAATCTATTATAGAATACAATAAAAAGCTAAAATTAACGAAGAAACAAATTCAAAATTATGAAGTACTTACATCAGTTTAGAAATATGAATCCAAAATGCACACTATCACTGTCGCGCGAATAAAGTAGGAAACACTTATACAATCAACTAAAAGAGCGAATTAAAACTGTCAAATTCACTGAAAGATGATAAACTGGAAGACTTACCGAGTTAGCTTCCTTTAAATACGACCAGCTAAGAATCGAGTGGGTGCTGGAATGTTCTCCACCATGAGTCCAATTAAGTTTCCGTTTCTGCAACTTTCTAGAAAGTTCTACAAAGTTTTATAAAAAAAGTAAACATTAATTCTGGTGCTGCCAGATACCGAGTAGCAAAATTACGCTTTTATGATCAATGAGTTTTTCGTTTGTGCTTTTCGGAATAACGGTGCTTGGTTTAGAAATAAATATAATCGGTGTAGACAAATTAAACTGAATAGATAAAATTTTTTCAAAAAGCAGAAGATCGATTTTACAGAATTTTTCAGAAAGAAAATCACTGCTTTCAACGGAGGATTCACATGTATCTATTCCGGACATTTTAAAATAAGTTACACGCTTTACCTAAAAAGCCTTGTGAAACAGAATTCTGCAAATCATTACGTATTCAATAAATTATTTAAGGAAAGTTGGTCGAAATATACACCAACTTTCCTTGAAATCCTTGAACTCCTGAAAACCTTTCCTTGAATTTCCTTGCAAACATAAATATTTTAAAATATTCTTTCCCCCTTCATCAATAAAATATCTATAATTTATTTACATCATGGGAAGAACTAAAAAGTCAGTTCAAGCATAAATACTGTAATTTAATTTGTTTCGGAAAAAATTGTTTTTCGATCAACACTGGTAAAGCAACCATCGCTGCCTAAAGCAATCAATCTATGCTCAATGTTATTTCTATTGCGATTTCGAATAGTTTTTAGCCCCCCAGGGCCAATAGAACGGGGGTTAAGAGTTAGCCTATGCTAACCGCAGTGTTCTAAAGTATAAGTGTACCAAATTTGGTGTGGATTGGTCAAATGGTGTAGATTTGTATAGAAAATACACACACACACACATCCTATCTATATATATATAAAAATGAATCCCTATTTCCCTTGGTCACGGCATCACGCGTGAACGGCTGGACCAATTTCGCTAATTCTTTTTTTGTTGTGTTTGTTATTGTCAGGAGAAGGTTCTTATGAAAGAAAAAATTAAGAAAGTTGCGCGGAACATTAGAAAATTTAAGAAAACTTATGAAATGTTGCGTTTAACCCCTATCAAGCTGCATTTAATTATAACGTGGAAATCGATTACAGTTCACAGCAAATCGTTGCTATTGGACCAATGAACGTTGTGTGTCAATATTGCAAGGCATTTAAGTTTAAAAATGAAGCCCCTGGATTGTGTTGCGCGAGCGGTCAAGTCAAATTGACGCCATTGGTACCGCCACCAGAACCACTACATTCATTGGTTTCCGGAAATGGGCCAAATTCTAAACATTTTTTGACTCATATCCAGCAATACAATAATTGCTTTCAAATGACGTCATTTGGCGCAACAAAAGTTATTCGAGAAAATTTTATGCCAACTTTCAAGGTAAGTATATTGAAAAACAATAAACTTTTACCACCACGTGCCTGATGCAAAATACGTTGGCAGCTTTCAATTGAAATGGTGTATCAATTGAAATGGCTTAAAGTACGTTTGTAGCTCGGTAAATTGCCAAAAGCAGCCAGAAGTGAGTGTGTTTAAAAAAGTTGATGGGGGAATGGCAGTGCTGACAAAGTATTTTGAGAGCCACATGGTGGTACAAACAATTCGCTATACAATATCCTATATTACATCTATTTATTATCTGTTTACCTTTGCAGATTCAGGGTCAAATATATCATCTACAGGTTCCTTATTGCCAACGCCGGATAGTGACTACAAATTTTTGCAAATTTATTTTATGGGCGATTCAGCAAGACAAGTCGATCAGCGTTGTGCACACAACAATTCGGTGAAAAGACCAATTGTGGAACAACTCCAAATGTTTTTCCATCAACACAACGAATTTGTTGCATTATTCACGACCGTATTAGACCGCATGCCATCTGATAACCACAAAATTGTCATCAAAGCCGATAAGACGCCTGCAGGACAACACGCAAGACGTTTTAATGCGCCAACAATTGATGAAGTCAGCAATGAATTATTATTCATACAGACTGATGGTTCGGGAAAATGAGGACAATCACATCTTAAAATGTCGGCGTCTCTTTCACCAATATGCTGTGGATATGTACGTGAAAGTTGAAACTGAGCGATTGACATTTATCAGGTTGAACCAGGCAAAACTCCGTTCTGAGGAATACATTCATCTTCGGGATACCATCAATGCTGACGGAAATGCACAGAATGTAGGCAGAACAACAATTCTCCCAGCAACATACGTCGGAAGTCCGCGACATATGCATGAATACGCTCAGGGGGCTATGTCGTATGTACGTCATTATGGCACACCAGATTTGTTTATAACGTTCACATGCAATCCACAGTGGACAGAAATTCGACAAGAATTATTTATTGACCAATCACCCATTGATCGCCATGACATTACCGCAAGGGTGTTCAAAAGAAAATTAAAATCACTCATGGATTTCATTGTTAAACATCACGTGTTCGGCGAGACGCGCTGTTGGATGTATTCAGTCGAGTGGCAGAAACGCGGATTGCCACATGCACACATCCTCATTTGGTTGGTAGAGAGGATAAGACCGAATGAAATCGATGATGTGATATCTGCGGAAATTCCAGATAATGATGAAGATCCATTGTTACATGAGGTTGTTACAAAAAATATGATTCATGGTCCCTGTGGAATATTAAATCCCATTTCTCCGTGTATAGTTGACGGAAAATGTTCAAAACGCTTTCCAAGACAATTAGTAGCAGAAACTATTAGTGGAAATGATGGTTATCCACTTTATCGCCGTCGATCCATTGATGACAATGGAAGGTCAAACAATAGACAAAGTGAATCAGCAGGACATTGAAGCTGATAATCGTTGGGTTGTTCCGTTTTCGCCGTTACTCTCCAAGACATTTAAAGCACACATAAATGTCGAATTTTGCCATTCCGTAAAATCTATAAAATATATCTGCAAGTACGTGAACAAAGGTAGTGACATGGCTGTGTTCGGAGTTGCTGCCGAAAATTCAAACGATGAGATCACTCATTTTCAAATGGGCCGCTATGTTAGTAGTAACGAGGCGATGTGGCGTATTTTTTCATTTCCTATACATGAAAGACACCCCACTGTTGTTCACTTGGCCGTACATCTGGAAAATGGTCAAAGGGTGTACTTTACAACGGAAAACGTATTACAACGAGTTGACAGACCGCCATCGACAACATTGACCAGTTTCTTTGAAATGTGCCAGAATGATGACTTTGCCAGAACACTGCTTTATTCCGAAATGCCAAGATATTATACCTGGAATCAATCGTCAAAGAAATTTCAACGACGGAAACAAGGACAGCCAGTTCCAGGTTACCCACAAGTATTTTCCACCGATGCACTAGGACGTCTTTACACAGTCCATCCCAGCCAAGACGAGTGTTTTTATTTGCGTTTACTATTAGTCAATGTTCGTGGCCCAACATCATTCCAACCTCTGCGAACTGTTAATGGTGTATTGTGCGGCACATACAGAGAAGCCTGTCAACGTTTGGGATTGCTAGAGAATGACACTCATTGGGACCACACTCTCGAAGATGCTGTGATTTCGTCAAATGCTAAACAAATACGAACATTGTTTTCCATAATTTTGTCTACATGCTTCCCATCAACACCGATTGATTTATGGAACAAATATAAAGATCACATGGCCGAAGATATATTACATCAGAAGCGACTTAGAACATCGAATGCAGATTTGCAAATTAATGAAGAAATTCACAATGAAGCATTAATTTTAATTGAAGACATGTGCTTGATGTTTACCAACAAAGGATTAATACAATTAGGAATGACAACGCCCAATCGCCCAATGCACGACGCATTTAATCAAGAGTTGAGACGCGAAACCCAATATGATTCCGAGGCATTAAAAGAAACCGTTCTAAGAAACGTTCCCCTTTTAAATGAGTAACAAAAATATGCCTACGATACGCTCATGAAAGTAGTAAACGATGGAACTGGCGGATTTTTTTTCTTAGATGCTCCCGGTGGAACTGGGAAAACGTTTTTGATATCATTGATTTTGGCAACGATTAGATCGCAAAATGGTATCGCACTTGCACTTGCTTCGTCAGGTATTGCAGCTACGTTGCTGGAAGGCGGTCGAACAGCTCATTCCGCACTCAAGTTGCCGTTGAACATGCAAATAAATGAAACTCCAACTTGCAACCTTTCGAGAAATTCCGCGATGGCCAAAGTGTTGCAGCAAAGCAGATTAATAGTTTGGGATGAGTGCACGATGGCACACAAAAAATCTTTGGAAGCATTAGACCGCACGTTGCAAGATTTACGAAAGAACCAAAACCGGTTTGGTGGTGCAATGATTTTATTGGCAGGTGATTTTCGCCAAACATTACCAGTAATACCACGATCAACGCCAGCCGACGAAATTAACGCATGTTTAAAGTCGTCCATTTTATGGAAATACGTTAAAACGCTCAAATTAAATATGAACATGAGAGTCGAATTGCAGAACGACCAATCTGGAGAAGTTTTTTCCAAACAATTGCTCGATATTGGTAATGGCAAAATACCTGTTGACTCATCGTCTGGATACATTACATTACCTACCAATTTTTGTCACTTTACTGAATCAAAGACCGAACTCATCGAGAAGGTTTTCCCAAACATTGCTCAAAATTACAAAAATCATGTTTGGTTGAGCGAACGAGTTATATTGGCTGCAAAAAACGTTGATGTCAACGAAATGAATTTTCAAATTCAAAATAAGATAGCTGGCGAATTGATGACATACAAATCGATTGATTCCGTCACTAACCAAGATGATGTTGTCAACTATCCAACGGAATTCTTAAATTCGCTGGAATTGCCCGGATTACCATCTCATAATCTGCAATTAAAAATCGGATCGGTAATAATTATGTTGCGGAATATAAACCAGCCACGTCTTTGTAATGGCACCCGACTTGCGGTGAAGAAATTAATGAACAACGTCATCGAAGCCACAATTTTGAAAGGGAAGTACAAAGGCGAAGACGTTTTGATTCCACGGATTCCTTTGATTCCGAACGACATGCCATTCGACTTTAAACGGTTACAATTTCCAGTGCGGCTAGCATTTGCAATGTCGATAAATAAATCGCAAGGGCAGTCGCTAAGTGTTTGTGGCATCGATCTTGAAAATCCATGTTTTTCACATGGCCAGTTGTATGTCGCCTGTTCCCGTGTCGGAATACCAACAAAACTATTCATATACGCGCCAGAAAATAAAACTAAGAATGTTGTGTATCGTAAAGCATTAGAATAATAAACAATACGTTTTTGGAATAATAATTTTTTTTTTTATTAATTATACCAATTCAAATTCAATATTCATAGTTAAGACAGGACAACGTCTGTCGGGTCAGCTAGTATATATATATATGAAACGATACCTAAAAATAACCCCCTAAGTACAATTTTCACTACAGATCACCCCTTAGCGGTTCCCTTTTATCCCAGTCTTTGTCTCCCTATCTAAGTGGTCAATATCTTGCCTTTCACTTTTGAACTCAAGCCGTCTCGTTAACTGGACCTCCCACGGACCTCGTGACTCCCTTTCACCTTTGAACTCAAGCCGCCTCGTTAGCTTAGACCTCCCAAGGACTCTCCTGCTTTCAAATCGCATATGTAAGATCACATTCCCCCTTCGTAAAACCACCGACTTCTACCAATGAAATTTCGTGTTAAATCCCCTGGTCCAATAATATTTTTCTTAATCCTAATCCCTCTAGCGAGATCTTTGTAAACTATTTATTTTTTCACGAGTCTCTTGGGCTAAGGAGCCCTCAGAGCCGTTCCAAACTCCAAACCCTCAACAACCTCATGATGTAATTACTTGTCTACTGAAATAATAAAGAATTGTTGTGGAATCTGCATTACACTCAATATCAATGGATCATTCTCTCCGGTTGCCTTACACCACTCTTGCCACTCTCGTCACGACTGCAGGCTTATAAGATCTGTCATTCGTGACGAGAGTGGCAAGAGTGGTGTAAGGCAACCGGAGAGAATGATCCATTGATATTGAGTGTAATGCAGATTCCACAACAATTCTTTATTATTTCAGTAGACAAGTAATTACATCATGAGGTTGTTGAGGGTTTGGAGTTTGGAACGGCTCTGAGGGCTCCTTAGCCCAAGAGACTCGTGAAAAAATAAATAGTTTACAAAGATCTCGCTAGAGGGATTAGGATTAAGAAAAATATTATTGGACCAGGGGATTTAACACGAAATTTCATTGGTAGAAGTCGGTGGTTTTACGAAGGGGGAATGTGATCTTACATATGCGATTTGAAAGCAGGAGAGTCCTTGGGAGGTCTAAGCTAACGAGGCGGCTTGAGTTCAAAGGTGAAAGGGAGTCACGAGGTCCGTGGGAGGTCCAGTTAACGAGACGGCTTGAGTTCAAAAGTGAAAGGCAAGATATTGACCACTTAGATAGGGAGACAAAGACTGGGATAAAAGGGAACCGCTAAGGGGTGATCTGTAGTGAAAATTGTACTTAGGGGGTTATTTTTAGGTATCGTTTCATATATATATATATATATATATATATATATATATATATATATATATATATATATATATATATATATATATATATATATATATATATATATAATAAGTAAAACTACCCTAAGAATAGAATAGATTTCCCCGAGAAACAAGATGAAATAAAATATGTAAATGTTAAGTGAGCCTGCCTACTTTTTCAAGGGGAGCAAGGCCAGGTTGTCACTTAAAAATGCGATGCTTTGAGTTTTTTCTGTACTTATGTGAGGCCAGGCCGAAGAGATCAACAAAAGTTACCCCCGAAAACTCAAAGTACTACCAGAGAGAAAAAAATCATGAAAATAATACCTGTTACCAAGGTTAGGAATCAAAAGAACATAGCCAACGTAATACCTTACCAAAAGTTGCCGCCCAAGCTAGGAGAGCAAAACATTGCCAGATCCGTATTATGTAGAATAACGGATTTAAAAACGAAAGAGGGTGGCTTGGAGATAATGTGAACAAATTAGCGCAAATGAAAGGGAGGGAAGAAAGGTAAATTTTAACAAGAAAATAAAATTGTGAGAAAGAGTAAAGATTGTGGGCAGTGATGAAATTGAAAGAAAAAACGAGGGAAAAAGTGAAAAAAATAATTATATAGTTATATTTTTTGGCTCCATCTGTCCGAGGAGAAAGAAAGTAAAGTCGAGAAAAAGAAAATAATTTTTAAGGAAAAAACTTTTTAAGAAAATTGTTGGGGAAGTTGTTATTTAAGAGGGTGGTTTTAAGAGTTTTGAGCTGATTATCAATAGTAGTTTGGTCCCTGCAAATATGATGAATTCTATAGATTTGATTATAAATTAAGTTTCTGTAGATGTTGAAAGAAATATTAGAATTCCAGGGAACAAGTCTGTTAATATTAAATTGAAGGTCATTTCTTTTGTCATAGATATCGGTTGAAGATTTAGAACTGACATCAATATGAATGTCAAGGAAGTTAGTAGATAAAGGTAAGCTATTTGTTTTTTTGAGGATGAGTTCAGTGGGATAAGTACTTTTCCAAAAACTTGTATATATATATATATATATATATATATATATACAAAACTATATATATATATATATATATATATATATATATATATATATATATATATATATATATATATATATATATATATATATATATATATATATATATATATATATGTATTCACCAAATCCGCTTGTCAGGAACTGCTTCACTTTAGATGTTGTCAACAATAGTCTCAGATCCAACAGTCACACTAAGGGAGAACTGACAGTCACTGAACTGGAAGTTGCTGAAAAGAAACTAATGAAAATTGTTCAACAAGAGGCACTTAAGGAAGATGACTTGAAGCTCAAACTCAAAACTCTGTGCACTTTTATAGACAATGAGGGTCTTATTAGATTAAAAACTAAAATGACCAGAAGAGATGATGATGAGAATTTTCTTTGCCCTATTGTACTCCCTACAAATCACGAGATAGTTGAGGAGTTAATTCAAGAACAACACTTGCGATCTTTGCATGCTGGAACTCAAGGTGTATTAGCTGTCATACGACAACAATTTTGGATTTTAAGAGGTAGAAAAACCATCCAACGAGTAATTGCAAAATGCGTTCGATGTAGAAGACATGCAGCGAAAGGAATTGAGACTAGCCCTACGTCTCTTCCAGAAGATAGAATTAGGGAAGCTTCAGTCTTTGAAGTTACTGGAGTGGATTTGGCAGGGCCATTGTACTTGAAAGATGGGAAAAAAGCATGGATTTTACTGTTCACTTGCGCCGTATACCGTGCTATTCATCTCGAACTGATACAAAGTCTTTCGACAAATTGCTTCATTTTAGGCCTACGACGATTCATTGCAAGAGGTCGTCCAAAAATTATATATAGTGATAGCGGAAGCAATTTTGTTGGTACAGAAAATCTTATGAAATCCATCATCTGGGATCAAGTCGTTCGGGATACTTCCATCTTAAGAATCCAGTGGAAGTTCAACCCTCCAACTGCAGCTTGGTGGGGTGGCTGGTGGGAGGGGATTGTACAGATGATTAAGAAATTGTTAAGAAGAGTTCTTGGAAAGGCTTCTTTGACACATGAAGAAATGTTTACGATTCTGTGTGACGCTGAGGCTGTGATCAATGCTAGACCTCTCACGTATCTATCAGAGGATCCTAAAGATTTGACAACCTTAACGCCCTCCATGTTCCTTCAAGATATCCGAATGGTGGGAGTTCCAGATTTAGACCACCTGGATAATGTCAACCTGTCTAAAAGATGGAGATATCAACAACGCTTGAGAGAGCATTTCCGAAAGAGGTTTCGTGATGAATATCTTGGTCTCCTAGTTCAACAACCACCTAAGCATAAACATCTAGTGAGAGAAGCAAAGGTAGGGGACATTGTTCTTGTTAGTAGTGAAAATAAGAAAAGAATTGACTGGCCATTGGGACTCATTATTGCTACTTTCCCTGGGAAAGACAATGTTATACGAGTAGTCAAGGTGAAAACTGTAACCGGGGAACTCACCAGACCAGTTCAAGCTATCTATCCCTTAGAAGTGTCCCAATTTGATCAACTATTTAACAAGGTGATACCTAATTCAGTACAGACTGTTCCTGCAGCTGATATCCAAACTTCGGAGAAAATAGGAACTGTTGCACCTGAGAGGGCAGAGTTTGAAAAAGAAACTGTTCCTGACAAAATTATTCCTGTTGACATTAAAACAAGAAGTGGAAGGAAAGTTG
This sequence comes from Meta bourneti, assembly GCA_933210815.1. Taxonomy (NCBI): domain Eukaryota; kingdom Metazoa; phylum Arthropoda; class Arachnida; order Araneae; family Tetragnathidae; genus Meta; species Meta bourneti. The sequence continues at coordinate 237,942 of OW119927.1, forward strand.
TTTTACCAGAACGTTATAGATTATAATTTCTTACAATAATTTAATTTACTATTAAGATTAATTGATAAATATTTTGTTATTTGTATGGTATTGAAAACTAATGTGCTAATTTATTTATTTTTGTGTTTTCATATTTGTTTTGATTTTACGATCACCGAAAATCAAAAGGTGGGAGGATGTTAAAAGTAGTTTGTATTATCGTTTGCATGTTAGTTAATATATTTTTGTCTTATTTTGTTTCCTAAGAATGGCAACTGTGTGAGAGATCACCCGGTTTCTGATCTTGGCAAGAAGCCAAGATTCTCTGTTTACGTTTCTGAAAACGATGTCTGTTGCGGCAGCCCTGTAAATATCTGTATGTAGCATTTATGGAGTCAGATAAATAAAGTATATTTTTGTAGAGAACGAATGAATAATTTGATTCAGGTAGAGTCTCGCAACAGCCCTCTTGGTTTGCTTGTGCAATTCTAAAAGCTTATTCTAGACTTTCTAAGGGAGACACAATTTGCCATGTCATGGGACAGAAATGAAGTCCACATGCGTAATTTTCAACATATTGCGCAATATTGCGATGTCGTGTATGTGGGGAAGGCTGCACGTTCAATCTGTCTCAAAAGAGCTCACTTTGGCATGATGTGGAAGTTTGGAGAGTGGGGTTTCAGCTCAGTTTTGACCTCGTTATACGATCAAAGTTCAAACTGACGAGGTGTTGTCCTTGAATCTTATCCTACCTCCTGATCCCGTATATTCGTGCGATGTAAATTCATCTACATACGAGTTATTACTGGTTATTTATGGATGAATTAGTAATACATTTTATTTCGGAATATATTTGGCTGGCATATTATACAATTTAAATTTCGCAGTCTTGATTGTTTATGAAATATACAGGACAAATAGAAGATCAAAACGGGAACCTCGAGAGGATCCACAAACATGGGGTAATTCGATTGCTCCTGAAGTTTTGATTTTTAACGTGCTTGATATCCACTGTGTACCGATTTAATAGTTAATGTCTATTAAGAGCGACAGATGGCGCCCGAACTGACCCAGATTGAGCAGACCAGTCAGAACCGGCTGTCTGCAGAAAGTTTTTTTAGTGTGTGTGCAAAAAAGATTATATTTTGGTGTCGAACTTATATGTTTAAATGTTTTGTGTTGTTATATGTTGTGCGGTGTTTGTGCAAAATTAAAAAAAATGTCCGAAAGGAATTATATGTGATTTTTTTTAAAAATCGCTACATCACAACTGCAAGAAGTCAACTGGGATACGCGGATACACGATCATTTCAGCTTCGTTTAGTTTCTTACTAGGATTTTTGGTGGTTGCTCATTTTTTCACCATTTAACACTTACACTGAATGCTAGCATCCAGTCAATATAACTTGCGGAGTTGGTCCTAGTGCATGGTGTATCATTCTCTTTCTGTTTTCTCATTTTCTCTCAATTGTAAAAGACTGCCCGAAGATTTACATCAGTGACGGAAGATGTGCGTCTGTGGTGTAGTCACAGTAAGCCCAGGACCTTAATGGTTGTCGGTGTTTGGAATGCACCATAGGAACCCTTAAACCAACCCTAGTCCCCTTCACCATTCCTCCGAAAAATCTTAGCCAACAGCCGATAAAATGTTATCCGATAACGATGCTTGCCGATTTAACCAGCTTGGCTGATATATATTTTACCTAAATTTTGATCTTTTTCTTCAGTCAAACAATATTGTTATTCTACAAATCCTTCTCGTACGTAACGCAATTTAAACTCATTTTCTTGACATAATAATTTTTTGGAATGGACTTGGGGAAAATTTCTAACATTTATATTAAGAAATGTTTTGATAAAGAACATTGTGATTGTTTGTAAAACTTCCATCTACTGTGCTTTTTAACACCAGGTCATGGTAATAAATGTTTCATATGACAGCACAAAGTGTATCATACGTAAAATTTTCTTCGTCGACTACATTAAATATTTTTACTACCAAATTTTGAGTGGAAACAATCGAGGTCAAACCCTGAAATGACATTTCATGGAATATTACAATCGTCATCATATTTGTTCATGAAGAATATTGACGAAATTTTATTAACTCATACGATACGATTAAGAAAGGATCCTTCTAAATGTTCTTCAACTTGATATGTATTTGTGCAGTTCAATGAAACAACCGAAACGTTTTTAAGCCAAATACGAGAGGAAAATATATATTACCATTATACTTATAGAAATATGTCCTATTCACTAGTGGTGGATAAATAAACGAAAGGGAATTTCCGTAAAAGTAGACTAGACGTCTCCGAAGACTTTACTTATATTATCCATATCCGCCTAACACTCATCCGGACTACCTCCCTTAAAATGTAGTTTATCCCCGTATTATCAATGGTTTGCGTTTAATTCCATTAGCGTTGACCAATCGACCTATTAGATATCCATTCGGAATTCACTCTTTAAATTTTAATTGGGGAAGTGCTGAAACCGTATTCGTAAAACAAGTCAACTTAGATAACGTTCGGAATACATACGGGAAACACATTCAGTTTATATACGCTACAGCCACCTACAATTGATTCAACAGAAAATGCCTCTCAGAACGTTTCTAATCACGATACTTCCATAATTTTGTGAAACTTTTCTCTGCAAGAAGTTAAACGATCTAATTAATTCATGCATTAAAAACAAATCCCACGAAAATAAAAAGAATAATTAAAATAGATGTAGTAATGAATATTTCGCATCACATTTGTAAACAGGGTTTCCAGATTAAAGGAGAAAGCCACCAATTTAATACTTAAAAATACCTAAAAACTTTTTAATTCAATGAAAGTGAAACACTCAAACTTTTCGTTTAAAGAATACATGAAGCTTTAAATGGCAAGAAACAGGTTTGAATAGGTTCATGGGAAAAAGAAACGCCTGCCAATTTCTTAACACAAGCATTGATAAATTATAGGGGCAGACCGATGCAATAAAGAAAAAAATCATCGCTTCGACATGCCATGATCATCTCAAATACTTTTTCCCATATAAGCATGCCTTAAAATTACAAAGGCCATTTAGACTCAACTTGATGCAGCACGGGTCGTTCAATTTGATTGCAAAGGATTTCTTTGGGAAATAACCAATTGCGAATGGTCGATTTGCTCGGTTTCTGTCGGAATCCCTCCCCTAACATTCTTTTAGTTTTGTATTTTCATCTCCAATGAAATATTACAACAGAATGCTGGTCAATTCGAATCAAAACACTCTTCTATTGTTAGTTTAGGCAACATGGAAGAAATGTAATCAATACATTATTCTTTCGAAAAAAGAACTGTAGGGTATAAGCTAAAGAAATTAATCGTAGAGACTGAATGACTGAATTAGAATATTCTTAGATGGTTCGATTTTCCTAAAGCCATATAACTCTTCCAAATTAGAATTCACAGAAATTAAAATTTGTTCTGTCGGAAGAATTAATTATGTTCTGAAAGGATGATCAGCAGCCCCCTTCCATTGTGAGCCTCCAAAATCAAATTAAACAATTTTTAATTAAACAAACTTAAAAAACAAAGTCAAAACAACACAAATTTATTTACATCTTTTATTTTAATTTATTGTTGCGCTGCCGTTATATCAGGACAAATGTATATCACATTCAAAATTTCTTGTACATATAACACATGTGTAGAGCTGAAGTCATCTGAACTTTACTCAGCCGAGTCACTCAGGTTGTTGGAATGGGTTTCCCGTTTATAGATTTTATTCGATTTTTCATTATTTGCATACATTTTCTCGTGTGCTTTTTAGGGCATTTATGCACTGTTTCTCAGTTTTATACTGATTGTATCGGAAAAGTTAATTTCAGATAATTTTCTCTTCTCAAAAAATTCATTACAAATTTAGCGTTGACTGTATTGGAAGAGATGTTTCAATATAAAAATTTATAAAACTTATATATGTTTAACAAAATTAAAGAAATGCTACAATACTGTACTACGAAAGTTGTGAAACTGAAAATACTTTTATCAAAACCCTTTTCTGTTTCAAATCTTGAAAAAAAACCAATATGATTAGTTAATGGTGTTAGTCATAATTAATGGGTACCTTTCAGCAACCATCCTTCCTCTGTTCACCATGGCTCCGATAGATGCTAGGATCCAGTCGAGATAATATGTGTAGTTAGTCCTTGCGTATTGTCTATCATTCTCATTTCCCGACTTTGTAAAAGAACACCCCAAGCTTTGAGATCGCTTTTTGGGCAACCATATAGAATTGCAGATAGGGCAAAATGGAGATGTTTGGATTCTTTTTTAACTTATTGCTTCACACTGGAACCCTCAGAATTTTTCTTTACGGTAATTACACTCTTATACCCAACATAGAAATGCCTTATAATTAGTGTATTAAAGACAATTGTAAAAAATATAATCACAAAAGAAATTCAATATTTGTATGCAATTCCCTTTTGAGATTCTCATTCTTAGCCCCGAAACGCGTACAACAAACGTTTTGAAAGCTCTAAAAATTAATATTTAGCCCAAAGGGCTGGCATAATAGCGCCCGATCTGCCAATATGACTTCAAAACATACAACTTTACTTAAGCGTTTCAGCAGTTTATTCGAACTGCTGAAACTTTTTTTGAGAGATGACACATTTGTTGATTATACTGATTATAAGAAAATTTTAATATAAATTTTTTTTTAATTCACAAAGGGTGACATCTACATTTTTTCGTTTAGGGAATATATACCGTTTAAAACGGAAACAATCAAGTTTGATTTCTTGTGATACAAGGAAACGCCTTTCAAAATGAGGTATTATAGTAATTACGTCAGTGAAAAAATTGATAATTTATTGGGGAGTTCAATGTAGTAATCAAAATAATCATCACGTGAAGGCGCCTCGGTCGGTCCCAGGGGTGTTTTTATTTCGTTGGTGTGTTTTTAGTGCTAAAATCTTGTCGTGCCTTTTGTATGCCTTTTAGAGTATGATTCGCTGTTTGCTATTGATGTGTTGATTGTATCTATCGGAAGAAATGTTTCAAGATTTAAATTTATAAAAGTATAAAACACGTATAATAATACTGTACAACGACAAATCTAAAGACATACAACTTGCATCATACATGTTTATATAAAAGGAATTTTCTGTACACACAGCAGATGGAAATTGAAAATTTTACTTCTGCATTTCTAATGCTCTCGAATGATACCTATCACAGAACCTAAAAAATTTGTTTATTCCCGTTGAGTCATTGGCCAAAAGAAATTTCATTCTAATTCCGAGTTCATTATTTGGAATTTTTATAGTGTTGAATAGAAATCCTATTCTACTGAGTCACGTTCAAGAGAGTGAATTTTCCATGGAGCTCCTGGACCGAAGGCCCTTTGTTCCCAGATAACAAAGTCTTTGTGTTCCGAATACGTTTAGGTTATCAGAAATTTTCAACGTTGTAGCAAAGTCTTGGGTGTAGGGATGGGGGAAAAAGAACAACCTGTTCTTTTCCACCTGTTCTTCAAAAAGAACGAGAACAGCCTGTTCCCACTTTTCACAAAACCCTGTTCTCCGTTCTTTTTGTAAAAAGTAACATTCGCATTTTTTCCACTTCGATTTTAATATTATGAGTTAAAATGGAAATTTTGCAAAGGAAGTAGTTTCTCTTTTCTCGAATTTTCTAAGTTCGCTAAAAATTTTTGTATTTTCTAAATTATGCTAAATCCGAAACACAGCTGTTCATCCCACAGTTCTTGACTCACTGTTTCCTGTTGATTCATTCACCCATTCTCTTTCCATAAACTGCTCCTTGCTCTGAGATTACTTCCTGTTCGGGAATTGATTCCTGCTCTCAAACTGTTCAGATCCTGTTCTCCGTTCTCAAAGCAGTTCTCCGTTCTCGGAGCTGTTCTCGATGAACTGTTTGCGGAGCTGTTCTCGATGAACTGTTTGCGGAGCTGATCTAGCTGACTGCTCCAGGAATGTTCACAATCTGGTCTCGACTGTACCACGCCTCGGCATTTGATGAATTTGCGAGGAGATTAGCGTAATAATTGTAAAATTTTATAATTGTAAGGCAATGACATAATTATGAATTTTTAGTTTTAAACAAATTAAACAATTTTTTAAATATTACTGATCAATATTTTGTTTTCCAGCTTTCTCTCTGGCGGTGTCGCCTCCACTCGTTCTTAGGATTTGCAATGCTTTTAACATTATTTTTAAACCAAATTTTACAAAATGGAAAGCAAAATTTCAAATGTGTGGACATATTTCACTGTGAAAAGGAAATTCGGATCGGGTGTGTCATACTCTCTATAAGTTGAAAAGGGATCTCATTAAGTCAGGTATTACGATTTTAAAGACATCTCGGAAATAAGAATCCCACCATAAAACTAATGTGTTGAAAAGCGAAAGTGATTTTTTGACTTGTATTTTTCATGTTTTAAACGTGTTTAGATAGATCAGATAATAATTAACCTGTTTTTCTCTGACAAACTAATTTTACTTTCCAAGTGGTAATCCCGGTATGCGTTTTTAAGTGTTTATAATTTTTTAAAGGACAACTCCCTATTGCATAACGTGATTCAAAATTACGGAGTGTTGTCATCGGATCTTTCTCTTTGGGATGGATCACGGACCCATTTTACTGACTTAAATGACCATTTTGTTGACTTAAAAATGACATTAAAATCTAAAAAAATTATTACTATCGTTTGCGTATTTGTTTTGTCCTAGGCACCTCATATCTGTTTTAGAAACAGTACTTGAGATGGTTCTGATGTGGGACATTCTAGTTACCACTGGAGAGAGAATTTAAACGTTTCGATCTGCAAGAACGTTTTCAAATTTACGGAAAAATTCTTATTTTCTTAATTACTGATAGTTTGGCGCAGCTTAGGTAGACTTGACCCTTGCGCCATAAAAAAATCAATCAACAGATTAACAATACGAAGACTCCAAATTACTTTATCTTTCGTGTTCTTCCTGTCGAAACTAGAGAAAAACTCGCCAATAAAAAATTAGCAGAAGAGTCATTTGTATTTTTTGATATATGCACGCCTATATATAAATTCGGCCCCTGTCTGTATATCGCGAAAACTGCTGGCGCCACAAAGTCTAGGAGGAGGAAAGGGGCTTACATATTTCAAGTAGAGACATTTCAAAACAGTGGTGAACAGCAAAGAACTGTTTGCAGAAAAGAACAGTATTCCCCATCCCAATTCAGAGATAATATTTCCGAAATTTCAAAACTCCTACTATAGGATTGCAAAAACAATTCTATATATGCTCCCATTTGATATAAGTTTCTGCAGTTTAATAGAACTACAGAAACGTATGCACCTACAACTATTCTCGATTCTTACTTTAACCAATATTTACTTATGAAAAAGTTTTTTATTCACTAGTGGTAGATAGACGCTCTCCAATGATGTTACTTCCACTATGCATATTCTCTAGCATGATTCCCCTCCCTCTCTCATCGGAGTTACTTTCCCCATTTAAAATGTAGTTTATCGCCGTATTGATAATGTTTGACGATTGATTTTATTAGCGTTGACCAATCGAATATCCTTCGAGGAATATGTATCGGGGATCCAATTTTTAGGAAATTTATTTTTTGGAATTTTAATTGGTTAAGTACTGAAATCATGTTCGTAAAATATTGACAACCCGTTCGAATTGAAAACACACTCCGTCTACATATGCTACCTTCACCCACAATGGATTTAACAGAAAATGCCTCTCAGAACTCACGTAACTTCCACAATTTTGAGAAACTTCTCCTTCCTCTGAAAGAAGTTAAACGACCTTCGTTATTCATTCACGTATAAAAAGAATTATAATTGAAATAGGTGTATTAATAAATATTTCACATCACGTTAGTAATAATGGTTGCCAGATTTAAAGGAGGAAGCGACCAATTTTGCACTTGAAAAATGCTCATATGCGCAATCACATATTCACTTGAGCATTTCAGCGATTTACTTCAACTGCCGTAACTATTCGGAATGTAGTATTCACAATGAATGGAGTCTAAAAAAGTTTTGTTCACCGGAAACAACTCGCATTGGCTTTCAGGTACATGCAGCGCCATCCGTTGGAAAGTTTTACACTCTGCCTTGTTCTGCAAACGTCGTTTCTGAAAAACGACGATTGCTGGTCGTGGCTTATTCGCACTTCACGTTAAGTTTCTTTTTAATTTTTTCAAAATTGTACTTTATCCTTCAGGGAGCGATTATAGTTCTGCTTTCAAAGAGTCTGTGTCAGGGGAAAATGTTTCTTTAAAAAAAATCACTGAATATATATATATATATGTAGGATTGTTGTAAATGGACTCCAGATGGCAGCACGATACTCCCATGACATCATACTTATGATGTAACGCGATCCTGCGCGGGAAGAGAGACTCTTTTTTTTCCTGGAGGGAACGTTCGTGTGTGCAGACGTAGAGCTGCGCTGTGTTTTCTTTTTCTCAATGTTTTTGTATTTTGTCTCTTCGTTGTGTTGTGTCCGTCCAAATAAACAGTGATTGTCATTTTCACTGACTGTTTCTCTTTGTGGAATCACACGAAAGAAACCCTACAGAATATGGGGGCTCGGCCTTTGGATAAAGAGAACAGCCGAAACAGAAAGCACAGTGCTTGAACCACACCCTGGTTCTGTTTTGCGGTGTCATCCAGACCCATCGGATATTTCGGAGTGTCGCCATGACACGTTAACTCTTCCAGTTTTTCGACTGATGTGCGTGAGGAATCCTGTCCTCGTACCCGTTAGAGGAATCCTGTCCTCGTGTCTGTTGGAGGAGTCCTGTCCTCGTACCTGTTAGAGGAGTCCTGTCCTCGTGCCTGTTGGAGGAGTCCTGTCCTCGTACCTGTTAGAGGAGTCCTGTCCTCGTGCCTGTTGGAGGAGTCCTGTCCTCGTGCCTGTTGGAGGAGTCCTGTCCTCGTGCCTGTTGGAGGAGTCCTGTCCTCGTGCCTGTTGGAGGAATCCTGTCCTCGTGCCCGTTAGAGGAAATCTTGTCCTCGTGCCTGTGGAGGAATCCTGTCCTCGTCCGTGTTAAAGGCGTCCTACCCTTGTCCTGTGTTGAAGGAATCCTACCCTCGTCGCTTATTGGAGGCTCCCTGCCCTCGTCGTCAAGAACGCAGATAAGCAAAAACTATTATCAACATATTTAACTTAATTTGTTATTATGTATTAATTTCTATGTGCTACTATTGAAGAGTAACATTATTTCCTTCAAGTGTGTTCTTTTAAGTTTCGAAAAAGAAACTGGTACAAATATTTCATTTCATGAAAGTTTAAATCGAAAGTACTGCAACACACACAAAAAAGTTGTTTCTATGGCTTCTCTGCATTTCCGTTTTTTAAACGAACAGAGAAAAGAAAAAAAAATCAGGTGACGAAAAGGAAAATCTTGTTTTTTTAACATAAGTGATATTTTGATCCTTTTTTTTGTTGGAAATACCACCTGCAGTAATTTTTTTTCCCTTAGTGATTCTTTGATAGAGACGGCGTAATACACTGCTGGCCACCCAAATTGCAACACCAAGAAAGACAAGAGATATCACAACAAAATTTATTTTGTAGATAACATGTTGACCAAGTATCAAATGATTAAATTTATAGACTTCTGTGAAGTGTGGTTCCTGCCAAAATCAGTAGCCAGAGTAGCCGCCATTGTTGGAGATCACCGCTGCCACACGCCTCGGCATTGATTCAAAGAGACTTTGGATGTGTTCTTGGGGTACAGCAGACCAAGCAGCTTCCACACGTTGCCAAAGTTGATCTGGTGTGGCAGCTGGGGATGTATTCTGGGTCAATCGTTGATCAACCATGGACCACATGTTTTCTATCGGCGAAAGATCCGGAGAGCGAGCTGGCCAGGGAAGCAATTCAATCTGGCGATTGACGAAGAACCCTTGGACAATGCGTGCCACGTGTGGTCGCGCATTATCCTGTTGAAATATGGCTGTGGGCAAGCCCTGAAGGTAAGGAAGGACAACTGGCTCCAACACCTCGGAGATGTAGCGCTGGCTGTTTAAAGTACCGGCAATGCGTACTAGAGGAGTGCGAGAGTGATATCCAATACCGCCCCATACCATAATACCCGGTGCAGGACAAGTGTGGCGGTGCATAACGCATAGTTCATAGAGGCGCTGTTCAGCATCCTCTCTCCACGGTGTCTCCAGACTCGAATCCGACCATCGTGGTGTTGCAGACAGAAGCGTGACTCGTCAGTAAAGACAATTTCATTCCATTCTGCCGTCCACATCCTTCTTTCATCGCACCATTGGCGGCGGAAACGTCTGTGGTTCTGCGTCAAGGGTAGACGAAGCAATGGACGTCTTGCGGACAGACCACTCTGCTGTAAACGGCGTCGAATGGTACGCGCAGACACTGGATGATGCGGTACAGACTGAATGTGCTGTGCTATGGTTCGTGATGTGGCTGAGCGATCCGTCACTGCCATACGCACAATATGCCTGTCATCACGTGAAGTGGTGCACTGAGGTGGATGCGATCGAACACGTCGGTCCGTCGTACCCTCCTGCATCCAACGATCACATATCCGCATTACAGTTGTTTGGTTTCGTCCAACACGACTACCGATTTCCCTGAAAGATAATCCACAATCTCGGTAGGCCACTATCCTTCCTCTGTCGAACTCGGATACTTGATCAAAAGATGATCGCTGTTTTCTACGAGGCATAATTGATCGTTTTTTTGAAAAAACCACAAGAAAAACACAATTGCCGTACTTGAAATCGTCGAAATCTCCAAGCCTTAAATAGCGCTTTGAAGTGGCGCCACAGGCGCGCGTGATGTGCGTCTGCGCTGAAATTCTAATCATTTGCATATCTCACCTCCGCTAATGCATGTTGTAAATTTCATATTATTTGCATGCTTCCTTCAGGGTGTTGCATTTACGGTGGCCAGCAGTGTAGTTTGATACGTTTGTTTTGTTTTTATAATTTGAAAGTTGAAGCATATTTTTCTTAGATGTGATTGTGTTGTTACCTAGTATTTCGTTTATTTTATTTTACTATGCTATAACAACGTATTTGAATGATGTTTGTTTATGCTTGTACTTAAATACCATATTAGCGTCAAAGGTTATGTGCTACATGTTATACCTGTTAATTTCATTTAATTAATTTTAAGATGCATATTAACGCTTAGGAGCAAAAATGTGTTAATATATGTATTAATTTACAATTGAGTGGTATATTAAGAATTGTGAGAAATTTTTAAATTACGATTGTGTTGGGACATTGGATTTAAGATTGACCATAATGGCTTTCCTTGCAAAATACAAGAAAGTAGATTTGCAACTGCTTGCAGATGAAATGGGTGAAACCGTTAAGCAGGAAATGAAAGTAATAGAACTCAAAGAACTCATAACTAGTAGTTCACATTATGATGAAGTCTTCGTGAAAAATTTGTTAGATAATATCGCAGAATCACGAAAAGCAGAAGAAGACAAGGCAGCAGAAGAGAGGAAAAGACAAGATGAAGTGGAAGAAAGGAAAAGACAAGATGAAGTGGAAGAAAGGAAAAGACGGGATGACGTAGAAGAAAGGAAAAGACGGGATGAAGTAGAAGAAAGGAAAAGACGGGATGAAATGGAAGAAAGAAGAAGAAAAGACGAATTAGAGATGAAACGATTCGAAATGTCTTCAAATTTATCGACCGGTAATAATGAAGTTATGGGTAAATTAAACAATCCAAAATTTGACGTTCAAAAAATAATACCAAAGTTTGATGCAAAAGACAATGATATTAGTTTATATCTGGTTATGTTTGAACGCCAGGTCAAAATAATGCAAATACCGACAGAGTATTGGGTAACCCACTTAGTCAGCGTACTCCCATCAGAGATAGTCGGCCTAATTGCACGAGAATCGGATGAACAAGCAACTGATTACGAATACATAAAATCGTTGCTCTTGAAGAGATTTAAGTTAGGACCAGAAAACTTTAGACAATTATTTGTGAAGCATCAAAAGAAACCTGAAAATACATGGCGAGATTTCTACTACGAAATAAAGAATTATTTAGACGAGTGGTTGATGAGTTTAGAAGTAACAACTTTTGAAAAACTCAAAGATCTCATGATAGTGGATCAATTAAAAAGAAAGGTTCCAGTGGAAGTTCGAGAACATTTCATAGATGATTGGGCAAAGATGATATCACCAATCCAGTTAACTGAAAAACTAGATGAGTATGAAAAAGTGCGAGTAAATTACAAGAAGCAACCAAGCGAATTTCAAAAAGAGAAAAACTTTCCGAGGAATGCACAGTTTGGACGTGGACGACCACGAACACCTCCTAATCAAATGCATTTCCATTTCAAGAAATGGAATAACAATGAGAACCAGAGGTATCCAAAACAAACACCAAGTCATCGATTTATGAGAAATGACAGTGGTCTGCATTCAGTGCACAAACCCGATGAGAAAGAAAGGACATCAGAAACCCATATTACACAAACGTCTAACAATGTGGTAGACGGAAAGGTTCACACCAAAGAGATCTGTTTGAACAATTTGACTGTTGTTGCACTCGTCGATACAGGTAGTTCAGTATGCCTCATGCGCGAAGATGTTTACAAACAGACAATCGACCTTCCCAAGCTGTCAAACACACCCTTGCTTTTGTCTGGTATTGGAGGATCACAGGTTTGGACGAAAGGATCCTTTGAGCATGAAGTTAAAATAGATGGATATCATTTTTCTTTAACATGGCATGTAGTACCTGCACCACAGTTGAGTTACCAAGCAGTAATTGGAGCAGATATTTTGGGACAAGCTTCATTAAACTTTACCAGCAGTGGTGTTGAATTTAATAACTATGAAGAAAAGATGTGGCTCATGCAAATAACCCAAGTAAACCAGGAAGATCAAATTGATCTTAGCCACATTAATGACGTACAAATAAAAGTGGAATTAAAACAGATAACGTCATCGTATAAACCGGAAAAGACAGAAACAACTGATGTCTCCATGAGAATTATTCTAAATGATGCTGTGCCGATTTACCAAAGAGCTCGTCGTCTGTCTTTTCCTGAGAAACAAGAAGTTGATAGACAGATCCAAGAATGGTTGGAACAAGGAATAATTAGGACTAGTAATTCTGATTATGCTAGTCCAATAGTATTAGTAAAAAAGAAAGACAACACAACCAGATTGTGCATAGACTATAGGAAGCTAAATAGAAAATTAGTTAAAGACAGATTTCCCCTTCCCTTGATAGACGATGTATTAGACAAGTTGGAAGATGCTAGAGTGTATACTACTTTAGACTTGAAGAACGGATTTTTCCATGTTAATGTTGAGGAAGAAAGTCGAAAATACACTTCATTTGTTGTTCCAGACGGACAATTTGAATTCACTAAAGTCCCTTTCGGATTGAGTACTAGCCCTAGTGTTTTTCAAAGATATGTTTATAGTATTTTCCGAGATCTTATGAACAAAGGTTTCGTGATAATTTATATGGACGACATTATCATACCATCGAAAAATGAAAAGGAAGGTTTAGATAAGTTAAAAACTGTATTTGAAGTTGCATCCAAGTATGGACTCGAGTTGAAAATGACCAAGTGCCAGTTCCTGAAAAAGAAAGTGGAGTTTCTCGGTCACATAGTTCAAAATGGCACTATCCGTCCATCACCTACGAAAACTATGGCGGTTACGAAGTTTCCTGTCCCAACAAACATGAAGCATGTACAAAGCTTTTTAGGACTAACGGGTTACTTCAGGAAATTTATTTCAGGATACTCTACAATTGCTAAACCGCTTAGTGATTTGCTCAGAAAAAATAGTTCATTTGCTTTTGGTCCTGAACAAAAGGAGGCATTTGAGAAACTTAAGAACTTACTAACAGAAGGTCCAGTATTAGGTATTTTCAAACAAGGAAGGAAAACGGAACTGCATACAGATGCGAGCAAACATGGCTATGGTGCCATGCTCCTGCAAGACTGTGAAGATGGAAAACTACACCCAGTTCATTACATGTCAAAGAAAACAAACATAGCCGAAGAAAAGTATAGCAGTTATGAACTGGAGGTCCTAGCCATTGTCGAAGCCTTAAAAAAATTCCGTGTTTACCTGTTGGGCAACCATTTCAAAATTGTAACCGATTGCTCGGCCTTCCAGAAAACAATGGACAAAAAGGATCTTGTAACACGAATTGCAAGATGGGCCCTTTTATTAGAGGAGTTTGACTATGAAATTGTACATAGACCCGGCCAAAGAATGCAGCATGTCGATGCCTTAAGTAGACATCCAGTCATGATTGTAGGAAATGACACTTTGACTGCACAACTGAAGAATGCACAGTTGGCAGATGAACATATTTGTGCCCTTAAAACACTCCTGCCTAGTAACGAGTCTCAGGAGTATTTTGTACGAAATGACATTCTCTACAAATTTGTAAATGGTCGCGAACTTATAGTAGTGCCCAGAGATATGCAAACCGAAATAATTAAATTAGCTCACGAAAAGGGCCATTTTTCAGCAACTAAAACAGAATATGTGGTAAAGCAAGAATTCTTCATTTCTAACTTAAATAAATTAACTCAAAAAGTAATCATCAACTGTGTACCGTGCATTTTGGCCAATAAGAAATGTGGAAAAAAGGAGGGGTTTCTGAATCCCATTGAAAAGGAAGATATACCCTTAGGTACTTATCACGTTGATTTTATCGGTCCATTGCCGTCAACAAACAAAAAGTACCAACACATTCTGACCATTGTTGACGCCTTTACAAAATTTACCTGGTTATATCCAGTCAAATCAGTTTCTGCAGAGGATGCATTGAAAAAAATTCGATTACAACAACAAACTTTTGGAAATCCCTTGAGGATCATAACCGATAGAGGCTCAGCATTTACATCAAAAGCTTTTGCCGACTATTGCGCTGACGAGGGAATTCAACACTTACAAATCGCCACAGGAGTACCTCGTGGAAACGGGCAAGTTGAGAGGATCCACCGTACTCTTATACCAGTCCTCACCAAGTTAACACTTGATGACGCGACAAAATGGTTTAAATATGTGGATAAATTACAAAGAGTTCTTAATGGTACAATGAGTCGAAGTACGAAGTGGACACCATTTGAACTTTTAACTGGGGTGAAACTAAGAAACAAGGAAGACATCATTCTCAGAGATCTCCTAGTAGAAGAAATGATAGAACAATTCCAAGATGAAAGAAATTGTAACAGACAAGATGCAAAACAAAACATCCAAAAAATTCAAACCGAAAATAGAAGAACCTACAACAAGAAAAGAAAGAAAGCGCCTGAGTTGGCGATTTAGTGGCCATTCAGAGGACGCAGTTTGGTTCTGGTGACTTAAGTTTTTAGGTCCATACAGGGTGACGAATGTGAAACCCAAAGACAGATATGAGGTTGGTGAACATTCAGGTCCCAAATTTACCACTACCTCTGCTGATCTGATGAAATATTTTTCGAAAATGTGACGCTTTATACTTATGATTTATTTTTGATTTATACGTATTCTCATATTGTATTAATTTTATACTCGTTTTCTTTTGTTAAATGATGCGAAATAATGTGATCAAAATTAAGTGGAGTAGTTTTATTTGTTGTAACAGTGTTCTTATCTTATTTTATATTCTAAATAGTAATTTTATGTTCTTTTCTTATGAATGTCCCTGAGGCCAGTGACTAGCAGGATGGCCGAATCTGTAGGATCGTTGTAAATGGACTCCAGATGGCAGCACGATACTCCCATGACATCATACTTATGATGTAACGCGATCCTGCGCGGGAAGGGAGACTCTTTTTTTTCCTGGAGGGAACGTTCGTGTGTGCAGACGTAGAGCTGCGCTGTGTTTTCTTTTTCTCAATGTTTTTGTATTTTATGTCTCTTCGTTGTGTTGTGTCCGTCCAAATAAACAGTGATTGTCATTTTCACTGACTGTTTCTCTTTGTGGAATCACACGAAACAAACCCTACATATATATATATATATGTAGGGGTGCTGGTTTGTGGGCGATTGGCAACATTACGAAAGTTTTAAAGAATAACTAAATTTAATGAGATTTATGAATATTTACAATGAATTTGGTTTAGACAATTAAAGTTAAGTGCACAGCACAGACATCATAAACTCCATCGGCGCTCGTCAACATTGCACAGTCTAACGCTACGTCCGTCTTGTAGCTTCGTGGTCTTCCTTCTGTGTCGCTTTTGACTGCGTTCCTCCAATGCGCGGAATGGCTGCGCAGTGGTCGGAGATGACATCAGCGCGGAGGTGCCCTCTAATGGCAGTCTGGGCACCACAGATCGGCCATCCTGGGTTCGACTGGTCCACCAGGCGTTTCTGAAAATATACAAAGAAAGGCAGAAGCAAAGTTCCGAAATCTGTCAGTCTCTGTAAAGCAAATGTATCTGTTATAGAGCTCTGAATCGTCCTTCAGCTCTGGAAATGATTAAATGAGCCAATTCGTCTTCTGGCTTCATTTGTCGTCTTTAAACATCGTTCTCGTCTTTCTTTAAACGTCTTCCGTCTTCTTCAAACTTCTTTCGTCTTTAACGTCTTTCGTCGTCTTCAAACTTCTTTCGTCTTTAACTTCTTTCAACGTCTTTCGTTGTCTTCAAACTTCTTTCAACGTCTTCAAACTTCTTTCGTCTTTAGCTTCTTTCAACGTCTTTCGCCGTCTTAGCAAACCCTTAAATCCAATTCCACGGTTTAAGAAATTCAGAATGTAGAATTCAGCGCATGTTGGGTCCTTCATGACATCCCTCTTTTACAACGTCGTATGTATTTCCTCCTTTAATTCTGGTGATTCTATAGGGTCCAAGGTACTTTGGTTTTAGCTTCAAGTGCGGACCAAACTGAGTTCTCTTGATGGCAACAAAATCATTAACTGCATAAGGTTTTGGTTCCTTTCTTCTTAAATTGTACGTCTTCTTATTTTCTTCTTGAATTTTAAAAATTTGTTGTTTTGCATGCTTCCTGAGTTCTTCTCTTTGCGTTTCAAAATTTGCTTGAAATTCAACTTCGATAATTTCTTTGAACTTGTCCAGACCCTTTATTTTCACTTTTTTTAATCTTCTATAGTCTATGCACACACGAGGGGTTCCATCCTTCTTCTTTACAATTACAACGGGGCTACAATATTCTGAAGAACTTGGTTCTACTATCCCTTGATCTAACCATTCAGTAACTTGAGTCTCGACGATCTTTTTCTCTGAAAATGGTAACCTATGTGGCTGATGAGATACGGGTTCATTATTTTTTACCAAAATATTCAATTCAACATTTGTTGTTTTTGTTTTGTGTGGTACATAATTCAAAACTAACTGTTGTACCTTATCTTTTAAGATATTTGGAACGTCAGGTTCAATATTTACATCAACATCGTCTTCAGTTGACAAATCAATTGGTAAAATAGACAAAGTATTTATTTCCTCAACACACTGGGATTTATTTTTCAGAGTAATTCCGTTTTCATTAATTAGTGTTTCACCCAACATTAACACATTTAGTCCTATAATAGCGTCATAAGTCATAACATCGTTTCCTACTACGCATATAATCACACTGAGAGTTATGAGTAACACTTTCAACATCACATTCATTGCACTGCATTGAAAAATCGTTTGTTTTGCGTATGTCTTCTTCTGATTCGGATTCAGACAGATCGGCGCGTTCGTTCTCGACGAAGCTTTCAAGGTTACATAACATAGATAGAATTCTTTTTGCTAGTTCCGTTTTCGTGCCTTCGAAAGAAATGCTTAGCAAACTAGATATTGCAATCAATTCGTTTAGAGAAAAGCTATCTAATTTATTTTTTAATTTCTCATCAAATTCTTCACTATCCGTTCCGAAATTAAAGCCAGAAAAATTTTTAACGTGTCTTCTATTCGATCGATTGCCGTCATTTTCGAAAATTGATCTATGCAAAATTTTTATTTTGTCTGTCTTGCAATTTTTCAATGCAACGCTGACTTCTTTAATATCATTCAATATCATCTTGTATTATGGAATGTTCGCGTACCTTTAAGATGCTTGGCAACAAGGAGCAGCTTGGAGACTGGAGAACATAGTTCGGTTTTTTTTAAAATATCCTTTCGAAAATACTGTCTGGAATCTTACTAGGCGTCTATCCCGCTTCTGAGATGTGGGGGTGCTGGTTTGTGGGCGATTGGCAACATTACGAAAGTTTTAAAGAATAACTAAATTTAATGAGATTTATGAATATTTACAATGAATTTGGTTTAGACAATTAAAGTTAAGTGCACAGCACAGACATCATAAACTCCATCGGCGCTCGTCGCCCGTCAACATTGCACAGTCTAACGCTACGTCCGTCTTGTAGCTTCGTCGTCTTCCTTCTGTGTCGCTTTTGACTGCGTTCCTCCAATGCGCGGAATGGCTGCGCAGTGGTCGGAGATGACATCAGCGCGGAGGTGCCCTCTAATGGCAGTCTGGCCACCATATATATACATATATATATATATATATATTATATATATATATACACAGTGATTTTATTTTACGGAATATATATATATATATATATATATATATATATATATAATTCAAAATTACAAACCAAAACAAAGAGAAATCCAAAAATTTTAAAATCAAGAAATTTAAGAAAATTTTGAAAAAAATGATGGAAGTGTTGGTGGATCAGGGCGTCATCAGGGAGGAGCCTCACCCAGTCAACACAATATGGTGTTTTCTGCATGTGAGCGGCAGTATACCAAAAGTAGCTCACACACCCCTCCAAACACCATAAGAAAATAAATTAGAAAAACAAAAATTAGAAAAACAAAACCAGGGACAACCAAGGACACATACCAAAGATAATATAATACAAAATTAAAAATTAAATTAAAATTTAAAAGGAGAAAACAAACCTACCCAAATAGATTGACCTAAGATCGACAACAACCCGCCGCAAACTACATGAGGACCGCCAACAAATGCCATTCATAACGCCGTATATCAGAAATCGGAACCGCAATTCCGACACGGAACCCCGACTCGAAATTCCGACTCGGAATTCCGAACCGGAACATCGGAATCGGAAGTCGAAAAAATAGTGTTCAAATCCAGTTTTTTAAAATTGATAGTCAACAGGATAGTCTCCGAAATAAGCTATTAAATAATATTAGTTATCTTAAATCTTTCAAAAATAATCCTATAAAAAGAGTGAGGGTATTTATTATTAAGAAGTGTGTTAATGAGATTATTACATTGCAAAAGAAGGTTAGATTTAGAGTTGCAAATTTTATTGAAACGTATCAGTTGACCAGCGATTGTATTGTAATAAATTTTTTTAGAAATATTAGAATCCCAATATATCAATTTAAAAACCGGAAATTCAAAATCATCTCTCTTATCATAAATATTAATATCAGTTTTATTATTTAAAGTATATATATTCAAGTCTAGAAAGACGGCTTTATTGTTATCTGAATTGGTTTTCAATAAATATAATTCATCAGGGTAAATCGAATTCCAAAGGTTAGCAAAATTGGTATCATTGAAAACAATTAAATCATCAATATATCTAAAGGCAGAATTAATTTGTAGGCAAAAATTTTTTTCATAATAATGAAGAAATAAATTAGCAAGAATGGAAGAAAAATTGGAGCCTTGGGGTATACCCTTAACTTGAATAAATAAATGCTCACCGTTAAAAATAAAATTATTATAGATACAGAAGTTTACCAAAAATTCCCAATCCTCAAAATCAATAGTAATCAGATTTTTAAAGTCATGATAATAGTAGTTAAGTACATCTTTAAGTTTGTCCAAAGGTATGCTAGTAAATAGGTCTTTAAAGTCGTAGGTAAGTATATTATTAATAATATTTTTATTTATATAATTTAAAACGTTATTATTATCACTAGTAATCCAAGTGAAACCTTCTTCAATAATGGTATTAAGGATAATTTTTAGATATTTACAAAGTAAGATACCGGGTTTAATCATATAAGAATTTGTACCACAAGTAATAAATCGGAATTTCAAAGGATTTTTATGAAATTTAGGTACAACAGTTATGTAAGGTAAAATAATGTGATGATTAGAAATTTTTAATCTTTTATTTGAAGAAATAATTTTTTTAACAATAGTTGTATATGTGGATTTGCAGAACTTATAGGTATCAGAATTTTTAAGCTCAGTATCTAGCAAATGTAAGTATAGTTTTTTACAGATAATAGCATAGTTACCTGATGCTTTATCTACCGGTGTTATTATGAATTTATTTTGTAAGTCTTTTATAGCTAGCATTATTGCTTTGTAGTAATCAGTGTTTTTTCCAGAAAGTGGGGGATTTTCATTTATAAAAATTTTAAAGTCATTGTAAAGTTTCCATTTCCATTCTGTGAAGAGGTAAATTGGGGTATTAAATTTAGTAGAAGTCAAAATACAAAAATTATCAATGTCTTCGAGGAAACTTTTAAGTATAAAACTTTTTTTAATACTATAAATAGGTCTGAATTTAGTACCTTTATACATTAATTCCCTTAATTGTTCATTATCAATAATTCCAAGATTGCCAGTTGCAATATGTCCTAGACTATCATTTAAATAAGGCCTATAATTTATATCGTTGCAAAAGCATTCACATTTATCCCTATATAAATTAATCTTACTGCAAAAATGATTATAATGAAATATTTTTCTACCCAATGGTATATCATATTTAAAGCATTTTTTTATGGTATGAAATTTTATAGGAAAAATATTCATTAAATTATTTATAATTTTATTGAAATTAAATTTATCAAAGATTGGGTGTTTAAATCCTATTTTCAAGTAAATTAAATTATCATTATTAATAGTTTTTTTCATATTAATTTTAGAGAGTCGAGCTTTGTAAATATCATGTAGTAAAAGTAGAAAATGAGGATTAAGAGAGTCTAGTGTTGTGAAAAAAATTTTAAATTTGAGACAAGTTTTGTCATTCAAGGAAAAAATAAATCTTTTTAAGGGTTTAAAGTTAAAACTCTCAATAAAAATTTTTTCTAAAGTTTTTAGATATTTTGTAATGTCTGCAAATTGTTTATTGCTTTCAGAGTTTTTTATTTTTTTATTAATACCGCTACCCCTACAACCTCTATTCGTTTTGATTCTTGAAGTGTGGAATAAAGTATATGTGTTACAGTTACCTAAATTAACTTGTGAATTTTGAAATAAATCATTTAAACCATAAGGAGCAAGTGTTTTATATTTTAAGATGTAAATATTTTCTTTAGCCAGTCGTAATTCAGTATTGCTTATAATTTCAAGTATAGTAATAATTGCATTATTAAAGCCATGTAATGAGAAATGATGGAACTCTAAGTTAAAAGGGGAATGGGAGTTATAATTTTTAATATTAGAGCGGTGTAGATTAATACGTAAGTTCAAGGAGTTACTGGTTTGACCTATATAACCCATACCACAAAGGCTGCATTTTAAATGGTAAATGACATTTGAGACTTTACATGCAGGCAAAGCAGAGTCATCGGAGCCAGAATCATCCCTTATGGTGGAACAATTCAGTTGAGGGCAAGTTTTACAACGTTTATCTCTACATTTATAAAATTTAAGTTTATTCGAAGATTCGAAATTGTTATCAGTAGGGTAACTTGATTTCGATCCATGGGGGTCCCCCAAAACTCCCATGTACCGAGCACAGGACTTACCACATGAAAGGAAGTCCTTCTTGCCAGGCGCTAAATTATTAGTTGTACTTTTCATAAGGTTAAAAAAACATGCTGACATACTGACAGAGGAGTGCGCAAAAGCTGCAACTAACTCTGACAGGGAAATAATAATAAAAACAATCAAATTACAGAATATACAAAACATCAAAACGTAAAACAATAGAAATGCAGACCAGCAAAACGCCAAAAGATCAAAAAGTCAAAATATTAGAAATGCAGACCAGCAAAATGCCAAAAGATCAAAAAGCAGATAAGTAAAAAGCCAAAAAACCAAAAAAGTTGGGGGTAAAAAATAGTCAAGCAGAATCCAGAAAGCAGAAGGCAGAACTGTCCATGTATGCGCGCTAAAGCTGCAGACACAACATGGAAAGTAAAATAATTCAAAATTACAAACCAAAACAAAGAGAAATCCAAAAATTTTAAAATCAAGAAATTTAAGAAAATTTTGAAAAAAATGATGGAAGTGTTGGTGGATCAGGGCGTCATCAGGGAGGAGCCTCACCCAGTCAACACAATATGGTGTTTTCTGCATGTGAGCGGCAGTATACCAAAAGTAGCTCACACACCCCTCCAAACACCATAAGAAAATAAATTAGAAAAACAAAAATTAGAAAAACAAAACCAGGGACAACCAAGGACACATACCAAAGATAATATAATACAAAATTAAAATTAAATTAAAAATTAAATTAAAATTTAAAAGGAGTAATTTTGAATTTCCGGTTTTTAAATTGATATATTGGGATTCTAATATTTCTAAAAAAATTTATTAGAATACAATCGCTGGTCAACTGATACGTTTCAATAAAATTTGCAACTCTAAATCTAACCTTCTTTTGCAATGTAATAATCTCATTAACACACTTCTTAATAATAAATACCCTCACTCTTTTTATAGGATTATTTTTGAAAGATTTAAGATAACTAATATTATTTAATAGCTTATTTCGGAGACTATCCTGTTGACTATCAATTTTAAAAAACTGGATTTGAACACTATTTTTTCGACTTCCGATTCCGATGTTCCGGTTCGGAATTCCGAGTCGGAATTTCGAGTCGGGGTTCCGTGTCGGAATTGCGGTTCCGATTTCTGATATACGGCGTTATGAATGGCATTTGTTGGCGGTCCTCATGTAGTTTGCGGCGGGTTGTTGTCGATCTTAGGTCAATCTATTTGGGTAGGTTTGTTTTCTCCTTTTAAATTTTAATTTAATTTTTAATTTTGTATTATATTATCTTTGGTATGTGTCCTTGGTTGTCCCTGGTTTTGTTTTTCTAATTTTTGTTTTTCTAATTTATTTTCTTATGGTGTTTGGAGGGGTGTGTGAGCTACTTTTGGTATACTGCCGCTCACATGCAGAAAACACCATATTGTGTTGACTGGGTGAGGCTCCTCCCTGATGACGCCCTGATCCACCAACACTTCCATCATTTTTTTCAAAATTTTCTTAAATTTCTTGATTTTAAAATTTTTGGATTTCTCTTTGTTTTGGTTTGTAATTTTGAATTATTTTACTTTCCATGTTGTGTCTGCAGCTTTAGCGCGCATACATGGACAGTTCTGCCTTCTGCTTTCTGGATTCTGCTTGACTATTTTTTACCCCCAACTTTTTTGGTTTTTTGGCTTTTTACTTATCTGCTTTTTGATCTTTTGGCATTTTGCTGGTCTGCATTTCTAATATTTTGACTTTTTGATCTTTTGGCGTTTTGCTGGTCTGCATTTCTATTGTTTTACGTTTTGATGTTTTGTATATTCTGTAATTTGATTGTTTTTATTATTATATATATATATATATATACAGTGATTTTATTTTACGGAATATATATAATATATATAATATATATAATAATAACCAAAGTCAAAAACATTTGTCTTCACTTTTTTCAGTGGAAGGTATGAAAAAAGGGCGCCGGATTCACTATTGTCAGCAACTATCATGTTTTAATTTTACAACATCGAATTTATACGCTATTATTGCCCGTTCAAAAAATCCCTTTTTGTGATATTCATTACAATCTTTTAGTTGTATTATGATTAAACAAACTGTTCGCCTCTGTGATAGTTGATTTGTCTCTCTACGGACATTTTTTACAAGATCGGGGACATACGGCTTATAAAATGGATTCAGAATCAGAACGAACATCCATGCCATGATCAGGATTCCAATCCAGAGCCGAGGAACAGAACGCTTTGAGTTAGTTGAATAAGATTTTTCTCCTAAATGCACATGCTCATAAATTAATCAATTAGAATTTTTATTTTGCATCTTTAAAAGTTACAAAAATTACTTGTTTTATTTAAATGATTTTGAACTTCATCAATCAATCCATGAAAACAAAGGGCCGCGGTAGCCCTGTTAGAAGAGTAACGGATTGGCAACCGGAGGGTTGCGAGTTCGAATCCAACCAAAGACCGTTGTGTACAAAGGGGCTGGTGCACGTTAAATCTGGCATGGCCTCACGTTAGCGTGGTGTGGAAGTTTGGAGAGTGGGATGCCAGCTCAGGTGTTGCCTCGTCATCTGATAGTTGTTCAAAATTACGTGGTGTTGTCTTCTGTTCTTCCCTTTGGAATTGGTCCTGGACCGTCACCAATGGCCCGCCAGTGTGACGTGAACTAAAATACCTACCTACCTTAAAACTTAGCGATACCAATTGAACCCTTAATTTTTGAATAGAAAATACCATAGTTAGAAATGCATCTCTTTATGAATATTTTCTTTTATTATATAGTGATGTAAAAAAAAAAAAAAAACAATTCATTTATTTCGTATTCTGAAATCACATGTATTGAACTGCATGAAGAAATTTAAATTTTCCAGAACGTAACACAATTATATAAAAACAAGTGTTTCCCCAATTTTCATTTTGTGGATATTTGTTTTAATTTTTTTCAACCAATAGAGTCGTGAACTGAAGTTTCCGGTAAATTTGATTGGGAAAGCAGGGATGCAATTTCGATCGAATTAAATGATACAGAATTTGTGTGTGAAAAGAATATTAGGGTAGAAATAAAATCCCTACTCATTTTAAACTTATGCAATAGCAAAGTAAAGCAATTATTAACTTTTGAAAACATTATTCTCAATTTTTGCATTTATTAAGAACTGGTAAATTTAGATGCTGACCCCCTTTGCGATAAAATTAATATTTATCACAAATTAAAAATAATAGTAACTGCTGTTATCGTGAAATAACAGTTCTACCCGTCTTGTCAAGTACATGGAAAAGACATGGTTGCTATTCCAAACATAATTCCAATAATACTTTCGTGATCTCTGACAAGAGTCATTTTTTACAGATATGCTACTGCCAAATGATAGATTGAGTTCGAAACCTTCTGCTGTACTTCGTGATCTCTTGTTTTAATATCTAGTTGTAGAATAAATTTCCTATTCCAAAATTACATTTATTCTTTGAACCTCGTGTATTTGTAAAATTTTTCAAATTCTTCACAAAATCATAAATACAAGCGTTTGCCACATTTTCAAATTGCTGTAATTTGTATAATTTTCTTGCATGAAACCCAGTCCAAACTTGATTCACTCTAAAAGAATACACTTTGAGAAGATCTTCAAGGGAAAATATAAACAGTCGGAGATTAAATAATACATCTATTTTTGCTAGTTTGATTTATTTTGTATTTATGAAATTTATTCGGGTAACATCAAATTACGATATTCATGCATCAGTCAATAATACGCCTAGCCACTATCATTACTACATTTTGCAGAGGAACGAACCTATTCATCACCACGATTGACGAATTGAAATAATTAAGTAAAACAATTGAAAAAATAAGTTAAACAGCGTATCTATTAAATCGTATGATAATTAAGTTAAATTCTGGTTCTAATTACAAATAAAGCATTACTGGCCTTTTCAGGAAAATAATTATAAAACTGCGTATTTTTTTATTATTTTTATAACAAGTACTAGCTGAATTACCGTACGTTTCTCGGGTTGAATTGTTTGTTATTAGTCGTAATATTACTCGGTGTTATCCTATGGGGATACCGAATTGTTTTTAGTCCCCTCTGCAGACCCAGGACAAATCGAATGGGGTTAATATATAGGCTGTTTCTCGCAGGATTCTAAATACTGAGTGTCCAAATTTGATGTGAATTGGTCAAACTATGATAGTAAGGATACTAAATGTTATTCCTATGGGAATTTAAAATTGTTTTAGCCCTTTCTAGAAACCAAGGACGAATAGAACAGGGGTAATTATCTAGCCTGTGTTACCCCAGTATTCAAAAGGTTGAGTGTACGAAATTTGTAGAGAATTGGTCAAAATGTGATAGCAAGGATATAAGATGCCATTCCTATGGGGATCTCGAATTGTTTTCAGCCCCATCTGCAGACCCAGGACAAATCGAATATGCAGTCTGTGTCCCGCAGAATTCTACAGTATGAATGTACCAAATTTAGTGTGAATTGGACTGGCAGTGATCGCAAAAATACTCAATGTTATTCCTATGAGAATTTCGAATTGTTTTTAGTCCCCTGAACTATATCGACAATAAAAAAGACCACTTTCCATAAAAATAATCTGATGTTATCGTAAAAATATACATTCCAATAATAAAGCTACAGTTTAAGAATTTACAGACGGGATACAAAAACGATGTGATACTGAGTGGTTTTCAGCGCAACGGCCCCGTTCTACGATTGCAAAAAAAACTCCAAGGTCATCTTGAAAGGTGACTCCTGATATCCGCACAGCCAGACCGGGAGGGAGCGCCCCCTAGCAAGTGCTCTGTCGAAGATGACGGTGCTCCCAAGACCCGGGGATTAATATGTACCCTACGTTACCCGCAGAATTCCAAGAATAAGTGTATTAAATATGGCGTAGATTGGTCAAACGGTGTAGATTGGTCAAACGGTGTAGATTTGTATAGAGAATAGACAGATGCCAACTTTGCTTTATATGTATAGATATAGATTATCACTCATTTTCGCCTTTCCTGTCGTGTTTTAAAATGCTTTGTTTTTACCTCTTTTACTTATTTTTTAAAAAGATATCGCAAACAATTCAGACTTTAAGGGAAACATGATCGAAATATGTAAATTTAAAAGCTATTTTTCTTGTTAGCAAAATGGTTTTCGATATCTAAAAGTTCAATTCTAAAGGAGGTTGGCGTACAGGTTCCAAGACTACCCATATTAACAACAATAGCCCGTAAAGTGTCACCCATCGACATCGAAATTTGACCAGAAGTTAAAGTTTTTCTTAATCTAGTATGCCGTGTCATAAGAAAATGTTTATTTAAATTGAGAATTTAGCTGACCCTTTGGTAGGGTTTGCTGTATTAAATTTGAGGCACAAATTATTTTTTTCCCTTAGTACTCAATTTCTTTTATACAGGGCTCTATGCGAAAGCTGTTTTCAAAAACAATAGTTTTGTAACCTTCGTAAAAAAAGCGATAAGGATATTTTTGCAGTTTGAAAAAAAAACTTATCGTCACCTTTTTCGAGAAATTGTGAAACATTTTGTTTTCGTTATTACAATTCTAGATGGGAATCCCGAAATCAACCTTCGATCTGGTCCTGGGTTAGGTATCTTATCGAGCAGGAAAACAGAGCAATAGTAACTGAAAACACAGGATCGCAAGGAATAAATCATCAATATGCTGCATACGGGAGTATATATCCACATACAAATAAGAAAGACATCTCCCTAGGTCGGATACAGCAGAAAACATTGAAAGACCATGGGCAGTATTTTGTTCGTCAGGTACAACCATCTTCAAAGTTTATAATCGTGGTTACTCCCTGTGCGAAAGTAACCACTTTTTTAAAAGGAAACAGTTTTGCATTAGAGAATGTTAAAAAGTGACAAGTTCTAGTTATACTGTAAATTAAAAAATACTTAGTGGTAACAAAAATCAACTTTAAAAAGTTAAGTTACAAGTCTTGAGCCGAATTTTGCAAGCCAAATTTGATTTCTAAATTACTTCCAAGTTCTGAAATCCACATAAAAAAAAGAACCACACATTGCAAAGTACTTTAATGAATAGTTTCATCTTGGGAATGTATGTGAAAACATATTTTTGCCTATCGTTTAAAAACTAAACAATATTACATATATTTCATTTATTACAAAGTCCTGTATTTTTAGATGTTTTAATATTAAATAAGGTTTAACATATTTAGGGTACTTTTAGATGGACGTTGTCTTCGCACATGTTAGTTTTTAATTAGCTCTCCTATCAATGGAATGTTGTACCGCTAGATGGTGCTCGAATAGTTTAAATCTTATTTTTAAATGGCAACCATCATTACAGTTGTAGATTTCCGCTGAAATGGCAGGTTTACTAATTGTACAATTTTAGTGAGATTTAATGTCATGACAAATTCGATGCGTGATGACATTGCTAAATAATCAATAAGTTGTACAGAATATATTGAAAATTAAATATGACAAATAAAAAATGAGGAACATAGCTTAGTTTAGCAGCTTGCTTTGACACGAGATATGTTTGACAAATACAGTTCAAGATGTTTTTAAGGGTAAAAATGTGGCTAAAAGAACAAGAACACAGAAAGATTTAGAATTCTCTGCAGAAGACTATTGAGCATTGCGTCATGCACTGTGTTCCTTCTTACAATGATCGGGTCAGACATTCTGGAAGCAAAATTAATTTTAGATACTTGTTTGCCAGTTAAGGCGTCTGGTCACAGTAAACCGCGAAGCTTGTCGTCCCGCTGCCGCATTCAGCTGCTGAGCCAGGTTGCCCGCTGACTGCTATCGATCTCTTTTCGCCTGCAGGACGATATATCGGTCATCCAATGGCGTTGTTTTTCTTAGCCAACCACCACCAAACTTTCTTACAGCTGTACCAGTTGTTTGGAAGGCTTTCCAAGCTCGTGAAACGACACTTTTGTCGATTCTAAACTCTTGGGCTGCACTCGTCAAACTACGCCTCTCCTCGAGCTTGCCGATCATTCTACCACGTGTAAAGTCGTCCAGATAGTTTCTTGTAGCCATATTGCACGTACGAACTCACTTGAACTTGCGGCGAATGCCTTTAATAGCGCCTTTCGTCCTTCTGTTTAGTCTAGTCTTGCACTGCGCGAGCTGACTGCACGCGTTTTCCGTGCCCTCACGTCACCTGTGACGTCTTGTTCCTGATATTTGCATACAAATCACCTTTCTACTGAATTGGGTGTTCATTGTACTGAACGCAACAAGCCCCTTTTGTACAATTTCATGGCTGTCTGGTTAAAAATTAATTACATCGTTGCTTAAGTTTTGCACACCAGTGTAGTTATATTTCATTCTTATACCGCATTTTTTATATTATCGAAGGTTTTAACTCATCAGCTGCGATAAAAAGTAAAATTTACGTCTAATTCAAAATTTTCCCTATACAAAAATAATCAAATTACAATTATGAAAATTTCAGGACATACACAGTGTATTCAAAAAGTTCCAGGACTCTCGCTCGTAAAAAAGTACAGATGGCTCTATCGCTGCAAAACCGACGGGATGGCGTAGCAAGGATCTTCAGCCACGCGTATCACGTGGTTGCATTCAATTCTGACTAGTTCCGACTTGGCAGCGTTCATTTGCGTAAAGCGTGTGTGCGTCATTGTCATCGAAAAAAATGGAGCAACGAACGAACATCAAATTTCGTTTTAAATTGGGAAAATCAGCCACAGAAAGGTACGAAATGATTACATCTGCGTATGGTGACGATGCTATGAGTCGTTCACGAGTATTTGAGTGGTTTTCGAGGTTTAAAGCTGGAAGAGACTCGACCGAAGACGGTGAGAGATCAGGTCGTCCATGTTCGAGTCGAAATGATGAAAATGTGAAGCGTGTGCAAGCGTTGGTGAGATCCGACCGCCGAATAATGATAGAAATGATTGCACAGTCGTTAAACATTAGTGTAGGATCTGTTTTCACGATCATGACGGAGGATTTGAAAAAAGGAAACATTGTCACCGGAGATGAGACTTGGTGTCTCGAGTACGATCTGGAGACAAAACGAAAAGTGCTGAGTGGACAAGTCCGAAAAAGAGTCGGCCGATGAAAGTTCGCGCTTCGAAATCAAAAACGAAAACGATGTTGGATCACCTTTTTTTGACAGTCGGGGCATCATTCATCGAGAATTTCGTCCTCAAGGTTCCACTGTGATTGAGGCATTCTACAAAGATGTTTTGGATCGGCTTTTGAAACGAATGCGGCGTGCGAGACCCGATTTGTTGCACAGTGGAAATTGGTGCCTCTTGCACGACAATGCACCGTCTCACAAGTCCATCCTTGTGCAGCAATTTTTGGCGAGAAGGCAGGTTGCTTGCATCAACCACCCCCGTACTCACCAGATCTGTCCCCCCGGACTATTTTTTTATTCCCAAATTGAAATCGAAGGTGAAAGAGCAGAGGTACGAGTCGATAGAGGAGATTGAAGCGGCTGTGACATCGGAACTCAATAGTGTTGGAGTGGAGGCGTTCCAGAAGGCGTTTACGAACCTATACACTCGTTCCAAGCGTTGTATTGAATTGGGAGGAGACTATGTCGAAGCTTAATATCAAATGTAAGTATATCCTCTGTGTTATATAGTCTGTGTGCGATCAGTCCTGGAACTTTTTGAGTACACTGTGTATAATAGTCATCTTGCTCTTTTATGTTGAAAAGTTTTGATGTTCTTGGAGCTTTCCCTCACAGTGAAATATGCATTTTTAAAAATTGAAAAATCGTATTTTTCCATAATATTTACTTTTAAATGCTTTTTTCTTTATAAAGGAGTAGAAATACAATCACCAAATTACGCCACGGTATTTGTTAGGAAAGACTCTTCATTAAGAATAATTTTTAATATTGTCTTTCCATTTATAGATACCAGAGCAATTTGAAATTTGTAGCAAATTGGCAAAATTTCTATTTTCGTCAATCTAGATTCAGCGGAACCATCGGCAATAATAAAGACGCTTCTCATTGTCCGGTGGCTTTAGCTCTTGTAACATTTTTACACGATAAACACGAAAATGCAAAGCTCTTAAATCCTTATGTATCGATCTACGTGATGTGCCCATTTGTTGCGACAAACGCCTCACGGATTGATGAGGAGACTGCAATATCCTTCATTGAGTTTCTTGCACAAAGTCTGGTGTAAGGACTTTCGGTCTTCCACTCCTGTGTTTGTCTTCCACCGAACCTGTCTCACGAAATCGCCGAACGAGTTGATATAGCGTATCTTTACTCGGTATTGCATCATCTGGATATTTATGTCGCAAAAATTCTTTACAACTTTCATATGATTTACATTCAAAATAAGCCTCAAGCAGTGCAATTCTCTGAATGCGTGATAAACGCATTTTGCAATGAAGAACAAAATGACATGGAACTTTATTATCGCACAACTTGAGCGAGAAAAAAAACCAAACTCTAAAATTTAGATAATCCATAAAATTATAAGCAGACGATAAAATTCAATAATTAAAAGAAACACGGGCAAATGATTTTTTTTAAGTTGGAGTTCGGGAACTTTTAGGACACTTTGTATGTCTCAGAACCTGTTCAACTACTTTTCAATGAGAAAACAATCACTAAACCTGAAAATGTAGTAGCCTTACAATGGAAACTAATAACCCTACAGACTACTGCTCGCAAAAAAACAAGTTGGGAGTCGATGATTCGATTCATTTTGAAGGGACGATTCGCGTTCACTTTAAGGATTCGATTCCCCCATTTCTTCTCCATAGTCTTACAGCTATTTGAACGGGTTTTATTAAGATAAATGTTTGCTTATTCGAAGATACACCACTTCTGTTTCACCGAGTTTACTTAGGGTTCCATTCTTTGAAAAATTGAGTTCCAAATTTTCGTCACACTAACTCATCTGTGCTAAAGATTCTTAATATCTATTGATAGTAGTGTGGTTATTCACGTTTCTTACATTATCCCAATCCATTTATAAGGAATATAAGGATCGATATTCACCTTTCGTACCTCCAAGTGGAATAAAATGGAGCCGTCGTGGCTCAGTGGGTATGTCGACGGCGTTAGCTACCTGCGAGTTGAACGTGAAGTACGTTCGACTCCTCCCTAGGTGTATTTCTCTCTTCAGTGCCAGTGCAGGAAGGCCCTTGAGCCAAAAAAACTCAAGAATCAACAAATCCAAAGCCAAATAGAATAAAAATTGTCGATAAATAATATAAACCAGCATTTCGGGTACTTATCAAAACTTAACATTTTATCATCAAAACTTATTTTCTCCTTTGCTCATAATTTCTTTTCTGAGCTGATTTCTATCTTGCAGATTCCTCATTGCCTTAAGTCATTAGATGGGTGAAGAATTTGCTTAGAGAATGGATTCATAATTTAAATCAAGAATATTTAAAGGAATGTGTAAAATTAAAAGCGATTGATTTTATCTTTTCTTTATAGCCATTTGATACCATTCACCAATTTACAAAAAGCGTCCATTTCTGTACCACGTCGCTTTTGAAATATATACCAGGTGTCCAATAAATTCGTAAACATCTAAAAAATTTGTCAAAACTGAAGGAATTGGCATATTTGAATGTGGTTTGAGAAAAATTTATTCACAGAAAGATTTTTTTTTGGTAAACAAGCATTTTTTGTTCCAATTTCGTTAATAGAGAGCGCTTCATGCTTTCAAATCATAGGATATATGTAAATCAGAGTCATAAATGTCATTTTTCTGTTAAAAACTCAGGTTTTACTACATAAAATCGCTTACCACTTGAAATTTAGTAACATTACATTGATACAAGTTCATTTGTCCATGAAGTTAAATATGTAAAAAACTATCTGTACCTTGATCTGTTGGAAAAGGGCCGATATTCTATTTAGCTGATTTTGAGTAATGTCCACAGATCACTTCAAGGTATTGAAAGTTGTAATAGAAAAATGTCTTCCTGTCAATTCTTTTGAATTGATCAAAACATTGGAATGCATTTTTTGTACGCTCCCTATTAAAAGTTGAGGAAATTAAAACTTCTGTATCAGCCGTAACTTAAAACTTGCAAAATTGACATTGGCCCTTTTTCTACCAACGTACAGAGAAATGCGATTTAGAGAACTTTAAAAATTCAAATCCCTGTATCCTTAGGTAACATCTAAGTTAGAACGAAATGTTAAATTTCTCGAACGCTCCTCCTGACTGGACTGGACAGATCACTTACGGAGCACCTACTGCAAGCAGCTTATCTCCCCGTCATAATGTGAGTACATAAGAATAGTTAAAAAGAACTCTGAAGAAATGTCTGGAAAGCATAAAATTAAATCTGCAGTTCAAAAGTTAGGCCCACCCCAGAGCACGAGGCAGCAGCTCAGTTGGTCACCCTCCCAAGTGATGACTGCGACCGGAGCTGTTTAGCTTTTGGAGATCCAGTTAGGGTGGTGTTCAAACTCCAGAACCGGTACTTAGTTGTTTTAAACATTAAGGAACTAAAAATGTGGAGTATAAATAAAGGCAGTTAAGATTAAACTTAGATGAAATTGCGAAAGGTAAAGCTATTGTTTTTTTGTGACATAATTAAGGGTCGAGTCGCATGCTCAACTTAATGAGCGACGAACGCTGCTCCTCTGAATTTGTGCAAGTTAATGGCCTTTCCAGTTTGAGAAATTTTCAGGCATCAAAATTAAGTTTTGCATATTTGCATGATACGAGTTCGAATACGAGAACATCTAAGAAATAAGATATCACAGTATTCACAGAAAACTGGATTCAGTTCTGACGAAAATGTGCAACAAGAGCATGTGATGTTAGAGTGAAGTTTGATTTGAAGATTTCGGTATCTGGTTCTTATTCCGATCATTCACCACCTTTCTACGATAAACGCAATTCACTTGACCCATTACTAATATCTGGGCTTCTTGTCTGTCCAAATTAGTCTTCGTTTAGCGAGTATGTGTGTTCGTTATGCTATCAAATTTAATATCAACACTCGATTTTTTATGATCTTTGCTACTTTTCCTGCCATTTTATCCTTACAGTTTTTATTACTCCACTAGCTGAATTACCCGGCGTTGCGCGGGTTGAAATGGTTAAATGTTGCTTGAAAAGTGAATTAGAATAATCCCTTTTCTTTCACAGAAAAATGCAATCATTTAAGTTGTACGGAAAATACGTTTTAACTTTTTCATAGCTTCTACTATATACTTCGGACACAAATATATGCATTTAATTCCTGAATATATTGCAATATGTAAAAGATTGAGACATAAATACGAACAGAAACGAAATTCCGAGGAAAAATGCAGAATTCTAAAAAACGAATGATGTACAGTGTCGAATTTTGACTGCCTGAGTGTATTCTGAAATAGAGCAATTCGAAAAAAGAAATTTGAAAATATTGATAAAGACGATAATGATTTATGAAATTTAGTAATGCTCAAATATGACTGCAACATTTCGCTGTGTTAACTCAAACAGACAAACTCGGGATTCTAAATCAAATTTATAAAATAATAAAACATTAATTCTGGTTTGCCAAATCTAAAATAACAAAATTACGCTTTTATGATTAATGAGTTGAAGTTTTTCGTGTTCCATTACAAAATGTAAATTATGAATAATGAAATATTTTAAATATTCTTTTTTTATCAATCAAATATTCATAATATTCATGTAAAAATATAAAACTCCTCATAGAAATAAAATAATAATTAAATCGTATACATCCAGCATCTCGGTATTCCAAATACATGGCCCTTTGTTAAAACGTCAATCAGTTTCAACTGCTTCTTTTTAAATACTCTAGCAATCAAGTTGTTAGAAAACAAGTTCAGAAAAATAAGTTCAGAAAGTCTTCACGGGCTGCATCTACCCGATGCCGGGTGCATTTGGAAATAAGCCAAAAAGCCTTTTAACACAACATTCATAATTTTATTTACAAGATTAACAGACGACAAAAACATACATACCACATACCGCCGAGAACAAACTTAATCTGACTTACAAAATTCAGCTCGGAAGCTGACGTCACTTTTTACAGCGCCGCTCATTGGACAGTTACATTCACGCTTACTTCACTTCACAACTTCACCCCCCCTTGAGACTCAGATAGAGTCTCAAGCTCATAACTAATGTTATTCAAACGATCAAGTCTCTTTGGAGCTTTCACACACCTTCCAGAGGAGGTGTATCTTTTCATTATCACATTATCTGGTATTAATGTATTTTCAAGACAGAAGATGCCATCAGAATTAGATTCCTCTTCACCCTGTTTCTTATCAGCAGTTACATTTGCCTGTATCTCCAAAGGGAAGATACGCTGTATCGGACGTAAAACTGTTCCATGCTGCGTTTTAAGTTTAACTGTGCGAATCTTTCCATCACATCCTGGAATCAACTCAATAATCTTTGCTAAAGGCCAAAACAAACGTTTTTTGTTATCATCTCCCACTAAAACTATTTCTCCAACCCTTGGCTCACGTGATCGCTTTTCATTATGCTTTTGAACCAACTGACTCAAATACTCTTTTCTAAAACGTTGTCTTAGATCATTTAACAGTTTACTTCTATATTTAATTCTCGTCCTAAGATTTCGCGAATCTAATTCGTCAATATCCTCAACACTGGAACTCCGTGTCTCGATAAGAAACATAGCAGGTGTCAGAGGAACCAATTCCTCCGGATTTTCAGAGACATATGTTAACGGTCTACAATTAATTATAGATTCACAGTCACAAATCACAGTATTCAGTTCTTCATAAGTTAACACAGATTTACCCAAAGTACGTTTCAACAGTTCTTTTACAGTGCGGACCAACCTTTCCCACCAGCCTGCCCACCAAGCTGCGGTGGGTGGAATAAATTTCCAAAGTATTTTAGGAGTTCTGGTTTCTTTTAATATTTCATCCCAATTCAATTTCGAAAGATCATTAGAGGCGCCCCGAAAGTTAGTTCCGTTATCACTATAAATTGTTCTAGGCCGCCCACGTCTAGCGATAAACCGCCTAAGTGCTAATAGAAAAGCGTCAGAAGAAAGAGAATTCACAAGTTCAAGGTGAATGGCACGGTACACGGCACAAGTGAACAGTGCTATCCACACTTTTTCTTTATTTTTCAGAAAGAGAGGCCCAGCTAAATCAATTCCCACAATTTCGAAAGGCGCACAATCCGTAACTCGGTCTGGTGGTAAAGGTGTCGGTTCGCTTGACATAGATTTAACCTTAAAGCGTTTGCAAGCAATACAGTTATATAAAACATTTTTAATAGCTTTCCTAGCCCTGATAATCCAAAATCTTTCTCTTATCAGGCATTGCATCATTTGGACACCCGCATGACAGTTTTTTATATGTACAAATCTGATTAACAGTTTAGTAAATTCACATTTATCTGGCAACAATATTGGATACAGAAAAGATTTATCATCATCTCGATAAAGTATTCTGATTTTCACTCTCAAAATACCTTCATCATCTATGAAAGTTTCAATAAAATTTGACGACCTTGCATCAGACAGATAATGTCTTTGAACTAAACGAATTAAATGCTTTTCAGCATTTTCAATTTCAGACTGTGAAAGTTCATAGTTTTTACATTTCTCATGTGCCTCTTTACAATTATTCACAAATCTCAATATCCATGCAAATACTCTAATCATTTTATCATAACTGGATACACTGTTTAGATGCCAAGGGGGTGCGTCTTTTGATAGATCAATATTCACTACTTTTATTTTTCTTCTCTCTACGTCTACTTCAGACTGACAGTGTGTTTCACCAATAGGCCAGTACTCAGGGCTTTCTCGTAACCAAGAAGGACCGTCTCACCATCTAGAAAGGAGCATTTGTCGCGAAGAACAACCACGCGATAATAAGTCGGCAATATTCATATTTCCTGGAACATGTCTCCATAACTGACCTTTCGACAACTCACGAATTTCTCTGACCCTATTGCTCACAAAAACAGACCAATTGCCTTGTTCTCTTATCCACCAAAGCGCTGTGGTGGAATCGGACCAAAATGTGATTTTTATGTCTGGCAAATTGAGGGCTTTGATAATAGAATTTGCAAGTCTAGAACCTATACAACAAGCCATCAGTTCTAAACGAGGTATGCTTAAAGGTTTCATGGGGGCTACCCTGGATTTCGCTCTAACGAGAATTACTTTTACTTCAGAATCAAGTATTGATCGAACAAAGACGCACGCTGCATACGCCCACTTGCTAGCATCCACAAAGACATGTAGTTCAGATGAAGAATTAATTACCATGTAACGAGGTAAAGTAACATCTTTTAAAACATAGATATCTTTAAACCACTTTAAAAAAGTATTTACATCATTAGGGGACAATTCATCGTCCCAAGCAATTTTCAACTTCCACAAGTCTTGCAATAACAGTTTCCGAAGCAATGTAGTTGGTGTTAACAAGCCAATAGGATCAAAAAATTTCTGCACAATTCCTAAAATTAGTCCTTTTGTGATTTTCGTATCACATGTCAATGCTTCCATATCTGTGCAACACTTCAAGGTATCATTATCTAAATTCCAAATTACCCCTAAAACGCAAGTATCTCCTGAATGTTTATCAACATTTATACCTGCTACATTGCTTTCAAAACCACGCAAGTTAAAACATTGATTTGACATAATTAATTTAGCATGCTCAATGAAACGTTCTTGTTCATCAGTATTAAATACTCCTGATATACAATTGTCTACATAGAATGAACTTTTCAGTTTCTGAGCAACATCTTTATACTGAGGTGGGTAATTGTCTAAAATATGCATTATAGAAGCATTCAACAAAAAAGGGCTAGAAGAGACTCCAAATACAACTCTACAGTGCCTATAAATGAGCTGCCCTTCATAACATGGGAAAAAAAACCTAAGAAAATTTCTGTCCTTAGGTGCAACAGACAACATTAAAAAAGCTTTCTCTATATCCGCACTTATACCGATTGGATACATTCTAAACCGATCAAGAATATCAGGTATCAATTCAATAAGATTAATTCCCTTAAATAAACATTCGTTCAAAGAGGGTTTCCCTCTCTCCGCGGCAGAAGCGTCAAAAACCGGACGGATTTTAGTAGTTTCACTATCTAGTTTAATCACTGGCCTGTGTGATAAATAATGACATTCTTTATTCAATTCGAAATCTGGCACGCGTTCGATTATGTTCAATTTTTCCCATTCCTCAAACACCTTCTGATAATCGGTGAAAAATTCACCACATCTAAATTTATTGATCATTTTTTCATGTCTCTTCCAGACTAATTCTTTATTATTAGGTAAATTCTCAGAACTGCACTTCCATGGAAGTTCTACTTCATATCTTCCAGCGGGAAGAATTTTCATTCTATCATTAAAATCACTTAAATTAAGATCACCTTTCTCCCTTTCAATTTGGGTTGGATCAGATATTCCTAAAATTTCAAGTTCCCATAATTTGTTTATAGGTACTTTCATTGCATGCATTGTTAATGTCGTCAAAATATTATCTTTCTCACATGAATTTTGTTTTCCAATTACAGTCCATCCAAGTTTCGTTTCAACGGCCGTTAAGCCAGACTGTAATTCAACAGAATTTCCTGTCAACAATTTTCCTACAACATCTGCACCAATCAAAAGATTAATTTCGGTTTCTTTTCGGAAAGAATCAGTAAAATCTATCTTCTTTTCTTTTAATTCATTCAAAATCCCGTTAGCTTTAATCTTAGGAATAAAACCACAAATCCTTTTTTCAGAAAGAGCTTCAAAACTACAAGCAAAAGTTCTTTTTAAATTACTGACCTCGACAGAAAACACATCATGTCGTTTTGGTTTCGTTTCAGCCCCCCCCCCCAAATAGCGCATGTATAACAGTTTCGTCTCTCAGTGGAGATGCTTTAAGCTGAGTTATAACATTTTCGCTTACGTAACTACTTTGACTTCCTGTATCAATCATCGCGCGAATAATTTTCTCATGACCTAGATATCGAATAAGTACGCAAAGAGTTTGCAAAAATACAATTTCGCTTCTGCCACAATTAGAGAGAGAACTCTCAGATTTTAGAACACTCTTTTGCTCATTATTTTTTTCTTGTTTGGAACACATAATTTCAAAATGAGGATTATTACAAATAGAACAATTCAATTGCTTTTTTACACTACAAAATTTACTTAAGTGACCAGCTCTTTTTAAACAAGAAAAACATGCACCTTTTTTCATCAATATTTGTTGTTTAGCAGCCAAAGTCATTTTCCTCGCGGTAAAACATTTTTCACTAGGATGAGACTTATCACAAAACATACAGTTATTAATTCTCTTACCTGAATTATCAACAAGGCTTACCAAAGCTGATGCTGTTGTCAGGTCAGCTTGTTTTACCTGTTCAATAAAGTCCTTCTTTCGATGACTTTGGTGCGGCGCGAAACCAGTCCGGGCAAGTAAAACCATTTCTTCACCCTTTACTTCCTGTCGAAGAAAATTCATCAAATGTTCTAAAGTTCGAGATCCTTTGGTTTCTGTCGAGTCGTGATTTCTACTTCTTTCCCAAGCCACTAACACTTCTTCTGGAAGGCAACTCTCCACTAACGGCGTTAGAAAGTCCCCGTACTTTTCTTGTGTTCTTCCCAAGCTTTCCAATGCTCGCAGCTTTCCTTCCAGTTCATCATATAGAGAGGGAAGATCCGTCTTCGCTCTTCCGGTAGCAGCGTTCTTCATAACTAAGCTTAACAAATCTCTAACATAGATTTGCACAAGCAAATCTTCTCGTCCAAAACGCTCTTTCAATTGTTCAATTGCCTTAGGGTAATTAGCCGCCGTAGCTGGGAAACTCAGAACTAAACGTTCTGCTTTCGATTTGGGTTCCATAGATTGCAATAAATATTGCATCTTATCCTCATCGGCAATACTTTTGTCGTCGTGTATTTTCTGAAACTGACTCCAAAAAGTCAGGTATTCTTTCGCTTCGCCATTGAACTTTTTCAGCTCTATCTTTGGCAATTTAAATTTTCTCGTTTCCTTATTGTCATTCGGCAGAGCGACTTCTTGCAATTTCAAATCTATCTGAGCACATAGCTCTAAGTACCGGTCTCTGTAAGTTTCAGATTCTTCTAAATCTTCATTAAATAAATGTTCGTCATCTTCACTCTGTAAAAACTGTTCTGAAATAGCAGTTTGACAGACATCAAGTCTCTGAAACTTATCACTAAGTTGAATTCTCAAAATCGAAAGCGATTTCAAATCACATACTTCTTTCGATAATGCCGTTTCTATTTTCTTTAAACTCAGAGAAAAAGCAGTTCTCAGCCCTTTTCGTTGTGTTTTTAAAGCATTTAAATTCATTTTCAAAAGTTCTAGGTTCAAAAGTTCTTAAATGGCCAAAGCACCCAGTCCCGCCGAGGGTACCACTATGTTAGAAAACAAGTTCAGAAAAATAAGTTCAGAAAGTCTTCACGGGCTGCATCTACCCGATGCCGGGTGCATTTGGAAATAAGCCAAAAAGCCTTTTAACACAACATTCATAATTTTATTTACAAGATTAACAGACGACAAAAACATACATACCACATACCGCCGAGAACAAACTTAATCTGACTTACAAAATTCAGCTCGGAAGCTGACGTCACTTTTTACAGCGCCGCTCATTGGACAGTTACATTCACGCTTACTTCACTTCACAACACAAGTCGTGGCGTTCACTGGGCAATTGACCATTGGTAAGAACCTCCTTGATCTCCGTCCAAGTCGGATTGCAGGTGAAGGTGATAAATAAGTCTGGTCTCCCGTACGTCCTCACGTACGTCATAGCATCTTGCGTGTATTCGCGCATGTGTCTGGGACTCCTGTAAATGTAGCTGGTAGGATGACCAAGGCACCGAGGTTTTCAACGTTCCCGTCATTTCCCACAGCATCTCTCAGGTGAATATATTCGTCAACTCTCAGTTTACGATGATTTAGACGAATGTAAAGGAGACGCTCACTCTCGACTTTTGTGTACATATCGACGATGAACTGATGAAACAATTGCCTGCAGTTCAATACGTGGTACTGCTCAGTATCTCGATCCATTAATCTGTACGCATAGAAATTCATCGCTGAAACTTTCTTGCTCGTTGTTTCACCTGTTCTTGTGTTGATCTGCCTCAGATTAAAATGATATCCATCTTCACCATGTGGGGGAATATCACTGGGTACTGCAGAGCATCATAAGATCGATGTGTTTCCGAAATGCGCTGCAAAGATTCACCTCGTCGTTGAATAACGATATCCCGTTGATGGAATTCATCGCCTGATATAACCACCGCGACTTCATCTGCTTGAGGAGAGTTAAAGCGCC
Source organism: Meta bourneti (assembly GCA_933210815.1). Taxonomy (NCBI): domain Eukaryota; kingdom Metazoa; phylum Arthropoda; class Arachnida; order Araneae; family Tetragnathidae; genus Meta; species Meta bourneti. Next base: position 278,875 of record OW119927.1, read on the forward strand.
GCTCGTGTTCGCCTGCTGGTCTTCGGTCTGCTCTTATGACTACTTTATATTCATCTGTTGGCATACGTTCCAATGCTGTTTCAAACGTTTTAATAAGATTATTGTGCTCATGAAACATCCTCTGTAAGTTTAACACAATCTGACGTCTGGTTCCCGAGATGTAGGCGCACCTCTGATCAGTTTCCATTTCTTCGTTTTGAATAAAATATAGTTGTAGAAATTTTGGTGGTTGATCTGGCAGCGGAAGCAACGATCCCGCTCTATGGTAAATATGCCCTTGCACCTTGAATGTCGACGGAAATCTGGGCTGTCCAACAACTGATGTGGCACCGAATGATGTCATTTGGAAACATAAGTTGTATTTTCTGATGTTACTAAGAAAATGCTTCGACTGTGACGTATCTCCTGATATGTATGTCAAACGTTCTTGTGGTGGTGGTTCCAGTTGGCAGATAATAATTTTTCCATTTTTGAAGCAAATACCAGTAGACTCTGATTTAAACTTTTTGGCTTGACGGTAACTACAAACCATTTCAATTTTCCCAATGGTAAATCTTGCATGCAGCGAGTAGTCTTTATGCGAATCGTGTGGAATCCTTCCAATGCTAAGCTAAAATGGTGTGCAGTCCGTGATCGTTTGACACTATCTCTCTTATCCTGTAGTCGGACTTCACGCTGCTGTGCAATGTCTGTTGCTCTAAATATAGTAGCTCTCTCTCTCGCAATCGCAAGTCTTCTATTCCTCTCCTCGGAAGTTTCTTGACTACTCTTATCTTTCATCATCTTAGCCGTTGACTGTACTTGGCCGATCGTCTTCCGCTTCCTTGGAGACATTGCTACAGCAAAGAAATCTGTAAATGAATACAAAAAGGTATTTCATAAATTAAGCAAAAGGCACACTCTCACTGAACAATGAAATCTATTATAGAATACATTAAAAAGCTAAAATTAACGAAGAAACAAATTCAAAATTATGAAGTACTTACATCAGTTTAGAAATATAAATCCAAAATGTACACTATCACTGTCGAATAAAGTAGGAAACACTTATACAATCAACTAAAAAAGCGAATTAAAACTGTCAAATTCACTGAAAGATGATAAACTGGAAGACTTACCGAGTTAGCTTCCTTTAAATACGACCAGCTAAGAATCGAGTGGGTGCTGGAATGTTCTCCACCATGAGTCCAATTAAGTTTCTGTTTCCCCAACATTCTAGAAAGTTCTACAAAGTTTTATAAAAAAAGTAAACATTAATTCTGGTGCTGCCAGATACCGAGTAACAAAATTACGCTTTTATGATTAATGAGTTTTTCGTTTGTGTTTTTCGGAATAACGGTGCTTGGTTTAGAAATAAATATAATCGGTGTAGACAAATTAAACTGAATAGATAAAATTTTTTCAAAAAGCAGAAGGTCGATTTTACAGAATTTTTCAGAAAGAAAATCACTGCTTTCAACGGAGAATTCACATGTATCTATTCCGGACATTTTAAAATAAGTTACACGCCTTACCTAAAAAGCCTCGTGAAACAGAATTCTACAAATCATTACGTATTCAATAAATTATTTAAGGAAAGTTGGTCGAAATACACACCAACTTTCCTTGAAAATAATCCTTGAACTCCTGAAAACCTTTCCTTGAATTTCCTTGCAAACATAAATATTTTAAAATATTCTTTCCCCCTTCATCAATAAAATATCTATAATTTATTTACATCATGGGAAGAACTAAAAAGTCAGTTCAAACATAAATACTGTAATTTAATTTGTTTCGGAAAAAATTGTTTTTCGATCAACAGTGGTAAAGCAACCATCGCTGCCTAAAGCAATCAGTCTATGCTCAATGTTATTTCTATTGCGATTTCGAATAGTTTTTAGCCCCCCAGGGACAATAGAACGGGGGTTAAGAGTTAGCCTATGCTGACCGCAGTGTTCTAAAGTATAAGTGTACCAAATTTGGCGTGGATTGGTCAAACGGTGTAGATTTGTATAGAAAATATACACACACACATACACACACACACATCCTATTTTATATATATACTAGCTGAATTACCCGGCGTTGCTCGGGTTGAAATAGTTAAATGTTGCTTGAAAAGTGAATGAGAATAATCACTTTTCTTTCACAGAAAAATGCAATCATTTAAGTTGTACGGAAAATACGTTTTAACTTTTCCATAACTTCTACTATATACTTCGGACGCAAATATATGCATTTAATTCCTGAATATATTGCAATATCTAAAAGATTAAGACATAAATACGAACAGAAACGAAATTCCGACGAAAAAATGCAGAATTCTAAAAAACGAATGATACGCAGTGTCGAATTTCGACTGCCTGAGTGTATTCTGAAACAGAGCAATTCGAAAAAAGATATTTGAAAATATTGATAAAGACGATAATGAAATTTAGTAATGCTCAAATATGACTGCAACATTTCGCTGTGTTAACTCAAATAGACAAACACGGGATGCTAAATCAAATTTATAAAATAATAAAAATTAATTCTGGTTTCCCAAATCTAAAATAACAAAATTACGCTTTTATGATTAATGAGTTGAAGTTTTTCGTGTTTCATTACAAAATGTAAATTATGAATAATGAAATATTTTAAATATCCTTTTTTTATCAAACAAATATTCATGTAAAAATATAAAATTCATATAGAAATAAAATAATAAACTTTAATTCAATAATGCACATTACACCTGTCAAATAAAGTAGGAAATACTTATACAATCAACTAAAAGTTAGATTTAGTAATGCTCAAACAACGGCAACATAGCTTTGCCCGGGTATTTATCCCAATCTTCTATTGGACAGGAAAAGGAATGAAATCAATGTATAGTGTAAAATCAAAGTAATTATATTAACAGGTTCTAAAAGTATAAGTACAGTACACGCATTATAAAGTAAAATATTTTACAAATTCACTGCAATATAAATTTAACACAAAACTTGATTATACACAACATTTTTAGTTTCACCTCCGGGAGCAATAAATTCTTGGGTGAACCCACCCTCGAGCAACCAACATAAAGTTGTCCGTGGGAGAAACACGGCGATCTCAAATCCACTCCGCAGTACTTGATAGCCCCTGCGACTTGTTGATCGTGATCGAGAACGCAAGTCTTACTGGAAACTGCAATCTCTTAAAGTCGAAAGGGAGATCCGTCGGAATGAGTGGTATCCGTGGGATAAAAACTGTTGCACCCTCTCCCTTTCCTGTCAAGATAGTCGCTTCCATTACATTGCCCAGCAGCTTCTTGACACACAGCCTCGTGCCGTTGCAAAGTTTTGGCGGGTCGAGGTTCCGCAGTAAAATAACCGGAGATCCCACTTTAAGTAAAAGACGATGTGGTGGCAATCCAGCCGGATCAAGCGAGTTCAGGAACTCTGGCGGGAAATTGACGACCTCATCGGCATCTACTACGGTATCGATGGACTTGTATTCACTGACCACGCCTGGTAACATGACAAGTATTTGATTGTTTATGTCGTGGACGTCTTCATTTTTAGCAGAAAGAATGGCCCTCTCTCGCAACCAGTTCAAATCGTGATAGTTTTGGGAAACAGACGGATAGACTGCATCTATCAGCTCTGAGACGGACGACACCAGATTACAAAAATCGGATGGGAATTTAATCTTGCCAGAAGACTCGACTGCCAATCTGCCTTCTCCGATCTCCAGGAGTTTGTCTGAGAAAATTTGAGCACTCTCATCCCCCAGATGTACTCTCATGTTTTGCTTCAAAGTTATCTTTCGCACATGTCTCCACAAAAACGAATGTTTCAAACATGCATGGATCTCATCGGCCGGCGTCGACTTCGGGATGACGGGCAGAGTTTGACGAAAGTCTCCACAGAGGAGTACCAGAGCTCCTCCCATCAGGTTGTCGTTTCCTCTCAGATCTCTCAGAGTGACGTCGAGGGCCTCGAGAGCTTTCTTGTGAGCCATGGTGCATTCGTCCCACACGATTAATTTGCAAGTCTCGAGCACCTGCGCCCGACCACTTGCCTTGCTTATGTTGCAGGTAGGATTTTCCTGCCTGGCGATGTCAAGTGGCAACTTAAGTGCAGAATGGGCCGTCCTCCCTCCTTCCATTAACGTCGCCGCAATTCCCGAAGAGGCGATGGCAAGAGCAACTTCTCCCCGAGTCCTGATTTCGGCCAGTATTATATTAATCAAGAATGTTTTCCCTGTGCCCCCAGAAGCATCAAGAAAAATGATACCACCTTGTTGTTTTGCTGCCTGATCCATGATAATTTGGTATGCGTTTTTCTGATCTCGATTCAGAAGTGGCTTCTTGTCCGCGACGTATGCACTCAGCTCTTCGACGTCGTAGTTCGTTTCTCGCACGTAATCTGCGCGAAGTACGTCTCGTCGATCTCTTACTGGTGCAGGCAGGCCCAATTGCAGTAATGTTTTATTTGTCATGGCCACACATTTGTCCTCAAGAATAACCAAAGCCTCGTTGAAAATGTCCGGACCAAACGCGATTTCTAATGTCGGGGTTTCCCTCCGGACTTTGGCGAGTATATCCTCACTCAGGGCCTCCTTATACTTTTCCCATAAAGTGTTTGGATTCGATGGACTGCATGTAGTCAATATTATAGCAAACAGGTTTCTGATTTGCTCTGGTAGGGAGATCAATTCGGCTTCTCGCAACGTGTCATCCCAGTGCTGGTCTCCTTCCAGCAAACCCAACTTCTGACAGGCCTCTCTAAATGTCTGGCATACTTCGTCGTTTACCGTTCTCATCTCTGCGAAAGATCTAGGTCCTCGTACCGAGTGAAGAAGCATCCTAAGGAAATAGCATTCGGCGTTGTTGGGGTGAACAGTGTACACTCGACCCAAGGCGTCACTCGCGACTGCATCATGTCCAGGGACGGGCTGGCCAACTTTTCTCCTACAGAAAATTTTCCTTGACGCATTCCACGTGTAATATCGAGGTATCTCAGGATACAACAAAGTCCTCGCAAAAGAATCCTGCTGACACAGTTGAAAGAATGCCGTCAAAGTCGTGTTTGGTGGCTGATCAATCACTCTAGGGGCGCTCTCTGTTGTGAAATAAACTCTCTGACCATTTTCTAAATGGACGCTGAGGTGAACAACAGTAGGGTGTCTTTCGTGAATCGAAAAACCCAGTATTCGCCAAACTGCCTCGTTACTGCTGAGGTATCTTCCCAATTGATACCGCGTCACTTCATCGTTCGATCTCTCGTCGCTGATACCGAAAACAGCCATATCACTACCTTTGTTGACATACTTGCACACATATTTAATCGATTTCACACTGTTGCAGTACTCCACGTTGATGTGTGCCCGAAACATTTTCGACAGCAGCGGCGAAAAGGGCACAACCCACCTATTGTCGATTTCTATTTCCGTGTTGCTGCGTATCGTTAGTTTCGCCGTGAACCCTCCATCTTCCGGAGCCCGCCGTCTGTACAGGGGATAGCCGTCATTTCCAGTTTGTGTCTCTTTAATGGATTTTCTAGGGTATTTCTTGGTACACTTTCCGTCCTTCATACACGGAGAAATGGGATTGAGATTTCCACACGGTCCGTGGATCATGTTTTTCGTTACCACTTCAAAAAGTTCGGGATCTTGTTCCGGGTCTGGCAACTCGGCAGATATAACGTCATCGATTTGAGTGGGCTGAATTTTGTCCGCTAACCAGATCAAATTGTGCGAGTGTGGCAGCCCTCTTTTTTGCCATTCAATCGTATACATCCAGCATCTCGGCACTCCAAATACATGGCCCTTTGTTATAACGTCAATCAGTTTCAACTGCTTCTGTTTAAATACTCTCGCAATCAAGTCGTGGCGCTCACTGGGTAATTGACCATTGGTAAGAACCTCCTTGATCTCCGTCCAAGTGGGATTGCAGGTGAAGGTGATAAATAAGTCTGGTCTCCCGTACGTCCTCACGTACGTCATAGCATCTTGTGTGTATTCGTGCATGTGTCTGGGACTGCCTGTAAATGTAGCTGGTAGTATGACTAAGGCACCGAGGTTTTCAACGTTCCCGTCATTTGCCACAGCATCTCTCAGGTGAATATATTCGTCAACTCTCAGTTTACGTTGATTTAGACGAATGTAAAGGAGACGTTCACTCTCGACTTTAGCGTACATATCGACGATGAACTGATGAAACAATTGCCTGCAGTTCAATACGTGGTTCTGCCCAGTATCTCGAACCATTAATCTGTACGCATAGAAATCCATCGCTGAAACTTTCTTGCTCGTTGTTTCACCTGTTCTTGGGTTGATCTGCCTCAGATTAAATTGATATCCATCTTCACCATGGGGGAATATTACTGGGTACTGCAGAGCATCGTAAGATCGATGTGTTTCCGAAATACGCTGCAATGATTCACCTCGTCGTTGAATAACGATATCCCGTTGATGAAACTCATCTCCTGAACCACCGCGACTTCATCTGCTTGAGGAGAGTTAAAGCGCCGCTCGTGTTCGCCTGCTGGTCTTCGGTCTGCTCTTATGACTACTTTATATTCATCTGTTGGCATATGTTCCAATGCTGTTTCAAACGTTTTAATAAGATTATTGTGCTCATGAAACATCCTCTGTAAGTTTAACACAATCTGACGTCTTGTTCCCGAGATGTAGGCGCACCTCTGATCAGTTTCCATTTGTTCGTTTTGAATAAAATATAGTTGTAGAAATTTTGGTGGTTGATCTGGCAGCGGAAGCAACGATCCCGCTCTATGGTAAACCTGCCCTTGCACCTTGAATGTCGACGGAAATCCGGGCTGTCCAACAACTGATGTGCCGCCGAATGATGTCATTTGGAAACATGAGTTGTATTTTCTGATGTTACTTAGAAAATGCTTCGACTCTGACGTATCTCCTGATGTGTAAGTCAAAAGGTCTTGTGGTGGTGGTTCCAGTTGGCAAAGTTTAACTTTTCCATTTTTGCAGCAAATACCAGTAGACTCTGATTTAAACTTTTTGGCTTGACAGTAAGTACAAACCATTTCCATTTTCCCGATCGTAACACTTGCATGCATCGAGTAGTCTTTATGTGAATCGTAGTGAAATCCTTCCAGTGCTAAGCTAAAATGGCTCGCAGTCCGTGATCGTTTGGCTCTATCTCTCTTATCCTGTAGTCGGGCCTCTCGCTGCTGTGCCGTCTCTGTTGTTCTAGATGTAGTAGCTCTATCTCTCTTATCCTGTAGTCGGGCCTCACGCTGCTGTGCCGTCTCTGTTGCTCTAGATGTAGTAGCTGTCTCTTTCATATCCTGTAGTCGGGCCTCACGCTGCTGTGCCGTCTCTGTTGCTCTAGATGTAGTTGCTCTATCTCTCTTATCCTGTAGTAGGGTCTCACGCTGTTGTGCCGTCTTTGTTGCTCTAGATGTAGTAGCTCTCTCTCTCGCAATCGCAAGTCTTCTATTCCTCTCCTCGGAAGTTTCTTGTCTACGCTCATTTTTCATCATCTTAGCCGTTGACTGCACTTGGCCGATTGCCTTCCGCTTCCTTGGAGGCATTGCTACAGCAAAGAAATCTGTAAAAGAATACAAAAAGCTATTTCATAAAATAAGCAAAAGGCACACTCTCACTGAGCAATGAAATCTATTATAGAATACAAAGAAAAGCTATTTCATAAAATTAGCAAAAGGCACACTATCACAGAGCAGTGAAATCTGTCATTAAAAAGTTATTTCATAAAATAAGCAAAAGGCACACTCACTGAACAATGAAATCTATTATAGAATACAATAAAAAACTAATATAAACTGAATGGTAAAACAAATTTAAAATTGTGAAGTACTTACATCAGTTTAGGAGAATATCAAACTTTTAACACAAATAAAAAAAATTAATGCCTTACTTAAAAGCTGTCAATCAAAATATTCAAACACAGAATTCTAAATCATGTTAAAAATAAACTTTTATTCTGGTGTAAAAAAAGCATTAATTCTGATCCCATTAAACTTATTTAAAAAATTAAGCAAAAGGCACATCTCACTGAGCAATGAAATCTATTATAGAATACAATAAAAAGCTAAAATTAACGAAAAAACGAATTTAAAATTATGTAGTACTTACATCCGTTTAGAAATATAAATCCAAAATGTACACTATCACTGTCGAATAAAGTAGGAAACACTTATTCAACACTTATTCAACACTTATTCAAAAGAGCGAAATAAAACTGCCAGATTCACTGAAAGATGATAAACTGGAAGACTTACCGAGTTAGCTTCCTTTAAATACGACCAGCTAAGAATCGAGTGGGTGCTGGAATGTTCTCCACCATGAGTCCAATTAAGTTTCCGTTTCCCCAACTTTCTAGAAAGTTCTACAAAGTTTTATAAAAAAAGTAAACATTAATTCTGGTGCTGCCAGATACCGAGTAGCAAAATTACGCTTTTATGATCAATGAGTTTTTCGTTTGTGCTTTTCGGAATAACGGTGCTTGGTTTAGAAATAAATATAATCGGTGTAGACAAATTAAACTGAATAGATAAAATTTTTTCAAAAAGCAGAAGGTCGATTTTACAGAATTTTTCAGAAAGAAAATCACTGCTTTCAACGGAGGATTCACATGTATCTATTCCGGACATTTTAAAATAAGTTACACGCCTTACCTAAAAAGCCTCGTGAAACAGAATTCTACAAATCATTACGTATTCGATAAATTATTTAAGGAAAGTTGGTCGAAATACACACCAACTTTCCTTGAAAATAATCCTTGAACTCCTGAAAACCTTTCCTTGAATTTCCTTGCAAACATAAATATTTTAAAATATTCTTTCCCCCTTCATCAATAAAATATCTATAATTTATTTACATCATGGGAAGAACTAAAAAGTCAGTTCAAACATAAATACTGTAATTTAATTTGTTTCGGAAAAAATTGTTTTTCGATCAACAGTGGTAAAGCAACCATCGCTGCCTAAAGCAATCAATCTATGCTCAATGTTATTTCTATTGCGATTTCGAATAGTTTTTAGCCCCCCAGGGCCAATAGAACGGGGGTTAAGAGTTAGCCTATGCTGACCGCAGTGTTCTAAATTATAAGTGTACCAAATTTGGTGTGGATTGGTCAAACGGTGTAGATTTGTATAGAAAATATACCCACATACACACACACACACATCCTATTTTATATATATAGATAGATTAAAGAACTTTTGTTGGATTGATTTTTTATTCCGAGATTTTGTTTTTCGATGTTCTATTTTAAAATAATTATATTATTCAAAATGGATTCGATTGAAGAACTTACATGTCTTAAGATCTGTCACAGCCCAATGGACCTTTTATAGTTGTCTCTGACTTATTTTTAAAAAAGGTTAATAATTTTTATCTTGAAACCATCTATCTCTAATTTAAGTATCTGAGGGTAGCCCGCATATATCCGTTCTACTACCTGCAATTTTCCCTGCATGACTCTCAAAGGGAAAATATGATAGGGATTTTCAGTGCAAATAAATCAGACTGTCTGCGAATATTTCACTTCTGCTGTCCAAATGCTCTCGCATGAAATATATCGGAGGGGGGCACCTTAAAAATATATTTCGCCTTTAGTCAACGAATGGCGTTTAATCTAATTTGTGTTGTCCAATAACCTATCATTTTTGAATTCGAAATTTGTTCTTTGGAATTTTTATTGGCGAACTGAAATCATAAAAAACAAGCCTATGACGTCCCATTCAGAAACGTACAGAAAACAGGTATCACCATAGAAGATCCACCACCACCTTTGCTTGACAGAAAATGCTTTTCATGCAATCAATGTGCTCAAAAGCGTAAGAGAAAACGCTCTAACACGGATATTTCCTCTGATATAATTAACGCGGATTGAAAATTTAAGATCTTTGGCTGGACCGAGTCAAAACCTCCGGTTGCTAATCCTCGACTCTAGCAACAGGGGCCTCAGTTTTATGTGAAAAACAAACTTGGATTTGGAATATTTAAAGTTTTGGAAGTAATAAAAAATAATAATTGTACAGCTCATTTATAATACAAATGTTTCCACATTTAATTTTTCCTGAATAGCAGAAAAATGAAACTATTTTTTCATTTGTTGTCAATACACCAATTGCAAAACACTCCTATGATGGGTTTAAGATGGTTTTTACCTTAAAGAGAAAATTCAGAGGCCGTTAATATCTATGTGGTAGTAGGTACTGTTTCATTCCGGAAGTGAAATTTGCTTTTTTATTGAATGCTCTTCATTTTTTATACTGACATTATAATCTGACATTTTTATGTTTTTATTTGTACTAGTGGTCGCCCAGTGGTCGAAATTCGACCATAATTCATTTAATTTTTAAATTTGAACGTTAATAAGGTTCTTTTGTCAAAGAGTATACCTCTATATTCATTGCATATAATTTTTTTGAATTTTGTTCTATTACGTAAGCTGCGAGCATGTACAAATACGTCATAGGAAAAATGCGGTATAGCTTGGTTAAGCCATATCTAAAAAACAATAACGCGTTGTTTGGCATTTTCTTGGTTTTTTTTATTGCTATACTGGCCACAGGTTTCCCCAGGGCTACACAGTTAATTTGCCTATATTTTTCAAATTATATACAATTTAAATAAAAAATAAATCCAAAAAATGAAAAATGAAATAAGGAATACGTGCTTCGTATTTTTTTTATATATTTTTTATTGAAACAAAAAAAACCGGGTGGTTAAAAAAATAAATGTTGTCCATTGAACTTGAAATAGTTCGACAATGAATTTAATGATTCAAAACTTCTGTGTAGACGATGTTTTTTGTAAAAACTCTTTCATCGTTTGCTAAATGCCCTTGACCGTTATATTCTGAAATATAAAATCTCAAACCATCGAATGATCGAACTCTACTTGCTGTGACGTACAATTGACAATGTGTAAAAACTGGCTGCCTCAATAAAATTCCAATTTTTTCGAATGTTTGTCCTTGAGACTTATTTATTGTCATCGCAAATGCAGGTATAATTAGAAATTGAGTTCTTCGAAAGTTAAATGGTAAAATAGTTCCGGAATATGTTAAATTTACACGTGGAATCAAAATTCTCTTATTGCGTGCGGTTCCAGTTAAAACTTCGCAATCAATAGTATTACGATGAGTAAATTTGATGCGTATTCTTGTTCCATTGACTAATGCTTCCTTTGTATTTAAGTTTCTGATCAGCAAAACGATGCAATTAACTTTCAATTCTAACTTACACTGACGAGCCAAAACATTATGACCATCCCCACATTTTTCAATGAACTCGTCGTGATGACGTGGAGGGCACGTGATTAAGTGAGAATGGTATTTAACTGCTGCTGGAGAAGGTAAGTAATCATTCTTGCACTTACTTTTGCGAGTGATGGGAAAGGCTGCTGATCTAAGCGAATTTGATAGAGGGCAGATCGCAATGGCCCGAAGACTCGGAACGAGTATCACCGAAACTGCACGACTGGTAGGGAGTTCACGATCTGCCAGTGTTAGTATTCATGCAAAGTGGATAAATGACGGTGACACCAGCAGTAGACGCCAAGGTGTTGGTCGTCCACGCGTCATCAAAGAAAAAGACTGTCCTGCTTGGTAAAGCAAAATTGGCGCGAGACAGTGGCTCAGCTGACAGCCCAATACAATGCAGGTCCAAGCGCAAGTGTTTCGGAACACACAGTTCAGCGGACACTGTTGGATATGGGACTGTGCAGCAGACGTCCCACTCGTGTGCCTCTGTTGACCAAGCGTCATCGTCAACTACGCCTACAGTGGGGCCGGGAACATCGAGACTGGACCATGGATGAGTGGAAGAGAGGTGCCTGGTCAGATGAATCAATCCCGATTTCTCATTCATCACGTCGATGGTCGTGTCAGGGTACGCCTTCTTCCAGGCGAACAGTTGCTCCCCTCTTGTACAGCAAGTCATATACAGGCTGGTGGCGGCGGTATTATGCTTTGGGGGACGTTCTCATGGGCGACTCTGGGACCCGTAGTTGTGGTAGAACAGACCATGAACGCTGCGAACTATCTGAACGCCATTGCGGATCACTTGCACCCTTACATGGCGTCTGTCTTCCCAACTGGAAATGGAATCTTAAAGCAGGACAACGCCCCATGTCACAAGGCTCGGATTGTGTTGGAGTGGTTCGAGGAGCATACTGATGAATTGCACTTAATGTCCTGGCCACCTAACTCGTCGGATATTAATCCGATAGAGCACATTTGGGATGTCATGGAGCGGCAGCTCAGAGCTCAAACACCACCATGTTCGAATATCTCGACTTTGCGTTACCGCTGCTTAGACATTTGGTACAACCTGTCTCCAGTTATGTACCAAGAACTTGTGGCATCTATGCACAGGCGAGTTGCAGCTGTTTTGCAGGCCAAAGGAGGCGCAACGCGTTATTGAGTAGGTGGTCATAATGTTTCGGCTCTTCAGTGTATGTGGTGGCAAATTATGCCAAATCTCATACTCCTCCGTGCGCGCAATGTGCTTAAAAAGGGGTACAAAGTTTTTTCTTCACGTATTAATATATAGATTACAGTATATGAACGTAAACAATGAATGTTTTATTTTGTTTAATTTAATATATTTGTAACGCATATTATACATTAATTTTATCTTTCGGCACTCCTCTTCTCCATATGAACTTTACTTATGCCAAATCTCATACTCCTCCGTGCGCGCAATGTGCTTAAAAAGGGGTACAAAGTTTTTCTTCACGTATTAATATATAGATAATGCATGTCTGCTGATTTCTCTTTGTTGGGCCAATTTTTAATATTTCCGCGGATATAAGTAACACGGAATTAATTTAAAAGGCACTTTCTTTTCCTTAATCCCGTGAAATCTCAAACTCTAATGTGTATTGCAATTTTGTATTTTTAAAACAAAGTTTTGGTTGGTTATTGCTATTGCTCAAGGTTAAATTTAAGCCATACTGGAACAATACAGCTGGCTATTGTCAGGATCAATGTCACAGGGAAAGATCCAAGACAAACATATCATTTTGAACCACGGTTAGATGACGAGTCCAACACCTGAGCTGGCACTCCACTCTCCAATCTTCCACACTACAACAAAGTAACGACATTTAAAGCCACAAGAAATTTAAAATGCACAAGTCCATACGGTCTTTGACTACATTGAGTTTGGAACTTGCAACCCTCCGTTTGTTTATTCTCGACTGTACCTCTATCACCGCTCTAGTTTTATGGGAAAAAACTAGGCCTTGGAATATTATAGCAGTAGAGCAAATTTCATAAAGGGATTTCTATTCAAAATATTACTTTAAAGATTTGGAGATATCAAAAAATAATTTTATAATGCATTTATTTGAAACAAATGTTGACTGAAATCGATTCAGAAAGACTTAATATTGCCATAAAAAGTTTCAGCTCTTTGCCCTGGATAGTTTTTGCGCTACACTTAAATTTTCGTCACTACGGTGAATTTAGGGGTATCCAAAAGTTGAACAAAATTATGACAAGCCTGAGAAATGTAAATTTTTCAAAAATGTTTGGAAATATCATTTATGTAATCTTACGGACAATGCCTTCTACCTGTTATGTGCTGAACAATGATCAATATAATTATAGAGATTGGCAAACTATGTTTTTACTATAAAAGTCTTAACTGCTATTGATAACTTGCGATAACAGTTATTATGAAAAGCTTATTTAATAGTTACTGAATAATAGCAGTTATCATTAACTGTTAAAAATTGAAGACGGTGAAATTAACCAGTAAATATTGATTATCTTTCTTTCCAAATTTCTCGTCTATCAAGATCTGGTCAATTTTACTAATGACGAGATACCTTGTCGAGACAACCAACAGGAGTGTTAAGGTATTAAAAATAAAAATAAAACAAAATTATAAATATACAATGTTTCATTTTTTTGCGTTTGTTCAATCACGTGCGGCTACCACGTAGGAAGAAAATAAAGTTCGGGATTAAACTTAATTATAAGGGAAACATCTCTTAATACCAATTGCACATGCTCGCTTATTAAAATAAAAAATACAACGCTCAAGTAAAAATTTACACATGGTAATCGAGGCAAGTAAATATCTCAACTGGTATTGCCAGTCGAGCACACATCTATATTGTACACAGAGGTTACAGTGAATCATAACATGCAAATATTGGATCTTACTTTAAAAAAATACAAAACAAGGTGCAAATTAATTATAATGATTTAATGTAATTATGCTTAACATTACTTACTCCAAAGATGGGAAAATATATATTTAAAAATTACAATTAGCGTCTATTTTTCAAAATTCATCGTACTGTGATCTTAAATTTGTACTAGCACTTAAGCTGCAAAAGCAGGCTTTGTTTAGTGAACCGCCATCTGTAATCCAAAAACAGAACTAACTGTTCCCTTACACGTTTTAAAATAGTAACTATCCTGGTAGTGTTTCCAACGAAATATCAGTTGAGGATAATTGATTTTCGAAAAAATCAAAAACGAAAAAAATAATACAAAATATTAAAAAACCAGTTTTTCTGTTTTTACATTTTAATATCTATATTGATTTTTTAATTAATTGTTTATTATTGCCCTGCGAGCACCGCTAATGAACTGTCCTATACTTAAAAAATATGTTATGTACATTGCAAATTTTACTTAAAATTAGCAAAAGCAGTATATAAACAGAATTACAGAATGCACTTGAATGAACGTAAGAAGCAGCAAAACCGAACTACTGAGGCACAGACGGAAAGAACTGCACGGTCCTAGCTGTGATCACAGTATAAAGACTAAATAGCAGGGGCGCACACCTACTTTGAAAAAGCTGCAGTAAAGATGGCCACTGCTAAACATCAGACCGACCCAAGTTGCATATGAATCCCACCGGAGAGCAGGCATCTCAAATTGACAATTACCTTTTATCACTGTCTGTTCGCCTGCCGGTTGCCGAAGTATAGATATTATACACTAATACAGACAATCGTTTTCGTAAAAAATATAGTTCTTTTTTATAAATAATGTTATCTAATTTCACTAGTACCTGATACTTGTGGAAGAAAAGCCTTATATTTTTTATTGTCAAATAAATTTCTTTGAATTTGGCGACCCACAAAAATTTTCAAGCGACCCCCAAAGGGGTCGCGACCCACTGGACTACAGAACGACTGCACTCTCGCTTCTTAACACAACAGACGCTAGCACTTTCAACCGGGGCACACGCGCAGAAGAGAGCACGAACATGCGTCCTTCGCTATAGCTTATTATACATTACTTTAAATTTTCCATATTTGTAAAAATATATTTATGGCTCTCGAATAATTTTTAAATTGTTGTAAAGGACAGTCCACATCAAAAGTTTACCGACCCCTGCTCTAGCATGACCTAATATGTTTCATGAGTAATTTGAAATGAGTAATTGTAATTTGAAAATTTCCACTGAATTGTTTTTCCAAAATGTAAGTGGAAACAGTCGAAATGGACCACAGAAATTATATTTCGTGATACAGTTCAAAGGAAATGATTCTTTTATGTGTCTCAATTTAACATGTGTTTCGAAAGTTCCGTAAAACTTCCGAAATGTTTTTAAGGATCTGTAGTGATCTGGCAACTCTGCAACCAGCAAGGTGACATCAGCAGTTGACGTCACTTTCCTCCAATGCTCTCACACTGTGTTAACCAATGAGAGGGCAGCGGAGGATTACGTTGTGCCTAATATAAGATTAGAATGTTCACTCGGGATCTCGTTCTCTCGTAGTTCTGAATGTTCACCCAGTATGTTTCTTGTTGTGTCAATGTTATTGTTAAAGTTTGAATAAATATATGTTTTATGATAAGACTGAATCATTCTACGAACACGCACGCAACATCACCTTAATGGTGACCCGGATGTGAGTTCAAACTTCTAGCAGTTCCAGCAGTTTCGTTTTGGCCAAGAAGGATGACCGATCCAAACGAAACAACTTCGGTTGTGAGAATACCTGTCTACAACCCAATGGACCATGTTGGGGATGCTTCGGCCTTCCATTGTGGGAAATTTTCATGGACTGATAAATGCACTGGTGCAGCAAAGAGAACATCGTGGTCTGCTCATCGTGTGTGCTTTTCATCGTAATAATATCGTAACCATTGGTCATGGTTAATAGCTAATTTAGCTATGCATCGTTGCCATGGGACATCGTAGATGGCGTTTACAGGAGTGGACATCAGTCGATATTTACACAGGAAATGCTCATGGTTTGCAAACATGTTCACGTGACAGTTCGTTGGCTTGTTGACAGATTCACAATAGATTTGCTGACAATTTTCCGGAAAAGGTTTTCATTTTCAAAAGTAGACATAAAAATAAAAAATAATACAAATAAAATGACAAAGATAATAAAGTTAAAGTTCAAAATCAGTTTCTTGACCACAGTTTCATGTTATCAGCTGACGTGGAAGTTACATCTGGTCCTTCGTGTTGACCAATTTTTTTAACATCATAACGATCATGAGGGTGTGTTGCTGTAACTTCGTAGGGTCCGAAAAATTTGAGTCGTAACTTAAGGAGTGTTCCAAACTGAGTACGTTGTATGGCGACACGGTCACCAACTTTGTAAATGTGGGCCTTTTTTCTGTGTTTATTGTACTGTCGTCGGCTTTCTTCTTGCATTTTGAAGATGTTTGTTTTAGCTTCGTTTCTGAGAATTTGTTTTTCTGTTATTGTGGAGTTATATTGTCTTCGTCCAAAATTTGTTTCATGTGTAGGTCTTCTTTTTGTTTCATTTTTATTCCGATCAAAAGTTCAAAGGGTGTGAATTTTGTGCTTCTGGGAGCTGTACTGTTCATTATACGCTGGATATGTGGGGCAAATTTGAACCATTTTTCGGGTTCGTTAAGGTACCAGTAGACGTTGGAACTTTTTTTCTTTAATTTTGGAGCCAGACTAACAAAAATTTTTATACTTCACAAGTGTTAGAAAACTAACATATCTGCACAAATTTTTTTTTCAAATTGGTCATATTAAATTAATTAATTAAAATTTAATGAGCTAATTAGGGTCTGACGGTACCGGTCATAACTCAATTTGTAATTTATTTATAATTTTGATTTTAATTGCAAATGAAAGCAACTGATTTGGTGCAGGGACCCTACTAGAATTGTACATCTAAAGCAAATAGCTTTTTAATAAGAAAATTTTGTTTTGGAAGTATTTAAAAATCAATACTTTTTACAAAAACAGTAAGATTCAAAATTAATTTAAAAATCAATTATTTCACTTGCATAGTTGATTCTAGTACAGTCTCTGCTCTGCATTATGCACTTTAAATTGCATTTAAAATTTTGTTAATCGGTTAATTCAAACTGAAGTTATCACCGGTGGAAAAAAGTCTTACACTGACAAAAACTAGTTCTTCAGAAATCAAGTTTAAAGTTTGCGATATTAATTTTTCGAATAAAACAAAATTTTATGATTACAAATAACTACCTACTGCTTAGTCAAATGCGCCAGCTTCATATGTGGGTCCTTCTATTTTAGTTTTGTGGTCTTCTTTTTTCTTTTTTTGGCCCCTGAGGTATTTTCTGCGTTTTTTCTTGCACGGTGTGCTTTGGCACAGGCTGCTTTTCATCCGCAGATTGTCTTTTCGCTGGACACCTTGAACCATATACTGCCCAGGTATCATACCCATTCGTGTGATAATCTCCAATTGAGGTTTAGCTCCCAAGTTGAAATGTATTAGAGCATCATATACGGACAATTTTACAACATTGATGCCCGCATAATTAGTTTTGGGGCATCTCTTCCAAATTAGGGCATGAAGGCTCTCGTTACAGTTTTGAGTCTTTCCGTGCAGACACTTACCCAACATCTCAAGAGATGTCAATTTGATGTAGATGGGTTTCACTGTTTTCATTACATCCATGGGCAGTCCTCCCTTGTGTTTGAAGATTCTATTGTTCGCTATGGCGCGCTGGTACGAGCACCAACTTTCCTTTCCTTTCGGACACTTGGAATGTAGAGGATGGGAATCCTTCGAACACAAGTGGTAAAAACTACTCCAAATTGCTCTCGACATCTGCTCAACGGATTCGGTGTTGTTTCGAAGAGCAATTCCGAAGTAGTTTTGCATTTTGTTAATTTGGGCAAAAGTTAGCTTGCCTCTACCGCCAATTCCTTTCTGTGTGCTTTTTAACTTACGTAAAGCTGTACCTAGTCGTTTCTGATAATGTCCTATACACTCCTTTTTTGTGATAGGGATTCCTGGGTAGGGATCCAGCTCCTGAACGGTATTGAAGCTTTTACTGTCCCCGTCACCATAGAAATCGACGTATTTCAAACCCCGTTTAAATTGGGATCGAAGAAAGATTCTTCCCACACCAACAGCTTCCATCGCAGGTGAAGATCCTTCATAATTTATTGAGCACACATGATTTGCTATCAGGGAGGCATATTTTGGATCCGCCTTTTCAACATTTCCCCATTTGCGGCACCCAGTACATTCTTTCGAAAGAACTTCGACGTCCAGAACCTCTCCCGTGTCAATTGAAAGTGTACTAACTACACCATTCAAAGAAGAATATCCTCGTCTCTGCCAAGTGCCATCCACAGAAACGCCACATTCGACACTGTTGTTTTTCTCGCGAACTCGAATAGCTGCAACCGTCATTATCTCCTCGCCTAATCTCTCGACTACCTTCAGTAGGGCTTTTGTGTGCTCATTGTAGGCATTCTTATGGGGTGGCGGCGGCATGTTCATTGTAGATAAAAACGTGCAGGCATCTTCATATCCACAACCAATTTGCCGCAGTCCATACACCAAACGTCGATTAACTTCAAACACTTTGTCAATTCTTTTGGACGTATGACAGCTGTCACTCAAGTATCCACATTTAGCGCAGGTAATTGTCAATTCAAGTGAGCAACCCATCCTTTTTGAAGGGTTATCACTTACACTCAAGCTGGAACTGGCACACGAAGGACAGCAAACCATTCTGAACATAGAATTTAAACATTCCATGTCCATAAAAAACATCTGTCCAAGCAAATGCGATTCTTTCGTAGCAGCGGGAATATTGTTCAATTTCACTGTCGAAGCAGTATCCACATGCGATGGAGTTTTAACAGTGTCCTTCACTTTTGTGAAACGATTTCCTCTAAATGTACGCTTCTTCTTTCTGTCAGAATTTGGTTTTGAACTTCCCATGATTTAAATGTAGAAAAAGAACAAAACAAAAATAATTCTCAAATGAAAAAACAAGCAAATTGAACGTAAAACGTGCAAACGATTTTCAAATTCAAAATAAACACAAACGTATTAGTTAAAGCTGCAGTTACACATTGTTGCCATTCGGCAACATGTGAAATTGTCTAAATTATTCTAAATAAATAAATGTTGAAATTATATCTAATATTTGATTTATACCACATTAATATTTTGGTTAGGCCTAACGCGAACGAAAACGAAACCAAAATTTTCGCTGTGTACCTTTACAAAAATGGACTTTATTTAAAAAGTATCTTGAATTTCGTAACGAACATGGTATCATTTTAAAGCTGATGAGTTGGAGAATATTTTAGAATAAAAAAATAAAAATGCTCATTTTCACCGAATTTCGCGATTTCCAATGTCTACTGGTACCTTAAGTGATAATTTTGTGAAAATCGGGATTAATGTATCGAACATTCGTTCTATTTGACCATTACCACGTGGCACTCCTGTTGTAATTTGTATATGTTCGATTGATTGTTCGTTGCAATAATTCTTAAAGTCGGTTGACTTAAAAGCACTACCTTTATCTGTTATGATTCTTGAGGGGTTGCCAAAAGTTGTTTGTTGAAGAGTTAGCTTTTGAAGTGCATCTTGAGCAGAAGTAGATTTAGTTGGATAAAGCCATAAAAACTTTGTAAATGCATCAATAACTGCAAAAATGTATTTGTAATTTTTATTTGTTGATGGTAAGGGACCTAGAAAATCACAGTGGTAGCAGCTTAAGGGTTCGTCGCCTTTCGGAATGGGATTGAGCAGTCCTTCCGGTTTACCGGTTTTGCGTGAGGATAGAATGCAAGGGATGCAATTCGAAATTACTTCTTGCACTTGATGTGTAAGATTTGGGATGTAAAAGTCTTGTGAAACAATTGATTCAGTTTTGCATGAGGCGAAATGTCCTTTTAAATGTGCATTTTGAATTATTTCTTTTTGCATGCTTTGTGGCACAACTAAGAGTTCATCATCTTTGTTCATTTTGAACAAAATACCATTTTTTAAGAAAAATTCAGCTGAAGGGGTTGTTGTTATCATTTTCTTAATTTCTGATATAAACTCATCATTATCTTGTGTTTCTTTAATTTTTTGGGTTAGTTCGTCAGGTGTAATCACAAGAACGGGGTAGCGACTTAACGCATCTACATGTTGCATTTGTTGTCGTAATCAAATCCTTGAAGGAATAAAGCCCATCGTGCAATTTTGGGGGTTAAATCTTTCTTGGTCATTGTTTTCTGAAACGCTTGACAATCTGTGAATATTTGGAATTTAGTGCCCGTTAAATAGTGTCGAAACTTCTTAAGGGATTCCATAATTGCTAATACTTCGAGTTCATAACTGGAGTATTTTTCCTGTTGAGGTGATGTTTTCATACTCATATATTGAATGGGGTGGAAGTGTTCATCAGAATCTTTTTGTAGTAGGATTGATCCAAAACCTAGTTTGCTTGCATCACAATGCAGTTGGAGAGGTGAGCCTTGTTGATATAGGTGTAATACAGGATCGGAGGATAAAGCTTGTTTCAACATTAAAAAAGCTTTTCGTTGTTCGGGGCCAAAATGAAATGGAGTAGAATTTCTTAACAAGTCACTTAAGGGTCTAGCAATTAGTGAATAATCTTTAATAAATTTTCGGAAATATCCCGATAAACCAAGAAAGCTTTGAACTTGTTTCTGAGTTTTCGGGGTAGGGAAATTTTGAACTGCACGTGTTTTGTTTACAGAGGGTCGAATGGTACCATCTTCTATTACATGACCTAGGAATTCAATTTTTCTTTGGAGAAAACTACACTTTTTGAAGTTAAATTCAAGACCAAACTTTGAGGCGGTATTGAAAACTTGTTTGAGTTTACGAAGACCATCCTCTTCATCAGAAGCAGGAATAACAATATCATCCAGGTATATTATGACAGTTCCTTGTTTTAACAGTTCACGAAATACAATTTCGATATATCGCTGGAAAATTAAAGGGCTTTTGTTTCATCCAAATGGGACCTTGTTGAACTCGTATTGATTGGAGTGAGTTACAAAACTAGTGTACTTGCGGCTATCTGGATGTATGTCAACATGATGGAAAGCATTCCGTAGATCTAATGTAGAAAAAATTTGAGCATTTTGTAAGCTGTCAAAGATGTCTTCTATCAACGGTAAGGGCTGTCTGTCTCGGATTATTTTGGAATTCAAAAGTCTGTAATCAATGCAAATACGCGTTGATCCATCAGGTTTTTTGCATAAAACCATAGGTGCACTAAAGTCGGATGTACTTTCAGAAATTATCTGGTCCTTCAACCATTGTTCGATTTGTTTGTCTACCTCTTGTTTTTCAGCGATAGACAACCTTCGTGGACGCTGTGCAATGGGTGATTCATCCGTCAAACTGATTTTCATTTGTAAGTCGGTACTTTCGGTTTTGTTTGGTTTGTAATTTGAAACTAAGTGTTCAACCTTCTGTCGGATTGCTTTGTTTTTTATATGTTGAAGATCTAAGGAGTTGACATCTTCTACTACATTAACAACATTAAGAAGGAAATTTGGTTCATCGTTGATAAGAGAAATACCATTTTTACCCACTTTAAATTCAGCTTGTTGGATACAGTCAGTTCCTAAGATTGCCTTGTAGGGAATTGAATGAGTTGGAACAACGTGAATTTTGCAAGGAAAATTGCTGTTTTCAATTTTGATATCACCATGAAAAAAACCAAGAGGGTGAACTGTGGTGTTACCAATTCCAGAAAATGTGATTTGGGATTTTTCAAGTGGTGGGGATCCAATTTCTTTGTGTACATCAGTGTTTATTAAACTAGCTTGTGCTCCAGTGTCAATTAGACTATGAAATGTGACAGTTCCAAGGGTAACTTCAATTTCCATGGGACTTACGGGATAATGTTCTTCAATAGCAAGTGAATGAACTTGAGCTTTTGGTTCACTGGAATATTTTGTAAATTTTGGCGTTTGAGCAGCTTTTTTGGGACATTCTGCAGAACGGTGACCAAATACATTACAGGAGAAACATTTGTAACCTTTACTTTTATGTGTACACTCATTAGAAATATGAAATTTACTACCACATATATAACAGTGATTAGTGGACTTTGCAACATAAGAAGATTGCTTGGATCTTTGATAATTTTGACTTTTATTAGAATCATACCTTAGGCGATAAGAGTGATCAATAAAATCTTTTTTATGGTTGCTTACATTAAATAACTTCTCATACACTTTTAATTTCTCTTTAAATTCACCAAAAGACTTACAACCATATAAAATAATTTTGTTATGTGAATTATCAGGTATACCATTTATAAAATATTCAAGGGTTGAAGCACAATCAATATTACCACGACTTGCAATTTCTCGAATAGCTATTAGATATGCAAATAAATTTTCTCCGGGTTTTAATTTACGGGAACGCAAAAGATTATGTAAGTCAACACTTGAAATACATGCTTTAAATTCATCTAATAAAGAATGTTTTAATGCTTCAAATGTATCAATACCTCTTAATGTTTGTGCATATAATTTTGCAGAGTGCAATAGACAATGCTTAGTAAAAACAATTTTTTGCATGTCATTAGATAAATTATGAAATAAAAACAGTTCTTCGAGTTCTTGGATAAACAATTCAATGGGATAATTATCTTCGGATGAAAAAGGTCGAATTGTTTCAACTAAATCCTTCAGAGAAAAATTAATGTTGAAACTCTGTTTATTTTCAGACGCAAAAGGATAAACATTTTCTTCTGTTTTGCGAGACCGCGAATCGTTGGAAAAAGGATTCCGCATTGGTTCAAAATCAAAAGCGGTTTCGTATATGTGTTTTGTATTTTTCGATGAGCGCTGCATTTGCTCGTGGCCTTGACCAATTGCTGACACATTTAAATTCGTGAATGCAGAACTTTCAAGCTGGGAAAAAGAACTTTGATTTTCTTGTTCCGTTTCGCTTTCACCGCCTGAATCATCATTCGAAGTTAGAAGCGAAAAATCTTTTAAAGAAGTAATTATCGCGTCGCAGCAAAGGGATTTGTCTTCTAAAATTTCAATGTGCAAAATATTGCAAATTGTAATCAGTTGTGGAAGTGAGAAATCTTCCAGAATTTTACTCTTGATAGAGTCAAAGTCTGTATCATCAGAAAAACCAGAAAAATTACGAAGATTTTGTCGACATTTTCTGTCAAGTTCTGTATTCGGAAATAGAATTTTATGCAGCATTTGCACGTTTTTCGTGCTTGACGTTTTTATGGATGAAGCAACATGTGGAATTGTTCCAAGAGTCGTCATTTTCAATGTAAATGCAATGAAATCGAAAAAATGTGAACAGAAAACACTCACATATAGTCCTGGTTAGAATCTCCGTCGTTTTTGGCTCGTCAAATCTCGTTCACTTGTAGGCACCATAGACAGAATGTATCCATTTGTAGGCATCGCAAAGTGGCGCCGTCGTTATCCATTCGGATCGTCGTATCTTCTTAACACTTGGCGTTGCACAACTTAGCTTTACAGCTACTTAGCTTACGATTGAGAGGCAACGGGAGGCTGAGCCCCCATGTTGTGGATTAATATGTTAGAAGTGAATTGAGGAGAGCATCATTACTATTAAATATTGTTTTAATAAAATCTAGGGGAAAAGGGGGGTTAATTACAGGGGTCAATTATGTACAAATATCAGATTAAACGTCAAATCATAGTGGGATTAACATCCTGGTGGCACGTCCGTGCAAAGCCACGTCTTAACATCAAATCGCTCAGAGTCAATCTGCGGGGTTCGCGCCTTCTGGCGGGAAATGCTCCGATTGGTCTTTGGGAAATGTTTCCCGCGCTTTTTGGAACGTGGGCAGGTTGGCGCCTAGACATTCCGACATTTATATTTTACATGTATCTATTATAGTGTGTGTGATTGATAGATTCTTTGTTTTTAACACTAGGTGGGCAAGTTCTGACCAGTAAGTATTGTTACCATCAGAAAGTTTCTTTTCGTGATGACAGTTTTCATGTAGATTACTTTTAGTGGCAAGTCATTTTTATTGCTTGTCACAAAATGCTACGAGAAGTATTAAATAAATGTATTCAAATACATTTGTCTAAAATAAATCTAAATTTAAACACGTATCTGTCATTTGAAATCTGCACTGTCTTTTAGTCTATAGGGCCGCGGTGGCCCGGTTGGAAGAGTAACGGACTAGCAACCGAAGGGTTGCGAGTTCGAATCCAGCCAAACACCGTCGTGTACAAAGGGGGCTGGTGCACGTTAAATCTGTCGTGGCCTCAAATGTCCTCACGTTGGCGTGGTGTGGAAGTTTGGAGAGTGGGGTGCCAGCTCAGGTGTTGCCTCGTCATCTGACCGTGGTTCAAAATTACGTGGTGTTGTCCTCGGATCTTTCCCTTTGGGATTGATCCCGGACCGTCACCAATAGCCCGTTGTGTTGCTCCAGTGTGACGTTAATTGAAATACCCAAATACCCTTTTAGTCTATATCATATTGAAAACAAACTATTCGAATTTAAATCAAGGCAATAAATTAAACAAGAATTAATGGGGGGAAAACAGTTCAAATTCAGTCAAGCACTTGCAAGAAAAATGCAATTAAAGCTGTAAACGATGCACTCAAATATGAATCCAGATAAAAGCTTATGAAAGGGAACTAGTCGGGAGAGATAAGATATAAATAGAATTCTAAAAAAGTATATAGAAAACAGAACACTTCTGTACACAAATATGAACTACTTATCACTGTAAAATGGGATAAAATTCTAAAACCAAAAGTACGAAACTGAAAAGTAAATTGCAAAACCTTACAGCACTTTCGGCCTTTTAGTCACACGATTTTGTCAGTTCCGGATAAAAACGTATGTTGAATAAGCTTATAACAACAAATAACACAACAGATGACAATATTTTGTCTCAGGGAAGAGCCTTACAAAGTACGATCGGTCTGCGAATTCCCGACGTCATTTTTAGTTTCCTGTCCTTTTTTCTACTCCGACCACCCACGACATTTATCTCTGACCACGTGACACTTGTTTCCCCCATGAAGTAGAGGTTGGGTGAAGGAGCAGAATATTCCATTACAATCTCAGGTTCCATGGATACCAACTCCTGAAACTTTGCCACCGTCCAATATTAGGTTCCATGGATACCAACTCCTGAAACTTTGCCACCCTCCAATATTAAGTTCCATGGATACCAACTCCTCAAACTTTGCCACCCTCCAATATTAGGTTCCATGGATACCAACTCCTGAAACTTTGCCACCCTCCAACATTTTTATGTCCGGAACTCCACCTCCCTAAAAAAAGGCGAGGAATAAAAATTTCCCGTCACGTCAAAATTTAGTTCAATCCGTCTTCAAATCACAGATGACAAAGTTCTAAAATGCCTCATTCAACTCTAAATGTTACTGGAAAATCCGTACTAATAAAAAATTTCTTCTAGCTATAATTCCAGATACAGATATTAAAATATTCTTTAAAAAAAAGGGCAAGAATTGGTATTCCAAATTGTCCATGTTTATTTAAATTTCTCTCTCTGCAGTCCAAGTTCAAATATGTACAATTCATTTCATTGCGCAACTTTATTATTTAAGAAAAACTTTTAAACTTGGAAAAGAGAATGCACAACGGAAAATGGATGCGAGAAGTGGAAATCGGGAGTGTGTAAAAGTAGGCGACCGCAGGACCGTATTGCAGGTTGCGACCGCGCCGAGACAGTTTCGTATGCTATTATTCTTTTTCATACTCCTCGCATTTGTGTTTTCTTGAATGGGCGAAACCGTTATATGAGAGAGGAGAAGGCCGCACAGTAGAGTGCCTCGGAAAAGACTCGATTTCTTTGGTTTTCATTCTGTTAAATAGAATCAGCAATGAAATAAGGATCGATTTAAATCCACAGAATTCTCTGTGATAAAATGCTAAGCTTTGAAAAATATTTATACGTCTCGCGACACTTTTATTAATAGGAATAAGATGAAAGTTTTTGAACAAAACTTCATACCGTAAAATTTAGTAACAGGTAAACCAGCTTTTTCAAACTCCCATTACATAAACGTAAATCTTAGCGACTCCTTTGACAAAAAAATTCTAATTAAATTAAATCAAGTTTTATTGAATTGAATTGTTATCGATTGTATATTAATTGAATCATAAAATCAATAATAATACAATTGCATTCCATTAATTTCATTTCAACAAACAAAATTTGACATTTTTTGTTTGGCAGCGAGAAGGATGGGCTTATTTATTAATTTTTCAAATCGTGAAGCAAGTTTGAAAAGTATTATTCACACTTTTTTATGACGGTAAATTGCGATCTGTGGGTATTTTGATAACTCTTCCTCACATGAGTAGGATGTCAAATGAGAAACCAAGACATCTTCAGTTTTTTTCAAGGTTCAGCCGTTATCCGCCTCGAATCATCCCGACATTGATCTCAATCAAGAACATTAATTCCTAAACTTATTTAGTGAAATATTCTCATCAGCAAAGGTCAGTAGTGTTGTATAAAGTGACGGCAGTGATAAGTCATCAGAGAAAGAATGATGGTATTCTTTCTTGATTTTATATCAAGGGATATGAAATAAGGTAAAGCGTCATAAAATCACGGCTCCCAGACCTCAGTTTGCTTAGGCTATGGAATGAGGGGCTGAAATGAACAAAAGGGCACCGAGTTTTACATTTTTGGAGGCGGTAAAAGAATCTTGAATTATTCTGTGAGCACATTCTATCCATTCTCTCAGATGATTCCTCCAATTCCAGCAAGATGTGATACCCCACCTCATTCCCACATAGAGGTACTTCGCTTCCTAAACTCTGCACATCGCTGGATTGGGCGGTGACTCGGCTCTGTTCAGATGACCGCCCAAGTCTCCCAACCATAGAGGAGAGATCCTTCTCTCCTCTATGGTAGGGTTGGTATCTCTCTTCTAAGCTCCCAAACTTGCGCCCTCCGATTGATTTCTCTTTTGGGGAGAGTGGGGTGCCAGCTCAGGTGTTGTCTCGTAAGCTGACCGTGGTTCAAAATTACGCGGTGTTGTCCTCGGATCTTTCCTTTTGGGATGGATCCCGGACCGTCACCAAATAGCCCGCTTGTTACTCCAATGTGACGTTAATTAAAATACTCACCTACCTTTTGGAGGAATTGCGTGCCCTTCGCCAGCAACAATGGATGAACTCCGGGACCTCTGCTTGGATGACCATCCAATGGGAAATGATACAACGGGCCCAACTTGACTACCGCTTGAACGTTTGTAGTGTTATGACTAAAACCTGCTCAATGTCTAGTTCTTTTCAAGCAGCAATCACTCTTTTATGGGTAGTACTTCGCGAAATACAGTGTTTTGAAGCCCGATGAATCATTAGCAATAACACTGCATTTTAAAATAAATGAGGTTTACATGTAATCTTTCGATAGATTTAAGGTACTTTATTTTCATGCTTTTTTAACATCGATATTTTCATCTTACAGATTTCGTAGATGAGCGTAAGTATTAATGTTCTCAAACTGAGTGAATGGAAATTCACATAAATTATATTTTAGGTGATTGTATGGTCATCTCGATATAGATATTAAGCCACTTAAATATCTCACATATGGCTACTTTGGCAGTCTGTGTGTGTATTATTTATAGTCTTGTTACCAAAATTAATCTAAAATACTTGCCAACTGCAATGCTACGAAACAACCCAGAGATTTTCCTGTATCTTTTGAACTGCAAATGGTCGATTACTTTTTAAGGTATCAGTATACGTTTAACGCCATTTTCATCCAAATTTCACATTTTTCAAATTTTACATATTATTATACTACAGCACTTTATCTCCAAATCACTTCGGATTTTACTTATACGATCATTAGAAATGGAGATAAATTTTTTTTAAAAAGTATTGTCATATATATTTAACATGGGGATTTATGTTGTTTTTACCTTTTTCTCTCCGCAAAAGACAATATATCAGACTACATCAATTAAATTCTTTTGAAATTTTTTATACATGTTCAGAAGGTTGTAGAGCAGGGTTTGAACTATTATTATAAAGAAATAGGCATTTAAAAAAATTGAGCAGGATGTAAACCTGAATATTTTTTGCATTTTGCTCTTTTTCATGTTTTGTCAGGGATTACTGACGTTAAAGTCCGCAATTAATTTAAATGTAACAATATATATATTATTGTAGTTAAATACCCCTGAATCAATGTTTTCAGAAGATAATTCACTTTACAATCTGGAAAATTTTAAACTATTTTTTAAAATATGACGTTTAAGGGTAAATGTTTTTTTTGGCTTTTTTACAATTTTTTCTCCATTTTTATAAAAAATAAATTTTAAACACAGCATTATCTATCATAAAATGCTTTTTCTAGTAGAAAGCAATAACAAAATCTAAAAAAAGCAATAACAAAATCTAAAAGTTCCGTGATAATTTTTAAAAATTGCCTCCGAAGATATACAGATACCCTAAATATTCATTCATATCAATGACACGTTGCAAAGTACTTTCATAAAAAATAAAATTCAGCATTTGAAATGTATCAGTGCTTATGGAAGGCGTTTCCTGTAAAGCTAAATGTAGATGGCGCTAGTGTTTTTGTGGTAGAAAGTTCTTCCTGTACACGTTTCGGTTAACCAGAAGTAAAATCCTCTTCTTTCGATGGTTAGTTTATTTTTCATTAAAATCCTTCTAATAGTTCAAAAAATTATTTGCCATTCTTACGTTAAAAAATTATATTCTTAGAAAAATATTATGAATTTATGATATTTTAAGCGAATTTGCAACCTGTAATAGAAAAAATCAAATCAATTATTTTTATTTTAATCATGGTATCTTAATAACTAAAGCTGAAAAAACTCAAATTATCAAACTAATTTACGCAATTGTGGCACCTCCCATAAAAGCTATTCTAAGCGCTTGGGTGATCCGCCACTGGTACACATTTTCTCCTTCAGTAGTTTCAAAGTTATACACACAGAATCGGGTAGAATTTGTAATCGCTAACCCTGTTATTTCAAGTTACCATTTAAGTTTGCACACTACAGAAATTTCTTCCCCCAGGAAATCATGTTGAACTATGAAAAACGTGCAAAAACAGGCTGCTTCAGTTTTCTTACCATACAATTTCGATAAAATTGTTTTTATGCAAGAAACATCATTTAATTAATGAGAATCAAATGGTTAGTCAATTTGCGATCGAATAACTTTCTTCGTAAGCCGCGTATACATTTTATTAAAACAAGACAATTTCGATATTTTAATTTAGCCTGAGTAATGGATAAGATTTGCCTTTCTTTGATTATTCGAAGATAAATACAAAGTGAAACTAATTACTTTTATTTGTTCCAAAAGGATGAATTTTAAGTCGAATATTAACTTTTCCTTGAGCTCTTTCAAAAGTCTTTGTAAGCGTCTGCAAATTTTTCCATTACTCTTAGAAATGAAATTTCTGTGTTTCATGTAGAAACAAAAATATGTTAATGTTAATACATCTTCCTTTTCTAAAACAGTAGCTAAAAACTATTTTGAGATTTAAAAAATGTCAAAATAGAAATTTCGTTGAAGATGCATTATAAGGGACGTTTTGTGGACAAGTGAAAATGTGTTGTCCATTCCAAGGAGTTGCCACCTCGGAAGGTATGAAACAAGAAAGAAATCTGATTATCAGAATTGAACGTCTCTTACAATGCATCTTTACCAACATTCCTTTTCTACATGTTTCTAAATAATGAAAGGCATTTCGAAACCGTTTGGCAGATGGATTAAGATTTTATTCACCTACTCTATTCAGTTGATTCTAATATTTTAACCATTTGATTTTTTTCCATAGTGGACGATTGTAAGTCTATTTTAATTACTTTCTATTCTATGTAACGTTCTCATTTTGTATAATTCTTGTCGTAAAAGCCCATTGTTGACGTACTTTTTTTGTTGTAAAATGACTGGCAACAAAGCATTAAGTCTTGTCTCTCACAAAGTATTAACTCTTCTCCCTCTAAAACCCGGCTTAGGTGTAACAATTAACAAAAGACTTTGCATTTTACAATAACCCAGAGCCCCATCAGAGCATTCAGCACCATCCCCATTGCAGTAGTATTGGGTGTACTTTTTTCAGAATCCAATTATCATAGACACTATTTTGTAACACTTAGTTATTGGGGAGTTGTAGATATAACGTGACAGATTGATACAAAAAAAATTATGCCGATATAATTAAAATATGTGATGTTTGGGTGAGTTTTATGGCTCAAGGGTAAGATATGTGATACTCTGACAAATGTTTGTTTGTGGGGCGACCGCCGTAAGGAATCATATGTTCGTAACCACTGTTATCCCTTCCCACCACGACGAAGCCAGAATCTGTGCCATAGGCGCCAATCATGGAAACGTATTGTTTACTATAAAATCTGTAACCTAATTTAAAGGGGGGTCGCCATGGCTCAGTGGGTTCTGCTCTAGCAACCTGCGAGTTATAGTCGAAAAGTCGGTTGCGACACGTTTCAGCACCTCATCGTTCACTCAAGTCTTTGAATTGTGTGACAGTGACTGCTCAATAACAATAAACCATACAGACGCAAGAATTAATATAACTATCAAAAATAACTCGCGTGAACATTCTTAAGTAACCTATTCATCGTTAGCTTGCGCAAGGGCTGCAACATTATGCTTATCATTTGTACAAGTTGTTTGAATTACGTGTATTGAAATCTGAGGAAATACACGTTTCGTAAGCCATACGGTGACAAAGAATAGTGCAAATGTATTCCACTTATTGCCCAATGTAAGAAGTATCTGTTGTTTGGTACGACAGGAAAAATTGTACGTATTTATGAATAAATAGTTAAATAAGCTCATAAAATTTACCGTATTCCATGACTGATCCACGCAAATGTAGATCATATATGTTCCTGTTTAGTTTGTAGTGCATAAAATAAATTATATGAGAAGGGGATGACTGGAAAAGCTGTACGAAGGCAAAATAAACTTTGAAAGATGGTGGCGTTAGAGATATGAAAGTTGTATCGGTATAGTGATGGGACCTAAAGCTACCCATGCAGCAAAATTTGAAAGTTTCTTCTGTTTCAAAAGTTAATAGAGATAAAATTCAATTAGAAAGACTTAGAGCATCATCCAATTTGAAGCAGATGAAATTTCATTCAAGTGAATACAAATGCGCTGCTTGTACGTATACAGGGTGACCTGTAAAGTCCCTTTAAATTTAAAACAGCGTCTCGTATAGTCAAGGAAGTAACGTGTACCTATAGTAAAGTGACCATGCTGAATTTATTGAGACAGCTTAGAGCGCTCCTAGCTGCGAAATAAGGAAGTTAAGTAATAACTCGTAAACTGAAGGAGATCGGCCAAAGAGTTCAATTACAAAAATGTGCGCAATACCACATAAAAGCACAGAAAAAGGTTTCATGGAGTTATCTGTAAAATTGGCGGAGATATTCGCGATTGAAATTTGAACTATTCCATGCCTTGAAAAAGGGGTCGCCCAGAAATTCAAAAACGTGTTCTCCAGTGTTATCATACAGTTTTTCTGAGTTAAGCAACGACGAGTTTAAATTCAAACAACAAAGAAAGTAAAAAAGATAAATAAAAAAATATCTGAAAAACGCACTCCGGAAAATAAAAAAAACTGACGATCCGAAATCACAAATTTCGCGCGACAACTCTCGGCTATGCAGTCACGAACGAAGATTTACTATTTAATAATTTTATCCTGATAAACTTTGAGCAGATGTACTTTGAGCAATTTCAGAAACAAATGTGCGTTATTCAGTGTGGCACATTGGAAAAGCAAAAGACACAGATGAGCAAAAGCAAGAAATTTATTGCTAAACAAAAACATGGCGAGTGTGTTCAAAAAGGTCACCATCGGCGACAATACACATTTGTATTCGATCAAGCACGCCGGCATGCACATTCCTTATCATCTGCGGTGTGACAGTAGCGCAGCTATCGATGATACGCTACCGCAGATCCAGCAAACTTGCCGACGGAGCTTCATACACCCGATCTTTGATGTAACCTCAGAGGAAGAAATCGAGTGGGGTAAGATCTGGTGATCATGGAGGCCATTCAACACAGCCACCGTAGCCGATTATCTGTTGGCTAAATCTCTTGTCAAGAAACTGTCGCACTGCTTGCGGTTTGTGCGGCGGTGCGCCATCATGTTGGAACCACAGGGAAGACAAAAACGTCAGAGGAATATCATCGATAAAGTCAGGTAATACATCCTGTAACAGCTGGAGGTATTTCGGTCCATTTAGTGAACCGTCATAGAACTCGGATCCTATTAGACGATCCTTCCAAATACCACACCACACATTCGTGGACCACTGCACCTGCTGTCTGATGGAAACTCCCCATGAGGGATTTTCTAGTGCCCAGAAATGGGTGTTGTGTCGGTTCAGCACCCCGTTTCGGTGAAACTTAGCCTCGTCCGACCATATTATGTTGGAAAAAAATTCTGGCCTAACCTCCAATTCGTTTAATGCCTAATTGCACCAGTCAAAGCGTCGCTGTTTGTCTCCCGGTAACAATCCTTGCTGCTGAATTGCGTGGTAGGGATGTGCACCATTGTCGTGCAGTATTTTCCATACTTGGCTTTGTACTAAGCCACTCTGGTTTCTGATTTGTCTAGTACTGCTGTAGGGATGGGCTAAAGCGTATACGCCAGTATGTCTTTTGCTGGTATTCTACTAGGCTTACGTGGTCTGCCCGAACGAGGTCGACTTCAAGTGCTGCCTGAGTCTCTGAGACGTCGAACAACGTTTCCAATGGTTGCCGAAGTTGGATGTGGACCATTTGGAATTCAAACGGCATAAGTCCGTGCAACCTGGACCCCATTGCGGCCGATCTCCTTTAGTTTTCGAGTTATTTTTGAACTTCGTTATTTTGCCGCTAGGAGCGCTGTCTCCATAAATTCAGCATGTTCGCTTTGCACGTTGACTATACGAGACGCTGTTTTAAATGGAAAGGGACTTTACAGGCACCCTGTATATTCTACAGTATGATGTGAAATAATGCGATGACATCGACGATCCTTTGAAGATTGTCTAAAGTGGCGCACCCAGGGATTGCGGAACATCCCCAAAGGAAAGGAAAAATTCACTATTTTCCAACGATTTGAAGACAGCGTTCATAAGATTTGCCAAAAACTATTTTACCAATCTCCTACGAGAAAGGTTCATTGGATTCAGAGTAGAATTAACTTAAGCACATTAGCTTCAGAATCTAGCGGTTTCTGTTCGCCTTCTTTAGGTGTTTGACCGCAGGAAAAGGAAACAAATCTCATTCGGAAGGGACCCCATAGAGGGCCCCACAATCGAATCGAAGGTTTGCTTCCGAAAGTAAGGGAGCGCGAAACTAAGAAGAGTCATGTATTCCTTTAAGATACCAGAGCTCGTTTCCATGCAACTATTGATGTCTGTAGCGTAAACTTAGTGGTAAGGATCCGAAATAAATGTTTCGTCCTTTATCATCATATCGTTGTGTTGCTCCAGTGCGACGTTAATTCAACTACCTTTATCACCATAAAATTTGTGTCTAAATTTTCCACGCACAAACAGAAGTTTTTCCCCAGCCTACCCATACTCTTGCCCAAACTGGAGAATTGTTCAAACATGGATCTATTGTGAAGTTTGAAGGGGGCGAATGATCCATGATCGAGACCATTTTCTCAGCCCGAAGGAAAATGCACTCCTGTTTGGCTATCATGTTTTACCTATAGGCGGGGTTTGAGTCACATCTATTATATTATTTGCATACGGCATTTATAGCAATGCCTGAGAACAAAAAATGTCTCAACAAAATATCACTTATTACAACTTCCAATGATAATTTTTCACAGGATTCTTTTTCAGTGTCTCCCATAGTTCTTGAGTTGGTATCTTCCAAATTTTACCGTTAGGGTGCTTTCTAGTTTCATCTAGTTGTAAAAGACCGCTTTAATATACTTGCTCAGTTCATTAGCTCTAGCTGTCGTCGTTACCTATTTCACCCACTTACTGCTCTAACGATCACAGTGTTGCACTTTCATAAAGAGTTTTCTTCTTTGTGTTCATTTTTTTCAAACCTAACGAATTTCCTTCAACAGCTGGATCCGGTCTTTTAGCAAGTAAGTTTAGTTTTTAAAAGAAAATATACATTTTATGAAATAAACGTTTTAAATCTTCTTTGTTACGATAACACTTATCGAAACAAATAAATTTTAACTTATCAACAGTGACATAAATACCCTTATTTTTAAGTGTTCCTTGTTTGACGTTTCTTTTTCAAGATGTACGAACCAATTTACTGGATGTACTAAAATCTTGTAGGATGCAAATGGTCAAAATATACGATTATAAAATTGACATATTTTATATTAGCTCGATCACGTTTTAAATTTCCAAGAAAACATTTAACGAAACATGAAATATATCTCATCGTTTTAAGTAATTGGAATTCTCAATTCAAATATATTAAAGTATTTTATCGAATCAATTTCTTAATATTTGATTTTGATTTTATTCTGTAAATGTTTCGCTTCAGTAATGTTTCTTAAATCATCTATATATATAAAAATGAATGTGTGTCTGTCTGTCTGTCTGTACTCGATAGATTCAAAAACCATACATCCAATCGCCGTGAAAATTTGGGAAATTATTAGGTATATCCCTAGGAAGGTTTTTGAAAAAAATTTAAAAAATCAGAGTTTGGGTTCTAGGTGCTCCCGAACAAATATCCCAAAAATATCAAAATAACATTTAATTAGTAATGATGTTTTTATATATATAGATATGATGTGTGTGTGTATGTGTGTGTGTATATTTTCTATACAAATCTACACCGTTTGACCAATCCACACCAAATTTGGTACACTTATACTTTAGAACACTGCGGTCAGCATAGGCTAACTCTTAACCCCCGTTCTATTGGCCCTGGGGGGCTAAAAACTATTCGAAATCGCAATAGAAATAACATTGAGCATAGATTGATTGCTTTAGGCAGCGATGGTTGCTTTACCAATGTTGATCGAAAAACAATTTTTTCCGAAACAAATTAAATTACAGTATTTATGTTTGAACTGACTTTTTAGTTCTTCCCATGATGTAAATAAATTATAGATATTTTATTGATGAAGGGGGAAAGAATATATTCTAAAATATTTATGTTTGCAAGGAAATTCAAGGAAAGGTTTCCAGAAGTGCAAGGATAATTTTCAAAGAAAGTTGGTGTATATTTCGACCAACTTTCCTTAAATAATTTATTGAATACGTAATGATTTGTAGAATTCTGTTTCACGAGGCTTTTTAGGTAAGGCGTGTAACTTATTTTAAAATGTCCGGAATAGATACATGTGAATCCTCCGTTGAAAGCAGTGATTTTCTTTCTGAAAAATTCTGTAAAATCGACCTTCTGCTTTTTGAAAAAAATTTATCTATTCAGTTTAATTTGTCTACACCGATTATATTTATTTCTAAACCAAGCACCGTTATTCCGAAAAGCACAAACGAAAAACTCATTGATCATAAAAGCGTAATTTTGCTACTCGGTATCTGGCAGCACCAGAATTAATGTTTACTTTTTTTATAAAACTTTCTAGAAAGTTGGGGAAACGGAAACTTAATTGGACTCATGGTGGAGAACATTCCAGCACCCACTCGATTCTTAGCTGGTCGTATTTAAAGGAAGCTAACTCGGTAAGTCTTCCAGTTTATCATCTTTCAGTGAATT
Organism: Meta bourneti; assembly: GCA_933210815.1. NCBI lineage: Eukaryota > Metazoa > Arthropoda > Arachnida > Araneae > Tetragnathidae > Meta > Meta bourneti. The sequence goes on from OW119927.1 coordinate 314,774, forward strand.
TGACAGTTTTAATTCGCTCTTTTAGTTGATTGTATAAGTGTTTCCAACTTTATTCGACAGTGATAGTGTATATTTTGGATTAATATTTCTAAACTCATGAAAGTACTTCATAATTTTGAATTTGTTTCTTCGTTAATTTTAGCTTTTTATTGTATTCTATAATAGATTTCATTGTTCAGTGAGAGTGTGCCTTTTGCTTAATTTATGAAATACCTTTTTGTATTCATTTACAGATTTCTTTGCTGTAGCAATGCCTCCAACGAAGCGGAAGGCGATCGGCCAAGTACAGTCAACGGCTAAGATGATGAAAGATAAGCGTAGTCAAGAAACTTCCGAGGAGAGGAATAGAAGACTTGCGATTGCGAGAGAGAGAGCTACTATATTTAGAGCAACAGAGATGGCACAGCAGCGTGAAGTCCGACTACAGGATAAGAGAGATAGTGTCAAAGATCACGGACTGCACACCATTTTAGCTTAGCATTGGAAGGATTCCACACGATTCGCATAAAGACTACTCGCTGCATGCAAGAGTTACCATTGGGAAAATTGAAATGGTTTGTAGTTACTGTCAAGCCAAAAAGTTTAAATCAGAGTCTACTGGTATTTGCTTCAAAAATGGAAAAAATATTCTCTGCCAACTGGAACCACCACCACAAGAACTTTAGACATACACATCAGGAGATACGTCAGAGTCGAAGCATTTTCTTAGTAACATCAGAAAATACAACTCATGTTTCCAAATGACATCATTCGGCGCCTCATGAGTTGTTGGACTGCCCGGATTTCCGTCGACATTCTAGTTGCAAGGGCAGATTTACCATAGAGCGGAATCGTTGCTTCCGCTGCCAGACCAACCACCAAAATTTCTACAACTATATTTTATTCAAAACGAACAAATGGAAACTGATCAGAGGTGCGCCTGCATCTCGGGAACAAGACGTCAGATTGTGTTAAACTTACAGAGGATATTTCATGAGCACAATAATCTTATTAAAACGTTTGAAACAGCATTGGAACGTATGCCAACAGATGAATATAAAGTAGTCATAAGAGCAGACCGAAGACCAGCAGGTGAACACGAGCGGCGCTTTAACTCTCCTCAAGCAGATCAAGTCGCGGTGGTTATATCAGACGATGAGTTCCATCAACGGGATATCGTTATTCAACGACGAGGTGAATCATTGCAGCGCATTTCGGAAACACATCGATCTTATGATGCTCTAGAGTACCCAGTGATATTCCCCCACATGGTGAAGATGGATATCATTTTAATCTGAGGCAGATCAACCCAAGAACAGGTGAAACAACGAGCAAGAAAGTTTCAGTGATGGATTTATATGCGTACAGATTAATGGTTCGAGATACCGAGCAGTACCACGTATTGAACTGCAGGCAATTGTTTCATCAGTTCATCGTCGATATGTACACAAAATTCGAGAGTGAGCGTCTCCTTTTCATTCGTCTAAATCATCGTAAACTGAGAGTTGACGAATATATTCACCTGAGAGATGCTGTGGGAAATGACGGGAACGTTGAAAACCTCGGTGCCTTGGTCATCCTACCAGCTACATTTACAGGAGTCCCAGACACATGCGCGAATACACGCAAGATGCTATGACGTACGTGAGGACGTACGGGAGACCAGACTTATTTATCACCTTCACCTGCAATCCGACTTGGACGGAGATCATTGAGGTTCTTACCAATGGTCAATTACCCAGTGAGCGCCACGACTTGATTGCTAGAGTATTTAAACTGAAGCAGTTGAAACTGATTGACGTTTTAACAAAGGGCCATGTATTTGGAATACCGAGATGCTCGATGTATACGATTTAATTATTATTATATTTCTATGAGGAGTTTTATATTTTTACATGAATATTATGAATATTTGATTGATAAAAAAAGAATATTTAAAATATTTCATTATTCATAATTTACATTTTGTAATGGAACACGAAAAACTTCAACTCATTTATTATAAAAGCGTAATTTTGTTATTTTAGATTTGGCAAACCAGAATTAATGTTTTATTATTTTATAAATTTGATTTAGAATCCCGAGTTTGTCTGTTTGAGTTAACACAGCGAAATGTTGCAGTCATATTTGAGCATTACTAAATTTCATAAATCATTATCGTCTTTATCAGTATTTTCAAATTTCTTTTTTCGAATTGCTCTATTTCAGAATACACTCAGGCAGTCAAAAGTCGACTCTGTACATCATTCGTTTTTTAGAATTCTGCATTTTTTCGTCGGAATTTCGTTTCTGTTCGTATTTATGTCTCAATCTTTTACATATTGCAATATATTCAGGAATTAAATGCATATATTTGCGTCCGAAGTATATAGTAGAAGCTATGAAAAAGTTAAAACGTATTTTCCGTACAACTTAAATGATTGCATTTTTCTGTGAAAGAAAAGTGATTATTCGAATTCACTTTTCAAGCAACATTTAACCATTTCAACCCGCGCAAAGCCGGGTAATTCAGCTAGTATCCGTATAAAATAACCATTTGTTTGTTGCTTATTTTCATTTTTGTACAGACATTTGCATAACAGATAATTTGATTTGTGATACTGTGTGCTGGATAAAATTCATAAAATTGGTTTGTCATGGAATTCACTTCGTAATTTTATTTTAATTCTGTCAATTTGCAGAACGAAATGCTTCGATGATATTAATTTCCAAATAATTTCTGAGTTTGAATTAGTTTGATTTTTTTCTCAGATTTTGGAGTACATTACATTTCTCTCCAGCTGGAAAAATGGATAGTATTTGCACAGGAAAATGAATCGTGTGTTTTATTTAGTTGTTTGACTTTAAAGGTTCTAACAGCGTAGCACGTGCGTGACTAACGTTTTGAAATTAACCGGGGGCACACTACAAGCAAAGATTCCAACGGAATTTTTAGGTTTGATATCTTTTCAGATATAAGGATTACAAATTAGTGTTTGCTTTGTCATTGAAAACTCGATTTAAAATACTGGAATAATTTAAGGACGATTTCGTAAAATTATTTTTAATTTATACGCCGTTTTCATTTGATCACACTGATTATTGTAATGTTTATTGAAATCAGAATGAACTTAACATTTTTAAACTGGAAATGTTTGTTTTATACAATCTCTCATTCGTAATTGATATTTTCCACAGAAATTGGCGGTGGGCGTAAGTAGAATATTTCAGTACAATTTCTTATTCTATTCTTAAACATTTTACAAGAGTTTTTATTAGAGTTCTTACTTTAGTGCCACACATTGTTAATGCTGCATTTGTATTTCCCTTTTCTAGTCGCAATCATTGCTAGAAGTAAGTTTAATAATTTTGTGCAAAGTATAAACACCTCATGTTCGTGATGTGCACCTAATTCATTGCCATCCTGAGAGCCCTGATTTTGTTGACCTAAAAATGTATAAACATGACCTGAAAAGTGCCTAAATATCCTAAATATGGGATAAATGACCTAAAAATTTTATTGATGTTCTTTCGATCAGCAAAATATCTTTTAAATTGCCTGTAAGCAAAATACATTTTTGAACTTATCTCTATATAATCTAATCCACTAACGACCAGAAGTGGCCGCAAGTAAATCCTGCTATAATAAGTATAAATGGTTTGTTTAGACACATTTCTAGATTCTACTCTACATTTCTCCATAAAGAAACTCTACATTTCTAGAACCAAATTACAACCGGAATTTCTGTCTGTACGGGTATTATCTAATAAATATGAGTCAAACTTTCAACGAATTCTGGTCCCTGAACATGATATTTTGTATACTAAATATTTTATGAAGTTTGGAAATGATTTTAAACATTCCCAGAACCTTTAAACATTTTCTCAAAACACTTAAAATTTTTTCAAATTAATTCTATAAAAGTTTTTCTCGAGAATTGTTTCTTCTTGCATGGACATTGATTTTTAACCATTAAAGTTATTTCTTCGATAATATTTGTACTGCTTACCACAAGCTTAACCTTTTAGCAAGCTCGTGTGAAACAGTGTAACTTTTGTCTCCTAAAAAGTACTCCATGGTAGAGTTGGGTTACACTGCTACTATATATACTATTGTATCGTAAGTTACTTTTTGTTGGGCTAGCTAAGTTCGACACAACTTAATTTGAAATAATCTTTAGAAACCTTATTACCTACGAATGCTCTTAAACTATTACTTCCATTGGAGTAAACTAAAGTATCGTGAATTTTTATAATTATGCATTATTTTTACTACTGGATAATGAGTAGTTATGCAATCTTTGTTCACTCTTCCATAAGTCCTCTCTCTCTTAATGAGCACATTTTCATTCTCTGTTTAATAATTAAATAGTGTCACGTAGTCGCGGTATTGAGTTTTATTTTTCGAGATCTGCCAACTCCAATCACTATGAAATATTACGAAAAATGGAAAAGTAAAACTGCACTTCGTTTATTTTTAAATAATATTTTAATGTATTTATTTCAGCCCGCGATTCAATCAAAGGTGAGTGTTTGAGTTTCATAAACTTTATCATAGACTTGTATTAGTTCAAGCAAGCCTTGGAAAAAAATGAGAATCCTTGAAAATAAATTAAAGTTAAGAAATCTTTCGAAATTGATTCTATCGAGACTTGTTTATAATTATTGTTTTTTAAAGCATCGTTCAATCAAATATTATACGTATAAAGTATTTTGTTGCAAGAAATATTTGAAGTTTAATTCGAAAGAATTAAATTTATAGTTGCTAATGTCTTCTAAATATTATCTTAAAAGATAACTTAAAGATAAATTAGCGAAAAGTGTTTACTTCCAAAAAAATCACATAAATTCAGTACAGTGCATTTTTATGTCTTCAATGTAAATAATTTTTTGTTTCACTCAATAATTTTTTACATATTAATAACTACAGGACTATAAATAAATTATTAGTTGTGTTATACCTTTTCTGAGTTTAAAGACCAAGTTTGAAGTACTCGTATATAATTTTCTGTTTGAATTTATTTTTGTACAAATGAGTGAAATTTTTAGATTTCTCCAAGGATTTCGATTTAAATTATCACTTTTGGACACTTGAACTCTACATAATTTTAGGATGATCAAACCTTTTGAGGCCCTTGGCGTAAGTAACTTTACAACCCCCTTGTCCCGAGTCTCAATTCGTTTTAATTTTTTATCAAATTTGCTGGCCGAAACGCATTTCATTATTTTTATTACAAATCTATAAATTAATTTTTTTATAATTAATCAGTAAATATTTATTACGATAGTTATGAATATAAATAAATTGTTAAGTATTAGCACATAAAAAAGAGACAACTTTTATGTAAATCTGTTAAGCAGAAATATAAATCCACTAAATCTTTCTTTCGATACATTATCCTTGTTAGAAAGTGTATACAAATGTCTTGCAATTGTGATGATGTATTGTTGAAATTCTTAACTGCTAAGTGTTAAAATTTTGCTGCTAAAATAGTAACTGATTTTTAAAAATTTCGAAGGGAAATCGGATGCTATAAATGTTTGCACTTAATTTTTGATATTGTAAGCAAAATCCCAGTTGAACGAAGAAAAGTTAAATCCCCTATTTTGATTTCAATCACGGCATTTTGGAAGTAAATATGAAGAAAATCAAATTATAGGTCTCTTAAGAACTAGGTTATGCCCCTCCCAACCACAACAAAGGCCTAGGGAGTTAGTTGCCTACTGAGTGATCCGCCACTGGGTTGGATTTATAATTGAATGTTATTTTACTCTTTCCAAATGCTTTCTCACTTCTTTCTGTATTTTTAGATATCGCAAAGACAGGTGAGTTGCACTTTTCGTGTGTTTATTTCAATCAAGTTCACTGTGTATGTTTGTTGAGTTCCTTTCGTCATATATAGCTGCGTATGATCCCTTGACTAGATTGGATGTTTGGGTTTTATGGCGCAAAAGCGGACAAGCTGCGCCAAACACAGGACAGAATATGACGCAATAAAAGTATAAAATATTTAGAAATGAATAGTCTAATATAAAGATAAAAGGTGATTTGAAACATGGGAATAAAAATATTCAAATAATAATCAGATAATAGAACAAGATGATCGTGCGCACTTGACTAGAATGAATCGACTCCTCACAACTGTGAACACTATTTAGCAGAGTTACCCTTGTGGGGGCAAATGAAGTGGAGGCTCCCTCAGTCTAAAACAAAATTTTCGAAATCAATATAAGGAATATTTATTTAAATTCGGATAAAAATAAGTACCATATTAGTTTTGTAAAGCATTATCGTTCGTGTAAAATGTTTAGAGTTCGTAAAAACGATGGAAGGGCTATTTCTTTGGCACGACACATTTATTAAATATCACATAACGGCCCATACCAAGAATAATACAATACAACACACAAAAAGCGAAAATACACGATGCTTCATGCTTTACGACAAGTTGAACACTGATCCAATCGTTTAGGACTATTTGCGTGGTTTTTCATACTCGAAGCACCACCGGTACTCATTACTTGCAGAAGAATGAGTCATGCGGGAAATAATATGTCAACTTCGTACTATTCATTTTTGATGGTATTTAATTATTGATAATGCATAAAAACAAGGAAAGAGCCAGACTTGTAAAAAGACACCTGTTATTCCATCGAGGTGAGACTTCATACGTTTGAGTATTAAAAGTCATTGATTTGTCTCTTCTCTGAACCGTAAAAACGGTTTCAGGGGGCTCCGTGAAAGGAATTCACTTTGAAGCGGTTTTTTTATGCAGTGCATGACAGCATTCAATTCACTCATAGTACTGGAGAATACATCTGTGACAAGCACAAAACCGTGTTTGAAATTATAAAACATTTTCCCAAGAGAGAAAAACTTTAAATTAAATATTTCTGAAATGGCTCTCAGGTCCTCCCTGACCACTGATATTTAATTCACACAAGGCTTTCTAGGACCATAATTGTTCAATAATTATTTCATTTTGAGAATGAAACCATTCATACTGACCTGATTCCAACCTGATTTTATTTATAAACTCGACTCTGAAGAATTTAAGTATTTGCAGGAAAATAAGATGTGTAAGCATCCGATCAATAATTACTTAATTTTTATTTCAATTTCAACCTGATTGCTTGTTGAAATAAAAATAACAGACATAATATGGCATTGGATGTGTTACAATAACGAACAATTCAAATACTTACGGTTTGGCTTTGGTGATGCATTTTCTCTGAACGACTATTTTTTGAGTTGTCACTATTCAACTAGTTTTGAGTTCCACTATTTCAATGTTTTGTTTATAAGATTATTCTTATTTAAATTTTAATTTTTAACTTTCAATTCATTCGGAAAATAGTTTTAAAATGTGTGTTAAATTAAAAAAAATTTCTAATCGAAATATGGTAATACTTTTTTCCAGTGAACAATGCTGTCAATGGTAAGTATTTCGCACTTATTTTCCTTGCCCAATGTTACTTATTTTCCATAGCTTACACTCACTTAAAAATTAAAATATCGTGAAGGAGAAACTCCCAACCGGTATTTCGTGGCTAACGCTAGAATTCTGTCGCATAGTTCTATGACAATTTTGAGAAATTTAAAAGCTGTTAAAGTGCGACTCTGGTGACAAGACATGTTCCTGGGGGAGTCCATTTGTATAAGGGTGAGAAGCTCGCCAGTAATAAGGGCTGCCATGCGCAGACCATGTATGGCGACCATCATAGGTAATTATTTGTTTCGTCAACTCCACAGTTACTACTCTAGCTTCAGGAACCAAGCAATAATCTCAGAACGAAAAGCCTCGCTAGATATCAAGTGTTTGCTGACGTATTACCTGTCCCCTAATTGATCGAATAGACTGGCCTTAAACCACGGGACAAATGTGACTTGCCAGAATCGGACTTTAATAACCTTCAAAATATTTGTTTTTTACATTTAAATTGCACAACACTTAACTTTTTCGGTCCAAGTTGGTTGGTTGATTTGGGTTTTACAGCGCAAGGTCTAGAGATGGGTAAGCTGCGCCAAACGCAAGATAAGTTAAGATTGATTGGAAATAGATTTCAAAATATATTAATCACCAGATCAACATTAAAAGTATGATGAATGAATAATAAAGGTTGTGTTTAACCTGTATTCAACGAGATGATAGTTTAAAATATGCAACACGATGTATAATGTATAAATGTTGAAGTCTGACGCGAGAGAAAAGTAAATTGGTATGCACTGGTGGGCCAAAGTTAAGTTACCAATACATCGAGAGCTATTGAAGGTATTGCAACGAAATTGGGCACAGAACTAATATTTCCAAAATGAAATGAATCTTTCACTTTATACCCAAATGCCTACTTATACAGATACCATTTGCCGATTGAATCCCTATCATTTAAACTCAACTGTTCAGTCATTGATGGACAGACACGTCCACCAGGAAATTCGAGAGAGGATTCTAGGAAGTCAATAAAAAATAACGTGACATTAGGCAAAGTAAGTTGATTTTATGCAGGAATTGAAACATTTTTCCTATCGCATGGAAAGTAAATTGTAAAGATGAATAATAAAATCACCACCGTAACTTCTCTGTTAATCGGTGTTGAACCAAGTGGTCAAAAACGGTGTTACAAATCTAGAAACCTTGGTCTAGAAAAAGATGGTAGTGATGTGAGAAGTCCTTACTATACTGGCAAGGAAGGGTGTAGTAGATATGTCACTCTTTTTTACTTCAAAAATATAGATTCGTGACAGTTACTCTTAGGTATATAATTCTCATTTCATAAATCTATGTAGTCTTAAAAAATATAAATAAAATATAAATTAAAATAATATAATTTGGACCAATTTTGTAATGGCTCTTAATCAATATATTTGAGTATTACAAAAATTGAAACCTTCACAAGGCGACAATATTAGAGGTTATTTCCTGGAATTTACACTGCTAAAATCTAAATGATTTTTTAATGAAAAAATGCCATTTACATATAAAGAATTAAACAAAATTGCATACTTTACTTTCAACACTTCAAAGGAACTTCCCCACCTGAGGCCGGTTCGACTGTTTCGAGGCCGAAACATTTTTCGGGCTGTACCAATGTACCAGGGCTTTTCATGAAACGTTTTTCACGGACCGATCATTCGAGCCCCTCAGTTTCTTGTATCAGTATTAAAATCATTATTTTAACAGTTAAGTGTATTTTTAAAGTTTATCTATTGCATTAATATTGAATAATGTTTCTATAACTAAAATATGTGTGGCGCGCTTATGGAAACGAAAACTTGTTTGTTGATGAATATTGCGTTACAAGTTTTGTTAAACTCGTGATACGAGCTTCGTATTTACTGTCTTTATAGATTTTAAAAGTATTTGTTTTCCTCATTGTCTTTTAGGGACTATAACTGACTGTAAGTACAGAATTTGCTTCACTATTCCAAATCACTTTATCTAAAGTAGCATGTTTTGATTTTTTTTTTTTTTTATTTCAATTAACGTCACACTAGAGCAACACAACGGGCTATTGGTGACGGTCCGGGATCAATCCCAAAGGGAAAGATCCGAGGACAACACCACGTAATTTTTGAACCACGGTCAGATGACGAGGCAACACCTGAGCTGGCACCCCACTCTCCAAACTTCCACACCACGCCAACGTGAGGACATTTGAGGCCACGACAGATTTAACGTGCACCAGCCCCCTTTGTACACGACGGTGTTTGGCTGGATTCGAACTCGCAACCCTTCGGTTGCTAGTCCGTTACTCTTCCAACCGGGCCACCGCGGCCCAGCATGTTTTGAATCTGCGACTTTTTATTATTGGGAATAATGGAACCTAACAATGAACGAAGTTTCCACAAGCAACATATCTATCTACGAAATAAACACCTGAAGAGCATGCCTCAGGGAAACTAAGTACAATCTTAATAAAAAATTAATGCTATAATAAATATATTACATTCAATTTTATGCGACATTTATTGCATAGTTAATTATATAATGAAGCGAAAACTCTCTCTCTCTCTCTCTCAGAGAGGTAGCAAACATTTTTACGTACTCATATTCCAGAACCATGACTGGAAATTTGGGCATCCGAGGCCTCAAGATTGAATGTTGTAATTGCAAATCATGGAATGCGTGAACAACTAGAGAAGACAGATCTTTGAGCAAATATTGTAAGCATACGAATTTACAAATGTTATTCCTCCATCGAATGGTATCTTTGAATTTGCTCTGTTATGAACATGCTTAAACAAATAGGGATGGGTCGTTTCTTTTGTATCTATACCAGTTCACCCTCAAGTAAAATGCGGAACCACTTTCTTTTTACGATTCCAGTACTAAGAAAATTGTGTTCTTGATTATGACATACATTGTTACTTTTAAAAAAGTGTACCAAGTTCCTTTTGGCAAATTTTAATCTGGTATCAAATCATTCAGTTAGTTCATGCTTCAGTGTAGAGTTCGGTTCATGAGAATTGTGTTCGTTCGGTTTTAAATCCTCATCACCTTCTGCGCATTTTCTCTCGTACAGAAAGATGACGAGAACGATTTTCATTATGAATATTTTAATTTAGACCACTAGTATTTTTCAAGCAAAATTCGTAGAGGTTTTTAAGTTTTCGCCAAATTATTTAGAGTATAAAATGGTCTGGATCTGACTAGGATTTTGTAGAAAGTTTGAGTAGGGAGATTTTTTTCTTCAGAAATGCATAGTAGAGGGTGTTTTGAATTTGAATCGGTATCCTGGATGTGACGTTATTCAAGGTTGGCGGCCGTTTTATTACGAAGCAGTTCATATCGCTACTAAAAATTTTCATGAAACTTTTTTATCTTAGGATTCTTAACTTAAAGTGAACTTCTTGAGTGCTTGTTAAGAATGTGACGTAATCAAATTTGGCGGCTGCCTAATCAAAAGCTCGTCATATCCGTTAATGTGTCTGTGGAAATTCTGTCACTACTTTCTACTTATGTGCAAAGGGCATTAACTAAAAAAATAAGCAATAAAAAGAAAACTGTGCGTGAAAGAAAACTTTACATTTCTGAAATCAGCACGAAATGCAGCATGGATCATACAAATTTCAATTTCATGACCAGATCAGTGCTGCATAACTAAATTGATTATTTGTATCATAATAACTTAAATAATATGATTGATATATTTTTAACTCCCCTCAGAACTAAAAAAACCTTATATAAAAGCCTCCATCAATTTCATTAAGAAATTGATTTACTGTTTTCTCACATCTGTTTTGAGTTTCTGATTGGGTTCTGATTTATTCTTTTTACTTAAATAGTCAATGAAATCTCCAAAGGTAAGTATTCAGAAAAGATTTTATGTAATAATTTAAGTATTTTTTTTACTATTTCATTTTGATTCCTGTTGATGGCATAAATCGTATTTCTCATAAAATCAAATGAAGGTAACCCAGCAAATAAAATTATTCAAGTTTTTTTTAATTCAGTAGAGTTTTCAAGTTTTAAAATGTCTTTTTCTTTTCTCTGTAGCTTTTCTGAAAGTATTAAAATATTTTAAAGATGTAAGCATACAGGACATATTGTGCCAAACTCCAATCAAAAACTTTATTCAATAGAATTAAAGCAATCCCCAATGCGTAAATTCAAGTACAAAAAGGTATCTTGCATAAGAAATTCAAATATAAACGCTCAGCAAATGTAATTCAATAATAAAGTGAAATGAAAGTCAGGTGATAATAAAATATGTAGTATGCAGAATCAAATGAGGTGGATGAAAGTCATGTAAAAATCTAAAAGTGTTTGGATGAGGATTCTACCCAACCAAGTCTACCAAAACCAAGGTATATGAATTCAAATGACGTTGACGATTAAAATGAGAACATTCTATCAGAAATGTGTTCTACCGTTAATGGACAAATGCAGTAATTGTAAATTGGATGATTTTCTGAGCGAAAGGATTATCATCGCATTGTAGAATTTGAAATATCACACCGTCTGTTCTCCAAGATATTGAGGCGGCATTCAATTCTCACATTATGCGTTAAGAATACTATGTGTGTAGTGTTAGTAGGATATGTGTGTGTGGTATAAGCAGAGTAAATATGAAGCGTTGTGTTCCGATTCATTTTTAATAATTGACATTTCTTTGTGGTAGGAACGGGTAAGTTGCATATTTTTTGTACATACCCTTTAGTGGGAGTGTGATTCATGTAAATCGCTTTGAGTAAATAACGAAACCCTTTTTTTGCTCCCATTTATATCCCAATGAAAAACACTGGAAAATTGATATCGAGACTCATTTAATGGTAACTATATGAGATAAATATGAACTTTGTAATTTTTAGAGAATATAAAAATAGGATTTTGTAATTAAGGCAATTTTTTTGTAATTTCAGAAAACTTATAATACAAAACTTTTGTAGCCAAATTATCTTGTTAATGTATTATCAATTTCTATATCACTTTTTTACGAACTTTAAACGGGTTTCTGTCTTAAGAAACTATTCAAAATAATTTATAATGATGATAATCGAAATCAAAGTATTCCATCAAAGGTAGATTCCATTGAAAATAAATTTATTTTTACATTTTAATGACAAAAATGTATCAAATATACCGAAGTTTCTTTTCTTAAAAGAAAAATTATTAGCAATTTTAGCAACTATAATATAATAATCAGGATGCATTATACTTTGAATATTTTTTACATAACATAGTAAGAAACAACCTTATTTCCAAATTAATAAAACACTGCTGATTTTTTACTTTTAAATTCATTGAAATAAAAAAATAGTTAAAGTTCCTAAAATCTTAGATTTTTGACAAAATTTCTCTCCCGCTTTCTTCTATTTTAAACAAAAACTGAAATATAAGAATTTCTTTTATGATATAATGATTTTTGTTTAATCCGCATTTGTGTGTAGTAACTCTGTAACTTTATGTTTATTGGAAGAATTGTATATTTCTAGAAAATCAATGGTAAAACTATTTTATTCAAATGCCTATCAAATAATTTAATTTTCTTTTAATTAGTGGATCCTTTGACTGGTAAGTTATGTATATGTATTTTAATTCCGTTCGATATTTCATTTTTTAAGGGAAGACGATTCCATATATTATATACACTGAAATAAGTATTAATTATTTAATACTTACTTAGCGCTGAAGCAAACTATTTAAGTGAAGTTTGATAGAAAAAGTGAAAGATACAAATTGGATTAGATGTTATGGTGCATGGTCCAAAAGCGGACAGCTGCGCCAAACACAAGTCTGAGTTTAACCCATTAAAAGCATAAAATATTTTAGAATTAAAAGTCCAAGACTGTTGGGTTAGTAGCAGAGTGAGTGGAGACAAAGGTAGAAACTTTACTTTTATTTTACACACATAATTAACAATAAAACAATACATACATAATAAACATGGAAACAGGGAGCGCCTACTGCTGCCCCAGACTCCCTCTTATAATAACTTGGCAGCAACTGAGGATGATGCAAGTGGTTAGTGACGTTAGAACAGTAATGACATAATGCGTGGGACAGACGCAATGCGTAGGGAAAGAGAAAATGAGTATTAATTTCCGACAAAGATAAAAGGTAAATTTAAAACATGAAAAATACGGGGATGAGAATTTAAATATTCAAACACAATAGTCAGATGATAAAACAAGACAATTATCGTTTACAGCATAACTATTGAATTTAATATACATATGCATAAAATTTTGAAAGTGTGAAACTTAAGATTGAATTATTAAAGAATTTGATAAAATAGATTTAAGTCATTTTGAAATTGGAAAAATTAGATGAGATTTAAAAACCAACTGAAGGTAAAAATGCGAAAAGGTTTGAATGGGGAATTGTACTTTTAAAAATTTGAGACGTTGATGATTAAAAACAGGACAGACAATTAAAATATGATACAGAAAAAGGAGTAGAGCATGAGTTGCAACCGCTCTCTCCTAGTACTGTTATATTGGAATAGCAGCTCATGTTTAATTGCGACTACATTTGTCCACACTGGTGATCAAGGATTTGGCTGTAGCTGCCCAACTGGGAAGCTACACCATGCGGAGAAATGTTGTATTATAATATTGTTATTGTACTATATTATTTTATATGTGGCGTATCTATATATTTATATTTTGTGTTAATTAATATTTAAGGTATTGCAGTAGGAAGTAAGTATGAAATTTAACTTTAAACACACACATGTATGATCAATTACTGTAAAAACGCGTAACAAGTTAGAGTATCGTTAAGTACTAGCTTACACCAATTTTAAATACATGCTACAATGCATAAAACTTTTTTTCATTGAGAAAGGTGAAATATGTATGAATAATTCATATTAAATTCTGAATAAAACTACTTATGAATTGCGGCATGATTATTTTCACAGACATTTTTTAAAGTCAGACATTGTTTCATAGACCATGCCGTGTCTGGTTTTGATCAAATCTTTGTTGAAACTTGAAGTCTAGTCCAATTTTTCATCCGCAGTTTAGCTTTTACTACAAAAGACATTAAAAATACCTCGTCTTTTAGCTTCTGGTGCCCCAAACAATCCATAATCTACTCTCTAACGCAGAATGAATACTTTCAACGATGTATTTTTCCTTCGGTGGATTCGTGTGTATCTATGCCCTCCTTCTTTCGGACAACGGAAAGAAGGAGGGCATAGATACACAAGAAAACGAAAAATCCCCTTTTACGACATAAAAATTTTAGATCGTGTTTTCAAGCGTTCAATGCCTTAACCATCTGAATCTGCCCGTTTTTCCAAACTGATTCATCGGCCGATCTTTGAGACAAAAAAACTCGGTCATTCGAAAATAATAGAAAGGGGGAAAAACATTTTATTTACAGTTAATTTGAAAAAGAAAACATTTGGAGTATCTAATATGTATCAATTTAATTTTCAGGTTTTTTTCACGTTTCTGTCATTTCTTTTGGTTTATTTTACATTTCATTTTAAGCGGGGGGAATTCTGGCCCTGGGTGTGCTAGACTTTACTATTGCTAGACTTTATTTCAGTAATTATTTGATCATTAGCCATCAGAGCTTCAGTTTACTATGTATTCGAGAGTACATGAAATATGTTTTTTCAATCAAATTGTATATGATTTTTTTGTCTTTTCTAATATTTATTTAATACCACTTTGAATTTTACAGTGGGAAACATAATATCAGGTGAGTGCTCACAATCCTTTTATTGTTCAAAGTATGATACCAAAAAACACATACAGTTTAAAATTCATTGAAGAAAATCAAAAAATAGATTTCTTTTTTCAAAACAGTTCTTTGATTCCCGGTTTAACTACCGGTATAATGAACCCTCGGGTAGTAAAACAAGCCCTCTAATTGGCCCTAAAAAAGCCATAGACAGACCAAATCGAAATATTTCTTCGCTTTTGCTTTGGTTTTATCTTGCGCAATGTTTTTAGACGCCGTAAAACCCGAACCGTCTTCGCTCTTGTTGTGAGGCAGAAAACGTATAAAACAAAATACAACATACATTATCATGAACTATCGTTACTAGAATTTGCTTTGTTATTTATCTTTTCGATAGTATCATATTAAAAGATATTTTGGAGCCTACAATTCAAATTTCAAATCAAGTTTGTTGTCAGAATTAAAATGATTTATGCAAAATAAAAACTGGTATACGACCATCGAGGCACATTTGAATGTCTTTTGAAATTGTAGTGAATTATTTTTGATTTCCGTTTTCTCCCGTAACTTTAGTTTTATTTTGAGTTTATTTTACAGCTCTCGCGCAGTTGATCAGGTGGTCTTAGTTTTGATCAGGTGATCTTAGCTTGCGTTTTATTGTGCGTGTGGAGACAACAGCGTTCTTTTTTTTGCAAACCAAAATCTATGACGGATTTTCGCTTCATCTTTTACTACCATTTTTGTGTAATTTTTCATAGGGAAGAATTGTCTTTGTGATTGAGTAATTATTCAACATTTAAATTTTATACAGTCCACTACCACTGGTTGTTTTTATCGTGTGTGTGAATTGCCTTTCGCGTTTCGAGGGTTTCTTCAATCTGAGTTATCAAAATTTTGATAATTGAATATTTATAATTGATACTTGAAGATTAATATACGTCTACAAGTATTTTAATAAACGTCCCTAAGCTTTTGTGGCAATGTAAAAGTTGAAACAAAGTAAGAGTAAAAATTATCTTGGGATTCTTTCAACAAATAGAGGTGGATTTTAAATGTGTTATAGCACTTTTTGATTTCTTAATTCTTAAATTCATTTCGCTGAAACTTTTCTTGTACACGCAGACCACAAAACCTCTCCAATTTTGCTGCATTGGCAGATTTTTATGTTTAAGCCAATTTTTACACCTAAAATTGTCAAATCTAAAATAATTAACAGATTTGGCATCGTCCAATATTCTCAGGATGTTGCATTAATAAGGGCACGGTAAGAAATTTTGATCAACTCCACTACTTCATCAACTAAACTATTGCTAAACATAAAATCTTCGCATACGTTAAGAACAAAACCACAATAAATAAGATCTGAGTGAGGCTGAAGTCAACTATTAACGTGTGTGTTTTTAAAACAGAATTTCAGAGAGCAATTACAAGCAATTTTATGTTCTCTCTGAGTGTCTCACACGCATAATTCCACAATGCACAGACTATAAAGGTAGGATGGAAGAAATAGGATACAGCACTAACCATCCCCCGACCTACCTCGGGTGATGAGCAATTTCGTTTTCACGACGACCAAGAGAAAAGCTAGTTTCCTTCCTTGCTATCGAGACCACCTGCCGAAATCTCTGGGGCCTTCCCCTATAATCCGTAAGGACCTCACCTGGTCTGCGCGGTGCGGCTGCGTCCCAAACTAAGAAGAAAATTCAAGCTGCAGTTTTCCCGGCACGACTTTTCACCGGTTTTGACTTATTTGACCCATGGAATCTTTTCTGGGTTTCGTACAATCGTTAGATGTGGCTATTTAGTTGTGGGGTAAAAGCAATTATAAGCTTTTATATCTCTCGATCCCAAATTGACCGTTCCCGGTAGATAACATTGAAGAACAGAGTAAAAAATGCATTCGGGTAACAATAGTTTACGTTTCTTGATTTTGGAGTGAAATTTTGCTATGGTATCTAGTTGATTAAAACTGTACGTGTTTCCTGAATGTTTTTAATATTGATTGAACGAAGATGGAGCTAACTCATGTAATGCTCTTTTCTTGCAGATATTGCTACAGGAGGTAAGTACAGTACGAGACACACTACATGTTTCAAATTACTTGTGAGCACGGCAGTCTCGAAGGAACAATATAATTAAAATATAGTTGAAGGGGATTATGTGTGTGTGGGAACAATAACAGTTAAAATTGCTTATTGCTTTTGAAATTAAAGCTTTAAAACAGATCAAGAAGGAATATATTTATGAAACTATCAATTATTATTATGCATTTATGTAAATATGAAGAGAAAAGAAAGGATATATTTATGAAAATGTAAAATAAATAATAATCTGTTTACAAATTGCATTATGTTTACAAACTCATGTGCATAGTGTACATGACTTGCAGTATCATGTACACCATGCACATGAGTTTGAATAAACAAAACTAACACCATATTTTATTGATTTTTCAGCCGGTGACGTGGCAAATGGTAAGCCTTCTATGTTTCCTTTCTTTTTTACCGAAAATTAAAACTATTACACGTGTAGGTGGAGATCGATACATATGAATCAGCACTGCTTGCTTTTGACTTCGTCAGAGTTTCTTCAGCGACACAAAGTTGCCTTTGGAAAACTCACTATCGGTAAATGAGAAATGCTTAACTTCAATCTGGAGAGTGTAGCTGCAGCTGCTTTTGATTGTAACTACGGATAGGAATATATGTGTTAATATAGCAACAGACAAGGCACAGAAACTTCTTATTTCAAAATGCAGTCCTGCGGTGGCAGATCGTATAGTATTGTTCAACAGGTTACCTTGAGCATGCCCGATTTAATGGTTATCTGAGCGACTCAAGATTTTGCTTAAGGATTGTCTCTTTCAAAGTTACGAATCAGAACTGTGCCATATTTAGAATCGGAAAAGCACAACCCTGTGCTGTTATCGTTCCTAGTTGCAAAGAAATGTTTTTTAAAAGATCAAAGGGAACTTTTTGCACTTAACTTCTTTAAGCAACAACTTTTGTTGTTTTTAACTTCTTTATTGCAACAGAAACTTTTATCTATAAGATAAGCTATCTCTGACACCTCAGAAACTGTCTCGGGTCTAAAACATCCATCACAGACTAATAGACCTGAATGTCTTTGGATTCTGAATATGAGAACAAAGACTTTCAAACGAAAATATACTCTAAGTGTTTTAGTAAGAATACATTAACGTTGCTTTTTGTACCTTAAAGTTATGAAAATAGAATTTATTGTTCCTAGGAAGGCAGTAAAAGTTATAATACTGAATTTTTTTTCAATTTACAGGTTAAATTAAATGTCATTGCATCAAGCAAATATGTAACAATTGTGCTATATTGTTCAAACTTAAAAAGAACTGATTTTATGGGATATCAATATAGCAATGGTGGTGGGAGGGGGACATTAAAAGAATTCAGAGAAGGATAAATTTTTAAATAACAGAATTTAGATAAAGAATTCGATGCTTTATTATTTTAATGACGTAACTACACTTAAGTTATTACAAGCCTAAACAAAAAACGTTCGTCAAATACAAGGGAGAAAAGGATTTTGAGGCTACTTGTTCTTTTCCTGAAATAGAGTTTATTTTAGAAAGAATGTAAAATTGGTTTTAGAGGCAAAAGAACCCGTATTTATATCTTACTGCAGAAACAAATGTGTATACAGAATACATAAATATAAATAAAAGATGATCCTGTCGGTAACTTACTTTTTCAATTCTTCAGGATAGGTACTTAATTCATTGTTTTAGTATATCCATTAGGGTAGAAAGATCTGATCACTGAAATTGGAAATAAATAAATGGCGCAATAAATAAAACTATTTCAGAATACTTGCAGGTTAAGAAAGCACGTCTCATTATTCGCCATGCAATTGCTGTCATTTCGGAAATGTTCTTTAAAACAGCTCGTAACTAGAACTAGTGAAAAGCGGCATTGAGAGTTTCCGTCGGTAATTTACCGGTGATGAGAATGTCGGTCAGGTAATATATGGCATTTCTCCTGTTTTATAAAAGATTGAGACGAGAAAGTTCAAGCACTATGAGTTTAAAATGATTTCAGGAATAATATGATTTATTTATATATCAATCCACGTTGATGAATACTTCAAAACTACATTTTGAAATATAAACTTTTCTTTCAGACATTGCAAAAGGAAGTAAGTAGACTTTCATTGAATTCATCATTTACTTTTGTAAAGTGGTGGATTTGGAGGTTTATAATTATGGTTTTAGTTGTTTGTTATTCTGACGGAAATGACGCGTGGAAAATTCGAAATTGTAAATTGTGTTGAATGTTCTCTTCGAAATTGAGTTTTCAGAAATAATAAATACTTTGGGAATAGCCGCATAGTTTAGAAAAGGAATCCGACTAATGAGGTCACTCTATACGATGCTGGGCCATATTGAGGTTTTCGTTCAGGAACCCCATAAGTCACGGACGTGGGGTTTCTCTACTACACGCTTCTTTTTAGTTGGGAACTCCGCTCCGACTAGCTGAAGTCACTACTATGTAGGGAAGGCCCCGAGGAAAATGTGGCAAAGGTCTCGACAATTTCATACGAGAACCGTTATATGCAGGTATGTTCATATGTGACCGGAGGTAAGTGACCTTCAGGTCAACCTTACATGTACCCCAATCGGTGTCTTTAAATTTGGGGGATGGATGAAGTCTTATCCCTATTTATTTGTCCTACCATTTATAGCCTAGCTCGGGTAAAATTTTCATATAGGCATTTGTCTTATTTCAGTGGGCGTCATAAATTCGTGAGCCTACATGCCTTGTCATGGTTATTATGCATGAACCATTCTCTGAACTCTTGGAGGTGGACTAAGAGTTGTCTGCTACGCAAATGTACCCAAACGGCTTTTCACTCGGAGATACATCGGGTGATTGGATTCTAGATCCTCGCACCCCCCCCCCCCCGACTCACCTAACGGTTTGGAGTCTTATATGGGGGCGGGAAGATATAGGGACTTCCACCAGCACTGAGAGAGGAACCGGACAACCCGTCCCACGGAAGGGAACGGCACCGCTTCCCAACGGGGCACGTGCGGGGGAACAATTTATTTAAAAGTATATTGAGTTACAGGCCTATGACCACTCATGGGCCTCATAATAAGTGGATAATAAACGGGTGATTGGATTGGACGCCGTAGGCGGACACTGTTTCACCTTCGCGGCTTCCGGCTATATAGTCCGCCTTATGGTGGGGTTTAGGAGATTAAGGAGAGCCGAGCAATCCACTATGCACATAAAACATTCAAGATAGTACACATAAAAAACAAAAGGTAAGTGAAGAGCAAAACATGTAAGCACAAAAATACGAAATGGCGTAAAAGGATTGAAACATTTGTTAAATTTACAGAGAACCAAATGATAATAATAATATAATCCATACACAATAAACGGTAGCAATACGCAATGAACAAGGATATGTATTCAGAACAAAAAAATTCTAAGAGCAAAACCTCTGAAAAGACAACTATAAAATACAGATATACTAATTTCGTAAGAAAAGCTAGGTTATTTCGAGAACTTTCGACCTCTCAGCTCTCACATATGTAATCAATGTTGGAGTTGAGAAACTCCATCATTTTAAGGATTTTGTGGTGGCAGTGTCTATTCTTGGAAATACTTTGGCACCAATGAGAGTAGTTTTGTAGAGAAGGTTTCGCCAAATGCCTCGGACTTGTGAGATCACAGTCAAAAAGGTAGTGGATGGGATCACCTTCTCAGCCGCATATGCACTTGTTTTTAGATGGAAATGTTCTTACGCCGGAAATGGACCATGGCCTGCGAAAAATTGTGACAGCTTTGAGTTCTGGTAATTAAGTTCGGTTGAAATCTTCGGGAAGAATTGATAAGTGTAACTCCCTTAGGTAGAAACATCCCATATACGGGGATACATACATCGGGTGATGCTTATCTCCCACATTCTGAGAGCAACGTCGGTTGGTTGGTTGTTTTGGTTTTATGGAACAAGGTCCAAAAGTGGACAAGTTGCGCCAAACACAAAGTAGAGCGTAACGAAGTAAGTAGATAAAAGAACTTTAAAATTGATTTTCTAGCCAACAATAAATGATAGATTTAAAAATACAACACTCAAAATACATTAAATGTGAAAATAAATATTGAAACGAGACGATTAAACAGAAAAATATGAGATTATGCCGTCATCAATATAAAAATAGAGAATGATAGTAAAAGGTTTTGATGCAGTGAAATAAATATGAAAAATGAAATATTATATGGAATTTAAAAATTTTATGGCTAGTAAAAATTTAAAAAGATTTGGGTGGGGATTTTCCCCAATCAAATCCTGCAGGTTTTAAATTATTTTATGGAAAAAGTATTGACGGTGTGGATTAAAAACAGGACAATCGACCAAAATATGGTAGAAAGAGAGAGCATCGAGGACTCTTGTCGAGTCTTGTCGATATCTGCCTCCTTAGACCACACTCTCGATAGCATTTCTCGCTTTCCAAGTAGACAACGTGAGTTTTGCATCCCATGACCTTCCAGTACAGAGTCTTTATTCTATGCTCCAAGGGGTTGGTATTGTTCGGGTCTTGTAGAGTGGATTGTATTTTGGGGTTTTATGGCGCAAGGTCCAAAAGCGGACAAGCTGCGTCAAACACAAGGCAAAATATAACACAATAAAAACACAAAACATTTAAAAGTCAAGACAAAGATAAAAGGTAGATTTAAAACATGTAAAATGCATAGATGGAAATAAAAGTATTCATACAGTCAGATGATAAAAGAAACATCGTATTCAACATAACCAATAAAATTGAAGAACTTAATTTAGATATATGGATAAAAGTATGAGTGTGATATTTAAAAGATGGAAAAAATTAGACGAGGTTTAAAAAAACCAACTGGACGTAAAAACGCGAAAAGGTTTGAATGGGGATTTTCCCCAATCAAATCTCGCACATTTAAAATTGTGCTTTTAAAATATTTGATAAATTTATGATTAGAAACAGGACAGACAATTAAAATGTGATGAACAGAAAACGGAGTAGAACTTGAGTTGGAAAATTGTTGTGCTCTCTCCATTGACGATGGAGGAATCCTTGTAGAGTGAAGAAACTGAGAAATCTATTTGATTTTCTCTGCATAGTTTGGACCATTCCAGTGCTTTTTTAAGGCTGCCAACTCCGCTTGACAGAGTGTACTGTTGTCACTCAGTCTATATGTGTGCGTTTCAATAATTGCTCCGAATGCAGCACCGAAGTGACCGTCTAAACCATCAGTTCAATCTCTGTACCTTCCGGAGTGTTCCGGAGGTGAAACGGCAAAATGTCAATGTTCACATATATATATAGTGTTTGTTATATTTATTAGTATCATTTGTAGTTGTATAAAGTCCTAAGGGCATTTAGATGAATTACATTAAAAGTTTCTTATAATAGACCTTTTACAAAATTTGAACTTTAATTAGAAGTGGACTTATTCATATTTTCACCCACTCTCTCTTAGTCGGCAACGCAGCACTACGTAAGTATATTTCTTCGCTCTTTTCCTTAGGACGTGAACTTTGTGTTGTAAATTCTTTTCTCCTGATTGGGTTCGCTCATTAAAGTACGAAACACCGCATTGGGTGCTCAACCTCAGGTTGCATATACCTATGGGAATGCCTATATTTTGTAACTTAATTGTCTTCCTTAAATTTATACTATAGTTTTATAAAAAATGAAATTTTGCTTGCAGTATTTTTAAACTGATTTTGTCATTGAATAATTATATTTAAATGTACAAATTTGGTAAATAATAAGTCATATCATTTTTCCCTGTTAAGGAAAACTCCGCAATTTAATGTGTAATTATGCTCTTTTATTTCTGTAATAAATAATTTTTTGTCCCTCAGTACATTTCTCTTGTCTTTTGAGAAGCGTGATAAATCGAGGAGTCGCTGTTCTTAACAAAAAGAATATCATGATGAAGCGTACTTGTGTCCTTAAATAAACATGTTCTCTAAGCTTCTAAGCCTTACACATTTCTTTGCTTTTTTAGAAACCGCTGATAGAGGTATTGTACCAGAAACACATCCATATAACTCTGCTCTAATTACTTGGAACTAATTTGGAATTTTTTTCATTTTACTTTTGCATTCTGTTCCTCGTGTGTTATTTCATTTGTAGTATTTATAATTAGTATTAGCGGTATTTATTGTTATTTGTACTTGTTTTGTGTTTACATCTAACTAAAAGGATGTTCTATTAAAAGAAATGTTTATCATCCGATTTTTTCTGAATTACTGAGAGAAAGTCATATTATACAATTTTTGTTTGAATAAATGATATCAACATAATAAAATAAGTAATTAACTGAATTAAAATAAGTAATTAAATGAATTAAAATAAGTTTATGTATGTTAGAAATGTGGTAAAAAATTATATATTTCATTTTTTATTCGTGATATGTTGAATGCTTGAACAGCAGGTAAATTGCCACAATGCTAACCAAATAATTAAGCTAGACGTTTTTTATTAATACAGGAGCAATAAAAATCAAATGCTCACAATATTTTACACTATGTTCCGTTCGTTCGATTTAAAAAAAAATTAGTAACCAAGTACAATTGATTTGCTAACAATGCAACAATTAATTTAACAAAATTTTTAACCGACCTCAATGATAAATTTTGCATTATTTTTATAGTTCTTTATATATGTATCACACGCAAGTTGTAAAATATAAGTTCTTAGTAAAATATAAGAGCGTAAAACCAGTTTCCACAATTGAATAACGAAATTATTAAAATATTTATGATATTGTAATTGCAAAATTCATTTAGGCATTTTGATTTAGAAATTAAGTTCATCCGTAAAAAGCTTTCAGCAGAAAAAATCACATCTGTCGATAGCACGTCAAATACCTGCTATGCTGAATTTCCCTTTTTTCATTTTAGAATAGAACCAAGAATTTTACCACACTAATCGAAATTGCTTCGTGTGTAGCTGTTTTAATGTCATGCGCATATCAATTAGTTTGAGCTATCTAATGTACAGATAATATAAATTATATTGAAAGTAACTTATATAAGGGTTTTGTTGGGCTGGGTTTTAGGGCGCAAGGGGCCAGATCTGGTCAAGTGAAAGCAACTTAAGTACAATTGTAATCTATAATCAATAACGTGAATGACGATTAGTTAATGAAAATTAATTTGATAGTAATTAGGGTAATTTATTTGTATTATTTTAACAGAGTACTTTTTACATTTTTAATACATAAATTTTGCTTCGGAAGTAGGGCGGAATTCGCCCCGGTCTCAAAAATGTATAGCTCTGGTTATAGATCTCTTAAAAATATTTAACCGTAAATAAATGTATCAGTTCAATCGACATCGAAATGTTCACTAATATATCAAATGTTTTGTGCATTTATTAAGTAAATTTATTTTTAACCTGATTTGATTAACATTTGCCTCTCTCATCTTCTCAGTGCGACAGACTTCCAAACCTAAAAGGTATTATTTCTATTTCCTTTACTAGTTTATTCCAATATGACCACCTACACTCCTTGGTTTTCAACGCACGTTGTGGCACGAGCTTTTGGTTGCCCTCAGAAAAAGGTTTTTTGGATGAGCAGAGAGATCCTATCATTCACAGCTTCTTTCAGTTCTTGGTCCGTGGTGAATGACCCACTTGACCAAAAACACGCCTGTGTAACGATAACCTGGTCTTGACGTGGCTTTGTTGCAAAGACGAGTAACTACAATTGATCAAGTGTCAAATTAGTCAAGGACTGAACCAAGAGGTGAATATTCTGCTCATCCAAAATCCTATTTTGAGGGTAATAAAAAAAGCTTGTGCAACGATGGAACAAATGCGTTGAAATGAAAGGAGTGTACTTTGATAATGGTGTTGTAGAAATTCCATGCAGGCAGACGATTTTGCAAACGTAGGACATTCCGAAAAAAGATCTCTCTTATCCCCTCATGAATGGACTGTCTCCCAGCAGCAATCCAGCGTTGGTTCACTTTCTCAGAACAGTAATAAAGAAAATCTAATTCGAAGCAACCGTAAAGTTTACAAAAATATTTCTCCAAGAATTTCAACTCTTGGAAAGGAATATGTCGTTGTGTCTAACTTACATATTTGACGTGGAGTCAATTGCTATTTGGCCCGTGATTTACATACCACCCACAAAGACTGAAATAAGTTTCGTCCAATAAAATACAAGCATTCGCTCGTCCTTTGAGCATTCCATGCTTAAATTTTTGAAGATAGTGTAAGACTAAGTCGGCACGAAACCTCACTTTGAAGACAACAAAACACCATTTTTGCTGAAACTTGATATTAAATCAGATTTATATAAGTTTGTTAGAATCATATAAGAATAAAATGTATTTCATGTACTTATTTTACTCTCTAGTAAAAGTTTGTAAACATCTGCATTCTTTTGAATTTATTTCCTTATTCCATTGATCATCATTGGAAATCACCTCCGATTTTATTTGAGTCTAAGAATTGTGTCAATGAGATTTAAATGTGTCATCAAAAGTTGTTCATTTAACAATAAAATCCCGAATAAGCACACCGGTTTTTATTAATTAAAGCTGAAACTGCCTTCGCTTGAATAAGAATTCTATCCCTTTGAAAGTTGCGTGAGCTTGAAATTAAAGAGAGTAAATTGACCTGTGTACAAATTTTGTTCAGCTTGGAACCGTTTTTTTTTAATTTCTTGTTTTTGTGATACAACTTATTTATAGTAAGTGACTCATTTAAGTATCTCTTACAGGTCGACTTCAAGTCCCTCTACTGTCGATGGAGATGATCTACAATAGTTGTACTGGAGTTTTGATAAATTACAGTCTTTTGAAATAAAGAACGTTTACCTGATTTTTCGTTTTTGTGACAAAATTGAGTTAATTTTTTCAAACTTAGTTGAAAAACATATTTACAATAGTATGTTCTGCCGCATTTACACTTGTAGCAGAAATGCGTTGACAGATGGAGGAACTATGGGACAAGCCTCTGTTGTTCGATCAGTGAAGGGTCTACACTTGTGGTAACACCATTCGCATCGAAAAGAGAAACGCAACCAAGTGGGACATAAACGACACTAGGCACATGGGACTAAACGAAAGAAACGGCCATAAATCACACTAGAGACACACGACCTTCGTATTCTTTGATGTATCGACTTCGCTCCGGAAAGGAAATTGCTATATTCCCAACCATTAACACCCCTTTCGCCATCCAGGACACAAAAATACAGGTGTGAATTGTGTCGAGAATCATGTTGTTTCTACTACTATACTAGAATGCTTGAAAAGTTGTTTCTCTTCAAGTAAAGTAAAGTTATTTCATTCTTAAAAAATAGCTGTTATTTTATGAAGTAAAATTCTCTTTTTTACGAATGTGTATCTTTATAAAGATAGTAATGATTATGAATATTTTACTGCTTTGACGCTACCACCTTCGAACGCTAGCAAAAAATTAAAAGTGAATTTCCTTGAACAAGATTCGATTACTTAATTTAATTTACTTTGCAAATATCTGCTGTACCATAGTAATTATTGTACTTAGATCGACCGAGATGTGTCACTTTTTACAAGTTTACATAAATAGTTTTATGTTTCAAATCCTGACTATTAAATATAACAAATACTCTCTACATTGATACAAACTTTTTTAAAGTGGTTTTAAAGAGTTTTGTATAAAAACTTTTATTCTTATCTTCGGGTATCCTTCCAAAATAAAATTCTGGCTACATTCCATGTTGAAAGTGATTACTGTTTTTCACCACAACGAAAACCCTCTCTTTTTACTTTTTTAGTAGTTAGTGAAAATTAACGATTTCCTCAAAATATGGTAGAAAATCAAATCCATCGAATGTGAAAGCTAAATCATCATGATTTGTAAAATCGTGATAAAAGTATTTGATACACATTTACAATTGCAGAAAATATAAGTGTGACCAGAAAATTCAGAAATTTGTACATAATATTAATTTTTGTTTTAAACATGCTAATCAAAAATTCTCATTCCATGCATTAAAACATTGCACTGAAAAGTTGAAAAAATTTTAATCTCTGTTGCAAATTTATAATTTATCGCTGTTTAATTTTCCTAAAAACTCATTTTCTTTTGTAAACACTATGTATGTGTATTGTTTGTCTACAATTCAAATAGATAGAACTGCTTTTCAAAATAAATAAAAATTTACTTTAATAATTCGAAAAGAAAAACATACACATATAATTCAGATTTCAAAATCTGAGAGTTTTGTGGAAAACAGATTCCTTTTTTAAAGTACATCTTGATCAGATTATTTCTGAAAAATGGAATAAATTTGTATTGTAAAAAATTATCATTTGCATAAATACAATGAATACAAATGTCCGCGTGCAGCGGATTCGAACCGCGAACCAGTGTGTTACAATTCCTATGCTCTAACCACTATGCTAGAGAGGACACAACGACTGTGTGTTATTTTTATAATGAAGTCTGTTATATTTTTATATAAGCTTATATCGTAGATATCTGATTCTTACTATCGATAGTTTTTGTATATATAATCGAATACTCTTACTCGATACTTGAAAGTACTGGAATACCAAGTACTCTATTCTCAAAAGTACTCTATTCTGCCAATCACTAGTAAAAGGCTCTCGCAGACGAAATGGCAAAAAGAAGACTGCGTGATCTACTCAAGCTGTAAAATCATTCCACGAGGGCAAGCAATCACTGGCTGATCCACATTGCTTTTTCATCCATCACCTCTCTCACTCCATGGTGACGCATCCGACTATGCAATTGGAGGTGTTTTACACCAAATTGCAGACTGACCCTTAGAGTTCGTTTAAAAAAATTACCCCAGTAGAGACACGCATATGACCACGAGCTTTTAGAAGCCATTCGACATTTCAGACACTTGACCACCACTCAGACACAAGGGTGCTGTATTTTTCATTCGACTTATTATTTTTGCTATGCTTTCTTGAAGAAATTGAATAGACTTGTTTAGAAAATGAAACTTTATTTCTGAATTAATTAACCTTCTGAAGATGTGCAAATCTCTGTAAATTCTTTTTTATATTAAACAGGAGGTAATTTATAAATTGTCTCATAATTTGGAAATCGAATCACACCACGTAAGGAAGAATATTATTGTTAGAAATGTTGTCTTTTATTGAATGAACTAAGACATTTTTCGACCGTAACTGTATAAGTAGACTTATAGGGTTTACATTTGTCTGAGTAATTAAGTTCGTTGTAAAGTAGTTTAAATATAGTTTCTTACAAAAGATACTATAATTACTTGACGCTTTATCGACTGGTTCTATGTGTGTGTGATTTTTTTATCTACTCATCTTTTATAATTTATCCATGACATGTTTGCTTTTCTAATTTTAAGATATCTTTAATAATTACAGTAGTTAGGATTTTTCATAAATTTTTCCAAATTCATTTTCAGAAGGAAAAAACAATCCTGACAAACCTAAGACGAGAGAATAATGTTTATAAAGAAAAATAAAGAGACACGCCTGCATGTTTCTTTTCCTAGTGACTGAATTTGACAGTGAAACCTGCGCTGTTATTAAACTGGCACTGCTTCAAAATATAAATAAATTGCTCCTAACTAAAAATATTACTTCGTGCTGGCACAAAGGTAAATGAGTGAATAAGTGTAAACATAAAATAATAAAATAAAACTAGGCGACCCATTTAGAATTACAGTTTGCCTATATGCTTACTGTCTTATACGAATGTATTTTGTACATAATAAAAATGCAGTTTTTAGTTTCCTTAAGGGTCCTTTTTGTCTGACTGCTCATCTCGAGCACTCTAGATATTAAAATATCAAATGAAAGAATAATTATATTCCTTAGCAGCGCTTATTATGTCAAGCCAAAGCCATTGCAAGACGCTCATGAAAGAGCATTAAAAATGTCTTTCGTCTTTTTTATCCCAGTGTAAAAAATTACACTAAGTCGTTGAGTGTGTGCAAAAAAAGTTTTTGGGCAATGGCAGATGGGTCCTTGAATATGTCTTCATGTATGGCTCCAATGTAATTCAGGATGTGTGAGTGAGAGGCTTGTAATAAACCGCACTCTATACAAGTGGGAAAGGATTTCTGGCCATCAATGAATATCAGCTTTTTCAAATGGCCAGATCATAGCCTGACAAGCATAGCATAGAGAAAGTTTCCCGAGGCAAGTTGAAGGCAAGCAGCTCTCCTGGTGTTCCACTGAGGTACCAGTGATGAAAGGGTACTGGAGATGATCTGCGCAATTTCTTTTTAAGTATGGACAGGTGATCGTTCTCTGAAAGCAGGTTGGTACTTTCTCTTGTGCTAGGTTGTTTATTTCCTCCAGCTTTTACCAATAAGTCAGCTCTCTTATTGCCCGAAATGCCAACATGTGATGGGATCCATTAAAAATTTATTTTAGAATTTTTATTGAAACTTAATATTAGAAGGGCTGTCTTTTTCAAAAGAAGATGAAAACTGGTGAAGCATTTTTTAATTGCTAGAATGTAATTCCTTTAAATGCAGGACACTCATTCTCTCACTTACACAATGATCAATTCTTTCATTTTGGGAGCATATGAGTTGTGAAATCGCTTGATGTTGCACATGTTTAAAGATATCTCTCAAAAACTACTTAACGTAAAAAATTTTCTTTTATAAATATCAATTTTAGACTTAATGTTTAATCTAAAATGAGTTGCAAAAATTGAAAAATTGTCGATTTTGATAGAGTTAAAAAGGTTGCTATGGGCTAAAAGAATTTAAAGGCATCGTTACGATTAATACAAGTTACAGTATAAAACTATTGCTGAATGTTGGAAGTCTGCTTTTATTTCCTTCATCTTAGAAACAGCAAAGGAAAATGAAAAGAAAAGGAGGCTCATTCTTCCTGCGGCTAGATATTAGGAATAATGAGCAGCAACAACAGGGTGCTGGTGAAGATCGGAAATGGATGAACCATTGGATTGTAGATTTCCTATCCAATTCACCATTGGATAGGAAATTTACATTGCTTTTCGATGCAAAATGGATTTCATTAATATGGATATAAGTGTTTTGATTTGAGGAGGAAAGATTTTATGTGAGAATGATATATCTAAAATATTCCGAAATTTTTCCGATATTTACTGTAAGTAAAAGTAAATGTAAAAACATGAAAGATATTTTTGTACTTAAGTAGTAATTAAAAGTATAATTTTTTCTATTAAAGGTAACGTTTTTCGTATATTCGATACCGTTCGTATTAGATACCGCTTTGAAAAATCGACGATTTCTATTCATTTTTTACTTTTTATGTACTTAAAAAATGTTAAGATTGACAAATCATCATTTCACATATTAGGGGAAAACTAGCGTACCCGTGCGAGAATTCTCACATGAGCAATTCCACCCCCAACCCCCACATCCGTTGTAAGGGTGAAAGATGTAAGCGAATTTTTTTATATCCAAAATATCAATAAAGTTTATTCAATCACTATTTTCAACACTTCCTCCTTGAGATCACTGTTTCCAAAACTTCCTTGAATACAACATTTGAGGTAACGATTCAGTCTTCCATGACAGCCTGTTTGTCGTTTTCCTTGATGGATACAAAAATATTAGAGAGAGTCTTTACTCTAGAGAAAGCTACATTTAGTTGTCCATGCGAGAACACAGGATCGGGCAAGTACAATCCTGCTCTTTGCAATGTTTGACCTTGGACTTCATTTATGGTCATAGCATAGGCAATTGTAATTGGGAACTGTTTTCTGGTCATATTGAACGGGATATTCGGATCTGATGGTATTAGAGATATTCTCAGTATGACAACAGTTTTTCTGAATCGATAAGTTTTGCAGTAGTAGTGAATTCATTCAATTGAGTAATGACCATTCTAGCCCCATCGATAAGGCCTTCTTTAGCGTTAAGGTTTCTGATAAGCATGACAGTTGTATTTTTCTTTAGCACTAATTTGTGAGGTGGTAGGCCAGAATGATTTATACTATTGAGGAATTCGATAGGGTAAAGTCGTTCCTCAGAGTTTTCTTCACACTGAATGGAATCACAGCTGTAATAAATTTAAGCTTTGCCTTCAACATTTTGAACAACGTAATCGTTAATCTTGTCGCAATAGTCATTTTTAGGGCACAGAATCACATGACGTTGAAACTGCGTAACGTTACCTTCATTTATGACTTGAGTATCGAAAATTCTATGTACAAAGTCACAATCCCGAACATAGCAATGCTTATAAATTTTTACTGCATCTGGCGATATTTCTGTTTTAATTTCAAGTCCCCCGTTCCCTAACTGTAAAAGCCAATTAATAAAGGTGGGATCATCATTTGCTCTCATATTTTGCGTCAATTTTCTAGTATGAATTGTGGAGCACAGAGGCGATTGCTTCACGTTACTCTCAACAATGGTAATTCTGTTGCCGTGTCCTACAACAGGGAGCACCTGTCTGAAGTCTCCACCGAACAGAACCGTCTTTCCTCCAAAGGGAGCAGTGCTGTTGCATATTTCTTTCAATAGTCGATCCACCACGTTCAAGGCATCTTTGGGGACCATGGAGACTTCATCCCAAATAAGCAAAGAAGCTTTACGGATGACGTCCGCTTGCTTGAAATGACCTCGGATGCTTGATACTGATGTATCCAGCATTGGCACTGGCAATTTGAAGAGTGAATGACTTGTTCGCCCACCTTCTAACAAACTTGCAGCAATACATGTCCAGGCGACAGGTAAAACGACCTTGCCTTCTCCACGCAAGATGCAGCACAATGTGCGGTACAAAAAGGTTTTTCCGGTTCCTCCTGGCTCATCAATGAAGTAAGATTGTTTGTTTCTGCATTTCAGAGTCGTCAAAATTTCGTCTGAAAGTTGCTGTTGTTTGTTGTCCAGCTTCTCGTAAGCCAACAGACATTCTGCCTTTTGCTCGTCGACGTGGTACGTATTTTCTCCCTGTTCATCGCAGTGAGTTGGTTTTGGTAATCCAAATTGTTCGCATGTTCTTCCATGTTGCCGAAATATTGGTTCTAGTTGACCCAAAGCTCGGTTAGCACTTGTTTGTGCATCATGTTGTCTTGAGAAATCTTCGGATAAAGGTTGTTGAAAGGTTTCCCACGGCTGAGCAATGTTGCTTGGTGAGAAAAATAGGTATTTTGAAGTTGACTGCCTCTTGAAGGCACTGAACCCATTCCTAATCATTTTCTAATAAATGTAACTTCTCGGCAGCTTCTTGCACAGTGTCCCATCAACGGTTCTGATATCTTCTTAACTCTGCGGTCTTTTGGAATGCAGCAGGAGAAAGTAGAAAATATCTCTCACGGTCGGTAGGACTTACAGTGAACATTCGTACAATGGTGTCTGAAAATCATCGTATTCCACATGCTGTTGGCCCAAGTGTAGTGCTCTGGTATTTGCGCGTACAAATATTGCCAAGCAGCCTCATCGCGTTGACACAATCTTAAAAAGCTGTAAGCTTGGTCTCTCTTTCAAAGTTTGCTTGTAGTTCTTGTCCTGGTTGAAAATAAATGGTTTGATGTCAGGTAAGTGCACAAGCAGTCGTTGGACAGAATGGGAGCGATCGAACAAAGTTCTCGTGAAGCGGCCACACATCGCCTCTGGGGATAACATAACGAAAGTTTAAGAACAGGTCAACTTCGTCTAAAGTCTATTGCTGCTGACCTTCTGTATTGGTTCACAAACGCACAGATGCACAGTTATGACCCTTGTATATGTATTTGTACAAATATTTGACTGAATTAACTGACGAACATACCTCAACATTGATATATGCTTCGTATTAAAGTATTAACTTGTTAAGGAAAAACAGAATCCACAATGTTACATAATTTGTTATTTTCTGTTTCATAAAATCTATCTATATATATAAAATAGGATGTGTGTGTGTGTGTATGTGGGTATATTTTCTATACAAATCTACACCGTTTGACCAATCCATACCAAATTTGGTACACTTATACTTTAGAACACTGCGATCAGCATAGGCTAACTCTTAACCCCCGTTCTATTGGCTCTGGGGGGCTAAAAACTATTCGAAATCGCAATAGAAATAACATTGAGCATAGATTGATTGCTTTAGGCAGCGATGGTTGTTTACCATTGTTGATCGAAAAACAATTTTTTCCAAAACAAATTAAATTACAGTATTTATGTTTGAACTGACTTTTTAGTTCTTCCCATGATGTAAATAAATTATAGATATTTTATTGATGAAGGAAAGAATATTTTAAAATATTTATGTTTGCAAGGAAATTCAAGGAAAGGTTTTCAGTTCAAGGATTATTTTCAAGGAAAGTTGGTGTATATTTCGACCAACTTTCCTTAAATAATTTATTGAATACGTAATGATTTGTAGAATTCTGTTTCACGAGGCTTTTTAGGTAAGGCGTGTAACTTATTTTAAAATGTCCGCAATAGATACATGTGAATCCTCCGTTGAAAGCAGTGATTTTCTTTCTGAAAAATTCTGTAAAATCGACCTTCTGCTTTTTGAAAAATTTTTATCTATTCAGTTTAATTTGTCTACACCGATTATATTTATTTCTAAACCAAGCACCGTTATTCCGAAAAGCACAAACGAAAAACTCATTGATCATAAAAGCGTAATTTTGCTACTCGGTATCTGGCAGCACCAGAATTAATGTTTACTCTTTTTTATAAAACTTTGTAGAACTTTCTAGAAAGTTGGGGAAACGGAAACTTAATTGGACTCATGGTGGAGAACATTCCAGCACCCACTCGATTCTTAGCTGGTCGTATTTAAAGGAAGCTAACTCGGTAAGTCTTCCAGTTTATCATGTTTCAGTGAATCTGGCAGTTTTATTTCGCTCTTTTGATTGTATAAGTGTTTCCTACTTTTTTCGACAGTGTTAGTGTACATTTTTGATTTATATTTCTAAACGGATGTAAGTACTACATAATTTTAAATTCGTTTTTTCGTTAATTTTAGCTTTGCATTGTATTCTATGATAGATTTCATTGCTCAGTGAGTGTCCTTTTGCTTATTTTATGAAATAGCATTTTTTGTATTTTTTTACAGATTTCTTTGCTGTAGCAATGCCTCCAAGGAAGGGGAAGACGATCGGCCAAGTGCAGTCAACGGCTAAGATGATGAAAGATGAGCGTAGTCAAGAAACTTCCGAGAAGAAGACTTGCAATTGCGAGAGAGCTACAACATCTAGAGCAACAGAGAACAGCACAGCAGCGTGAGGCCCGACTTCAGAATAAGAGGGATAGTGCTACTACATTTAGAGCAACAGAGACGACATAGCAGCGTGAGGCCCGACTACAGGATAAGAGAGATAGAGCTACTACATCTAGAGCAACAGAGACGGCACAGCAGCGTGAGGCCCGACTACAGGATAAGAGAGATAGAGCCAAACGATCACGGACTGCGCACCATTTTAGCTTAGCATTGGAAGAATTCCACTACGATTCACATAAAGACTACTCGCTGCATGCAAGTGTTACCATCGGGAAAATGGAAATGGTTTGTAGTTACTGTCAAGCCAAAAAGTTTAAATCAGAGTCTACTGGTATTTGCTGTAAAAATGGAAAACTTAAACTCTGCCAACTGGAACCACCACCGCAAGAACTTTTGTCTTACACATCAGCAGATACGTCAGAGTCGAAGCATTTTCTTAGTAACATCAGAAAATACAACTCATGTTTCCAAATGACATCATTCGGCGCCACATCAGTTGTAGGAGAGCCCGGATTTCCGTCGACATTCAAGGTGCAAGGGCAGATTTACCATAGAGCGGGATCGTTGCTTCCGCTGCCAGATCAACCACGAAAATTTCTACAACTATATTTTATTCAAAACGAACAAATGGAAACTGATCAGAGGTGCGCCTACATCTCGGGAACCAGACGTCAGATTGTGTTAAACTTACAGAGGATGTTTCATGAGCACAATAATCTTATTAAAACGTTTGAAACAGCATTGGAACGTATGCCAAGAGATGAATATAAAGTAGTCATAAGAGCTGACCGAAGACCAGCAGGCGAACACGAGCGGCGCTTTAACTCTCCTCAAGCAGATGAAGTCGCGGTGGTTATATCAGGCGATGAATTCCATCAACGGGATATCGTTATTCAATGACGAGGTGAATCTTTGCAGCGCATTTCGGAAACACATCGATCTTATGATGCTCTGGAGTACCCAGTGATATTCCCCCACATGGTGAAGATGGATATCATTTTAATCTGAGGCAGATCAACCCAAGAACAGGTGAAACAACGAGCAAGAAAGTTTCAGTGATGGATTTATATGCGTACAGATTAATGGTTCGAGATACTGAGCAGTACCACGTATTGAACTGCAGGCAATTGTTTCATCAGTTCATCGTCGATATGTACACAAAAGTCGAGAGTGAGCGTCTCCTTTACATTCGCCTAAATCAACGTAAACTGAGAGTTGACGAATATATTCACCTGAGAGATGCTGTGGGAAATGACGGGAACGTTGAAAACCTCGGTGCCTTGGTCATACTACCAGCTACATTTACAGGAGTCCCAGACACATGCACGAATACACACAAGATGCTATGACGTACGCGAGGACGTACGGGAGACCAGACTTATTTATCACCTTCACCTGCAATCCGACTTGGACGGAGATCAAGGAGGTTCTTACCAATGGTCAATTACCCAGTGAGCGCCACGACTTGATTGCGAGAGTATTTAAACAGAAGCAGTTGAAACTGATTGACGTTATAACAAAGAGCCATGTATTTGGAGTACCGAGATGCTGGATGTATACGTTTGAATTATTATTTTATTTCTATGATGAGTTTTATATTTTTACATGAATATTATGAATATTTGATTGATAAAAAAAGGATAGTTAAAATATTTCATTATTCATAATTTACATTTTGTAATGGAATACGAAAAACTTCAACTCATTAATCATAAAAGCGTAATTTTGTTATTTTAGATTTGGCAAACCAGAATTAATGTTTTATCTATATATATAAAATAGGATGTGTGTGTGTGTGTATGTGGGTATATTTTCTATACAAATCTACACCGTTTGACCAATCCATACCAAATTTGGTACACTTATACTTTAGAACACTGCGATCAGCATAGGCTAACTCTTAACCCCCGTTCTATTGGCTCTGGGGGGCTAAAAACTATTCGAAATCGCAATAGAAATAACATTGAGCATAGATTGATTGCTTTAGGCAGCGATGGTTGTTTACCATTGTTGATCGAAAAACAATTTTTTCCAAAACAAATTAAATTACAGTATTTATGTTTGAACTGACTTTTTAGTTCTTCCCATGATGTAAATAAATTATAGATATTTTATTGATGAAGGAAAGAATATTTTAAAATATTTATGTTTGCAAGGAAATTCAAGGAAAGGTTTTCAGTTCAAGGATTATTTTCAAGGAAAGTTGGTGTATATTTCGACCAACTTTCCTTAAATAATTTATTGAATACGTAATGATTTGTAGAATTCTGTTTCACGAGGCTTTTTAGGTAAGGCGTGTAACTTATTTTAAAATGTCCGCAATAGATACATGTGAATCCTCCGTTGAAAGCAGTGATTTTCTTTCTGAAAAATTCTGTAAAATCGACCTTCTGCTTTTTGAAAAATTTTTATCTATTCAGTTTAATTTGTCTACACCGATTATATTTATTTCTAAACCAAGCACCGTTATTCCGAAAAGCACAAACGAAAAACTCATTGATCATAAAAGCGTAATTTTGCTACTCGGTATCTGGCAGCACCAGAATTAATGTTTACTCTTTTTTATAAAACTTTGTAGAACTTTCTAGAAAGTTGGGGAAACGGAAACTTAATTGGACTCATGGTGGAGAACATTCCAGCACCCACTCGATTCTTAGCTGGTCGTATTTAAAGGAAGCTAACTCGGTAAGTCTTCCAGTTTATCATGTTTCAGTGAATCTGGCAGTTTTATTTCGCTCTTTTGATTGTATAAGTGTTTCCTACTTTTTTCGACAGTGTTAGTGTACATTTTTGATTTATATTTCTAAACGGATGTAAGTACTACATAATTTTAAATTCGTTTTTTCGTTAATTTTAGCTTTGCATTGTATTCTATGATAGATTTCATTGCTCAGTGAGTGTCCTTTTGCTTATTTTATGAAATAGCATTTTTTGTATTTTTTTACAGATTTCTTTGCTGTAGCAATGCCTCCAAGGAAGGGGAAGACGATCGGCCAAGTGCAGTCAACGGCTAAGATGATGAAAGATGAGCGTAGTCAAGAAACTTCCGAGAAGAAGACTTGCAATTGCGAGAGAGCTACAACATCTAGAGCAACAGAGAACAGCACAGCAGCGTGAGGCCCGACTTCAGAATAAGAGGGATAGTGCTACTACATTTAGAGCAACAGAGACGACATAGCAGCGTGAGGCCCGACTACAGGATAAGAGAGATAGAGCTACTACATCTAGAGCAACAGAGACGGCACAGCAGCGTGAGGCCCGACTACAGGATAAGAGAGATAGAGCCAAACGATCACGGACTGCGCACCATTTTAGCTTAGCATTGGAAGAATTCCACTACGATTCACATAAAGACTACTCGCTGCATGCAAGTGTTACCATCGGGAAAATGGAAATGGTTTGTAGTTACTGTCAAGCCAAAAAGTTTAAATCAGAGTCTACTGGTATTTGCTGTAAAAATGGAAAACTTAAACTCTGCCAACTGGAACCACCACCGCAAGAACTTTTGTCTTACACATCAGCAGATACGTCAGAGTCGAAGCATTTTCTTAGTAACATCAGAAAATACAACTCATGTTTCCAAATGACATCATTCGGCGCCACATCAGTTGTAGGAGAGCCCGGATTTCCGTCGACATTCAAGGTGCAAGGGCAGATTTACCATAGAGCGGGATCGTTGCTTCCGCTGCCAGATCAACCACGAAAATTTCTACAACTATATTTTATTCAAAACGAACAAATGGAAACTGATCAGAGGTGCGCCTACATCTCGGGAACCAGACGTCAGATTGTGTTAAACTTACAGAGGATGTTTCATGAGCACAATAATCTTATTAAAACGTTTGAAACAGCATTGGAACGTATGCCAAGAGATGAATATAAAGTAGTCATAAGAGCTGACCGAAGACCAGCAGGCGAACACGAGCGGCGCTTTAACTCTCCTCAAGCAGATGAAGTCGCGGTGGTTATATCAGGCGATGAATTCCATCAACGGGATATCGTTATTCAATGACGAGGTGAATCTTTGCAGCGCATTTCGGAAACACATCGATCTTATGATGCTCTGGAGTACCCAGTGATATTCCCCCACATGGTGAAGATGGATATCATTTTAATCTGAGGCAGATCAACCCAAGAACAGGTGAAACAACGAGCAAGAAAGTTTCAGTGATGGATTTATATGCGTACAGATTAATGGTTCGAGATACTGAGCAGTACCACGTATTGAACTGCAGGCAATTGTTTCATCAGTTCATCGTCGATATGTACACAAAAGTCGAGAGTGAGCGTCTCCTTTACATTCGCCTAAATCAACGTAAACTGAGAGTTGACGAATATATTCACCTGAGAGATGCTGTGGGAAATGACGGGAACGTTGAAAACCTCGGTGCCTTGGTCATACTACCAGCTACATTTACAGGAGTCCCAGACACATGCACGAATACACACAAGATGCTATGACGTACGCGAGGACGTACGGGAGACCAGACTTATTTATCACCTTCACCTGCAATCCGACTTGGACGGAGATCAAGGAGGTTCTTACCAATGGTCAATTACCCAGTGAGCGCCACGACTTGATTGCGAGAGTATTTAAACAGAAGCAGTTGAAACTGATTGACGTTATAACAAAGGGCCATGTATTTGGAGTACCGAGATGCTGGATGTATACGTTTGAATTATTATTTTATTTCTATGATGAGTTTTATATTTTTACATGAATATTATGAATATTTGATTGATAAAAAAAGGATAGTTAAAATATTTCATTATTCATAATTTACATTTTGTAATGGAATACGAAAAACTTCAACTCATTAATCATAAAAGCGTAATTTTGTTATTTTAGATTTGGCAAACCAGAATTAATGTTTTATTATTTTATAAATTTGATTTAGAATCCCGAGTTTGTCTGTTTGAGTTAGCACAGCTAAATGTTGCAGTCAT
Organism: Meta bourneti; assembly: GCA_933210815.1. Classification (NCBI taxonomy): domain Eukaryota; kingdom Metazoa; phylum Arthropoda; class Arachnida; order Araneae; family Tetragnathidae; genus Meta; species Meta bourneti. The sequence continues at coordinate 354,028 of OW119927.1, forward strand.
ATTTGAGCATTACTAAATTTCATAAATCATTATCGTCTTTATCAATATTTTCAAATGTCTTTTTCGAATCGCTCTATTTCAGAATAAACTCAGGCAGTCGAAATTCGACACTGCGCATCATTCGTTTTTTAGAATTCTGCATTTTTTCGTCGGAATTTCGTTTCTGTTCGTATTTATGTCTTAATCTTTTACATATTGCAATATATTCAGGAATTAAATGCATATATTTGCGTCCGAAGTATATTGTAGAAGCTATGAAAAAGTTAAAATGTATTTTCCGTACAACTTAAATGATTGCATTTTTCTGTGAAAAAAAAGTGCTTATTCTAATTCACTTTTCAAGCAACATTTAACCATTTCAACCCGAGCAACGCCGGGTAATTCAGCTAGTCTATATATATAAAATAGGATGTGTGTGTGTGTGTATGTGGGTATATTTTCTATACAAATCTACACCGTTTGACCAATCCACACCAAATTTGGTACACTTATAATTTAGAACACTGCGGTCAGCATAGGCTAACTCTTAACCCCCGTTCTATTGGCCCTGGGGGGCTAAAAACTATTCGAAATCGCAATAGAAATAACATTGAGCATAGATTGATTGCTTTAGGCAGCGATGGTTGCTTTACCAGTGTTGATCGAAAAACAATTTTTTCCGAAACAAATTAAATAACAATATTTATGTTTGAACTGACTTTTAAGTTCTTCCCATGATGTAAATAAATTATAGATATTTTATTGATGAAAGGAAAGAATATTTTAAAATATTTAATTTTGCAAGGAAATTCAAGGAAAGGTTTTCAGGAGTTCAAGGATTATTTTCAAGGAAAGTTGGTGTATATTTCGACCAACTTTCCTTAAATAATTTATCGAATACGTAATGATTTGTAGAATTCTGTTTCACGAGGCTTTTTAGGTAAGGCGTGTAACTTATTTTAAAATGTCCGGAATAGATACATGTGAATCCTCCGTTGAAAGCAGTGATTTTCTTTCTGAAAAATTCTGTAAAATCGACCTTCTGCTTTTTGAAAAAATTTTATCTATTCAGTTTAATTTGTCTACACCGATTATATTTATTTCTAAACCAAGCACCGTTATTCCGAAAAGCACAAACGAAAAACTCATTGATCATAAAAGCGTAATTGTGCTACTCGGTATCTGGCAGCACCAGAATTAATGTTTACTTTTTTTTATAAAACTTTGTAGAACTTTCTAGAAAGTTGGGGAAACGGAAACTTAATTGGACTCATGGTGGAGAACATTCCAGCACCCACTCGATTCTCAGCTGGTCGTATTTAAAGGAAGCTAACTCGGTAAGTCTTCCAGTTTATCATCTTTCAGTGAATCTGGCAGTTTTATTTCGCTCTTTTGATTGTATAAGTGTTTCCTACTTTATTCGACAGTGATAGCGTACATTTTGGATTTATATTTCTAAACGGATGTAAGTACTACATAATTTTAAATTCGTTTTTTCGTTAATTTTAGCTTTTTATTGTATTCTATAATAGATTTCATTGCTCAGTGAGATGTGCCTTTTGCTTAATTTTTTAAATAAGTTTAATGGGATCAGAATTAATGCTTTTTTTACACCAGAATAAAAGTTTATTTTTAACATGATTTAGAATTCTGTGTTTGAGTATTTTGATTGACAGCTTTTAAGTAAGGCATTAATTTTTTTTATTTGTGTTAAAAGTTTGATATTCTCCTAAACTGATGTAAGTACTTCACAATTTTAAATTTGTTTTACCATTCAGTTTATATTAGTTTTTTATTGTATTCTATAATAGATTTCATTGTTCAGTGAGTGTGCCTTTTGCTTATTTTATGAAATAACTTTTTAATGACAGATTTCACTGCTCTGTGATAGTGTGTCTTTTGCTAATTTTATGAAATAGCTTTTCTTTGTATTCTATAATAGATTTCATTGCTCAGTGAGAGTGTGCCTTTTGCTTATTTTATGAAATAGCTTTTTGTATTCTTTTACAGATTTCTTTGCTGTAGCAATGCCTCCAAGGAAGCGGAAGGCAATCGGCCAAGTGCAGTCAACGGCTAAGATGATGAAAAATGAGCGTAGTCAAGAAACTTCCGAGGAGAGGAATAGAAGACTTGCGATTGCGAGAGAGAGAGAGCTACTACATCTAGAGCAACAAAGACGGCACAACAGCGTGAGACCCTACTACAGGATAAGAGAGATAGAGCAACTACATCTAGAGCAACAGAGACGGCACAGCAGCGTGAGGCCCGACTACAGGATATGAAAGAGACAGCTACTACATCTAGAGCAACAGAGACGGCACAGCAGCGTGAGGTCCGACTACAGGATAAGAGAGATAGAGCTACTACATCAAGAGCAACAGAGACTGCACAGCAGCGTGAGGCCCGACTACAGGATAAGAGAGATAGAGCTACTACATCTAGAGCAACAGAGACGGCACAGCAGCGAGAGGCCCGACTACAGGATAAGAGAGATAGAGCCAAACGATCACGGACTGCGAGCCATTTTAGCTTAGCACTGGAAGGATTTCACTACGATTCACATAAAGACTACTCGATGCATGCAAGTGTTACGATCGGGAAAATGGAAATGGTTTGTACTTACTGTCAAGCCAAAAAGTTTAAATCAGAGTCTACTGGTATTTGCTGCAAAAATGGAAAAGTTAAACTTTGCCAACTGGAACCACCACCACAAGACCTTTTGACTTACACATCAGGAGATACGTCAGAGTCGAAGCATTTTCTAAGTAACATCAGAAAATACAACTCATGTTTCCAAATGACATCATTCGGCGGCACATCAGTTGTTGGACAGCCCGGATTTCCGTCGACATTCAAGGTGCAAGGGCAGGTTTACCATAGAGCGGGATCGTTGCTTCCGCTGCCAGATCAACCACCAAAATTTCTACAACTATATTTTATTCAAAACGAACAAATGGAAACTGATCAGAGGTGCGCCTACATCTCGGGAACAAGACGTCAGATTGTGTTAAACTTACAGAGGATGTTTCATGAGCACAATAATCTTATTAAAACGTTTGAAACAGCATTGGAACATATGCCAACAGATGAATATAAAGTAGTCATAAGAGCAGACCGAAGACCAGCAGGCGAACACGAGCGGTGTTTTAACTCTCCTCAAGCAGATGAAGTCGCGGTGGTTATATCAGGAGATGAGTTTCATCAACGGGATATCGTTATTCAACGACGAGGTGAATCATTGCAGCGTATTTCGGAAACACATCGATCTTACGATGCTCTGCAGTACCCAGTAATATTCCCCCATGGTGAAGATGGATATCAATTTAATCTGAGGCAGATCAACCCAAGAACAGGTGAAACAACGAGCAAGAAAGTTTCAGCGATGGATTTCTATGCGTACAGATTAATGGTTCGAGATACTGGGCAGAACCACGTATTGAACTGCAGGCAATTGTTTCATCAGTTCATCGTCGATATGTACGCTAAAGTCGAGAGTGAACGTCTCCTTTACATTCGTCTAAATCAACGTAAACTGAGAGTTGACGAATATATTCACCTGAGAGATGCTGTGGCAAATGACGGGAACGTTGAAAACCTCGGTGCCTTAGTCATACTACCAGCTACATTTACAGGCAGTCCCAGACACATGCACGAATACACACAAGATGCTATGACGTACGTGAGGACGTACGGGAGACCAGACTTATTTATCACCTTCACCTGCAATCCCACTTGGACGGAGATCAAGGAGGTTCTTACCAATGGTCAATTACCCAGTGAGCGCCACGACTTGATTGCGAGAGTATTTAAACAGAAGCAGTTGAAACTGATTGACGTTATAACAAAGGGCCATGTATTTGGAGTGCCGAGATGCTGGATGTATACGATTGAATGGCAAAAAAGAGGGCTGCCACACTCGCACAATTTGATCTGGTTAGCGGACAAAATTCAGCCCACTCAAATCGATGACGTTATATCTGCCGAGTTGCCAGACCCGGAACAAGATCCCGAACTTTTTGAAGTGGTAACGAAAAACATGATCCACGGACCGTGTGGAAATCTCAATCCCATTTCTCCGTGTATGAAGGACGGAAAGTGTACCAAGAAATACCCTAGAAAATCCATTAAAGAGACACAAACTGGAAATGACGGCTATCCCCTGTACAGACGGCGGGCTCCGGAAGATGGAGGGTTCACGGCGAAACTAACGATACGCAGCAACACGGAAATAGAAATCGACAATAGGTGGGTTGTGCCCTTTTCGCCGCTGCTGTCGAAAATGTTTCGGGCACACATCAACGTGGAGTACTGCAACAGTGTGAAATCGATTAAATATGTGTGCAAGTATGTCAACAAAGGTAGTGATATGGCTGTTTTCGGTATCAGCGACGAGAGATCGAACGATGAAGTGACGCGGTATCAATTGGGAAGATACCTCAGCAGTAACGAGGCAGTTTGGCGAATACTGGGTTTTTCGATTCACGAAAGACACCCTACTGTTGTTCACCTCAGCGTCCATTTAGAAAATGGTCAGAGAGTTTATTTCACAACAGAGAGCGCCCCTAGAGTGATTGATCAGCCACCAAACACGACTTTGACGGCATTCTTTCAACTGTGTCAGCAGGATCCTTTTGCGAGGACTTTGTTGTATCCTGAGATACCTCGATATTACACGTGGAATGCGTCGAGGAAAATTTTCTGTAGGAGAAAAGTTGGCCAGCCCGTCCCTGGACATGATGCAGTCGCGAGTGACGCCTTGGGTCGAGTGTACACTGTTCACCCCAACAACGCCGAATGCTATTTCCTTAGGATGCTTCTTCACTCGGTACGAGGACCTAGATCTTTCGCAGAGATGAGAACGGTAAACGACGAAGTATGCCAGACATTTAGAGAGGCCTGTCAGAAGTTGGGTTTGCTGGAAGGAGACCAGCACTGGGATGACACGTTGCGAGAAGCCGAATTGATCTCCCTACCAGAGCAAATCAGAAACCTGTTTGCTATAATATTGACTACATGCAGTCCATCGAATCCAAACACTTTATGGGAAAAGTATAAGGAGGCCCTGAGTGAGGATATACTCGCCAAAGTCCGGAGGGAAACCCCGACATTAGAAATCGCGTTTGGTCCGGACATTTTCAACGAGGCTTTGGTTATTCTTGAGGACAAATGTGTGGCCATGACAAATAAAACATTACTGCAATTGGGCCTGCCTGCACCAGTAAGAGATCGACGAGACGTACTTCGCGCAGATTACGTGCGAGAAACGAACTACGACGTCGAAGAGCTGAGTGCATACGTCGCGGACAAGAAGCCACTTCTGAATCGAGATCAGAAAAACGCATACCAAATTATCATGGATCAGGCAGCAAAACAACAAGGTGGTATCATTTTTCTTGATGCTTCTGGGGGCACAGGGAAAACATTCTTGATTAATATAATACTGGCCGAAATCAGGACTCGGGGAGAAGTTGCTCTTGCCATCGCCTCTTCGGGAATTGCGGCGACGTTAATGGAAGGAGGGAGGACGGCCCATTCTGCACTTAAGTTGCCACTTGACATCGCCAGGCAGGAAAATCCTACCTGCAACATAAGCAAGGCAAGTGGTCGGGCGCAGGTGCTCGAGACTTGCAAATTAATCGTGTGGGACGAATGCACCATGGCTCACAAGAAAGCTCTCGAGGCCCTCGACGTCACTCTGAGAGATCTGAGAGGAAACGACAACCTGATGGGAGGAGCTCTGGTACTCCTCTGTGGAGACTTTCGTCAAACTCTGCCCGTCATCCCGAAGTCGACGCCGGCCGATGAGATCCATGCATGTTTGAAACATTCGTTTTTGTGGAGACATGTGCGAAAGATAACTTTGAAGCAAAACATGAGAGTACATCTGGGGGATGAGAGTGCTCAAATTTTCTCAGACAAACTCCTGGAGATCGGAGAAGGCAGATTGGCAGTCGAGTCTTCTGGCAAGATTAAATTCCCATCCGATTTTTGTAATCTGGTGTCGTCCGTCTCAGAGCTGATAGATGCAGTCTATCCGTCTGTTTCCCAAAACTATCACGATTTGAACTGGTTGCGAGAGAGGGCCATTCTTTCTGCTAAAAATGAAGACGTCCACGACATAAACAATCAAATACTTGTCATGTTACCAGGCGTGGTCAGTGAATACAAGTCCATCGATACCGTAGTAGATGCCGATGAGGTCGTCAATTTCCCGCCAGAGTTCCTGAACTCGCTTGATCCGGCTGGATTGCCGCCACATCGTCTTTTACTTAAAGTGGGATCTCCGGTTATTTTACTGCGGAACCTCGACCCGCCAAAACTTTGCAACGGCACGAGGCTGTGTGTCAAGAAGCTGCTGGGCAATGTAATGGAAGCGACTATCTTGACAGGAAAGGGAGAGGGTGCAACAGTTTTTATCCCACGGATACCACTCATTCCGACGGATCTCCCTTTCGACTTTAAGAGATTGCAGTTTCCAGTAAGACTTGCGTTCTCGATCACGATCAACAAGTCGCAGGGGCAGTCTATCAAGTACTGCGGAGTGGATTTGAGATCGCCGTGTTTCTCCCACGGACAACTTTATGTTGGTTGCTCGAGGGTGGGTTCACCCAAGAATTTATTTATTCTTGCTCCCGGAGGTGAAACTAAAAATGTTGTGTATAATCAAGTTTTGTGTTAAATTTATATTGCAGTGAATTTGTAAAATATTTTACTTTATAATGCGTGTACTGTACTTATACTTTTAGAACCTGTTAATATAATTACTTTGATTTTACACTATACATTGATTTCATTCCTTTTCCTGTCCAATAGAAGATTGGGATAAATACCCGGGCAAAGCTATGTTGCCGTTGTTTGAGCATTACTAAATCTAACTTTTAGTTGATTGTATAAGTATTTCCTACTTTATTTGACAGGTGTAATGTGCATTATTGAATTAAAGTTTATTATTTTATTTCTATATGAATTTTATATATTTACATGAATATTTGTTTGATAATAAAAGGATATTTAAAATATTTCATTATTCATAATTTACATTTTGTAATGAAACACGAAAAACTTCAACTCATTAATCATAAAAGCGTAATTTTGTTATTTTAGATTTGGGAAACCAGAATTAATTTTTATTATTTTATAAATTTGATTTAGCATCCCGTGTTTGTCTATTTGAGTTAACACAGCGAAATGCTGCAGTCATATTTGAGCATTACTAAATTTCATTATCGTCTTTATCAATATTTTCAAATATCTTTTTTCGAATTGCTCTGTTTCAGAATACACTCAGGCAGTCGAAATTCGACACTGCGCATCATTCGTTTTTTAGAATTCTGCATTTTTTCGTCGGAATTTCGTTTCTGTTCGTATTTATGTCTTAATCTTTTAGATATTGCAATATATTCAGGAATTAAATGCATATATTTGCGTCCGAAGTATATAGTAGAAGTTATGAAAAAGTTAAAACGTATTTTCCGTACAACTTAAATGATTGCATTTTTCTGTGAAAGAAAAGTGATTATTCTAATTCACTTTTCAAGCAACATTTAACCATTTCAACCCGAGCAACGCCGGGTAATTCAGCTAGTATATATATAAAATAGGAAGTGTGTGTGTATATATGTATATTTTCTATACAAATCTACACCGTTTGACCAATCCACACCAAATTTGGTACATTTATACTTTAGAACACTCCGGTCAGCATAGGCTAACTCTTAACCCACGTTCTATTGGCCCTAGGGGGCTAAAAACTATTCGAAATCGCCATTGAAATAACATTGAGCATGGATTGATTGCCTCAGGCAGCTATGGTTGCTTAACCAGTGTTGATCGAAAAACAATTTTTCCGAAACAAATTAAATTACAATATTTATGTTTGAACTGACTTTTTAGTTCTTCCCATGATGTAAATAAATTATAGATATTTTATTGATGAAGGAAGAATATTTTAAAATATTTATTTTTGCAAGGAAATTCAAGGAAAGGTTTTCAGGAGTTCAAGGATTATTTTCAAAGAAAGTTGGTGTATATTTCGACCAACTTTCCTTAAATAATTCATTGAACACGTAATGATTTGTAGAATTTTGTTTCATAAGCTTTTTAGGTAAGGCGTGTAACTTATTTTAAAATGTCCGTAATAGATACATGCGAATCCTCCGTTGAAAGCAGTGATTTTCTTTCTTAAAAATTCTGTAAAATCGACATTCTGCTTTTTGAAATTTTTTTATCTATTCAGTTTAATTTGTCTACACCGATTGCATTTATTTCTAACCCAAGCACCGTTATTCCGAAAAGCACAGACGAAAAACTCATTGATCATAAAAGCGTAGTTTTGCTACTCTCTATCTGGCAGCACCAGAATTAATGTTTACTTTTTTTATAAAACTTTGTAGAACTTTCTAGAAAGTTGGGAAATGGAAACTTCCTTGGACTCATGATGGAGAACATTCCAGCACCCACTCGATTCTTAGCTGGTCGTATTTAAAGGAAGCTAACTCGGTAAGTCTTCCAGTTCATCATCTTTCACTAAATATGACAGTTTTATTTGGCTCTTTTTGTTGATTGTATAAGTGTTTCCTACTTTATTTGACAGCGATTGTGTATATTTTGGATTTATACATATATCTAAACGGATGTAAGTACTTCATAATTTTAAATTTGTTTTTTCGTTAATTTTAGTTTTTTTAATTGTATTCTATAATAGATTTCATTGCTCAGTGAGAGTGTGCCTTTTGCTTATTTTATGAAATAGCTTTTCTTTGTATTCTTTTACAGATTTCTTTAGTGTAGCAATACCTCCAAGGAAGCGGAAGGTGATCGGTCAAGTGCAGTCAACGGCTATGATGATGAAAGATGAGCGTAGTCAAGAAACATCCGAGGAGAGGAATAGAAGACTTGCGATTGCGAGAGAGAGAGAGCTACTACATCTAGAGCAACAGAGACGGCACAGCAGCGTGAGGGACGAATGGCATTTCAGGAACAGGTGACGCGGTGTCGTTGCTACCGAATTTTTGATGTCCCTACTGGCGAGGAATACCTCGGCGCGGTTTCTTATAAAAAAGGCGATAGATGATTCAACAACGGTTACCCTACGCTGGAATAATTCTTGAACACTGTTAAAATGAGCGTCTGAATCGATTTCTGAAAGACTCGATTCTGTTATATCATCCGTTGCCTCAGCTGCACGATGGACGCGTCCTGGCATATTTCAAAGCGATGTAAGGGCTATTCTTTCCGGCATAAGCTTTCATGTGGGACACTCAAAAATGTTTTCCGAAAAGAAAAACTTTTGCAAGTCTTGAAATTTCTGACACAAATGTTTCTCATCTTTGAAAAGTTTCTTTAATATTTGTTAAAATTAGTATTTTGGCTATGCTAAGACCCGATATCCAGCGAAATGGATGCTGAAAACTGGTTTGTTTCTTTATTTTCTGAAATGAAACTACTGTTTGCGCGGTAAAAATAGAAGTGCGCCCTCAAAATGCATAAAAATTAAATTGCAAGTATTATTTCATTAATACTTTTTGGTGTATGACAAAATATCATATGTGTACTCTTCTAGTCGGGAAAACAAGTGCTACCCCCATAGAATACATCCTCCAACACTAAATTTGTGTTCTCACTTAGCATATTAAAACAATTTGAAAGATTTTTTTTGCTGTTACCCAACTGAAATGCAAAAGTTGAAATATCTACAAAAAAAATATTTATTCCTAATAAATTAGATTTAATAACTTGATTAACATTGAATAATTTTTTATAAATGTAATGCATTAATATTAAAATAATTTAAAATAATTGACACTCAGGCAGGTGTTGAGAAAAAGTTTCATAGGTGGTCCATATTTCATTTAATTTTTTCATTTTGCTAAAATATTTGACATTAATAGGTTATTTGAATATCTCTCTTAAACCAAATAAGTATTTGAAAGAGAAAAACAAATTTTGTTTTAAAGACAAAAGAGCGGCGCGCACTTTTTTAGATAGTTAATATCTGCCTGAAATGCTAAGTATGGTTAGGTAATTTAATTAGCATAGTACTGGAGCAACACAACGGACTATTGGCGACGGTCCGGGATCAATCCCGAAGGGAAAGATACGAGGACAACACGTAATTTTGAACCACGATCAGATGATGATGTCAAAAACTGAGTTGTGGCATCCCAGTCTCCAAACTTCCACATCAACGTCGGAACATTTGAGACCACAACAGATTTAACGTATACCAGCCCCATGTACACGATGGTTTTTGATTGAATCGAGTTTCGAACTCGCAAACCTCCGGTTGCTACACTGCTACTCTCCCAACCGGGCTACCGCTGCCATTTTTAAGTATGGGATATCTATTGTTTAAATTAAGAAATTAAACGTACATACATTACCTAAAGTTATATAAAATGGGTATGTGCCCACATTTTTATTTTTAACATTTTCTTTCTACTTTATCAAAAACGATAGTAACGATGTTTAACAAAAAAGTGAAAGGCAACAAAAATTGTATGTGATTTCATATTTAAAATGCTTTTCAAGTTTGAATTTTGTGAACACTGGGGAATGAAGTAGAAAAAGCAGCTTAAAATTTGTTCATTTCTGCCACAATAGGGTCCTAAAATTTTCATGGAATAATTTTATCTTTTAAATAATTTGAAATATTTATTTGAGCTTTCTGGGCTTAATATTCTCCTCCTTCATTGCTCCCTCTTTCTTTTCTTTAACCATTTTCCAGCACGTTTAAATTTGATATCAGAACATCCGAGACGCTCTAAATCATCTTTCAAATCTCACCTTCATTTTACCAAATCAAGTAACATCTTATCTGACGAGGTCTTCGGCGAGAAGATATTTCTTTCTTGTCTCCCCATACACCTTCCCATTCAATCCCCGAACAACTGCTAATGGTTGCCAACATATAAGATGACAGAAAAGTAGCCACGAGGAGAGTGCTTTTAATCGCCAAGGCGCCCATCCAGAAGGTACATCGTGTGGTGGCAACAATGTCTCGATTTCCTAACCATGTATTTTCAATGGGAGTTCCCCTTCCCTCAGCCTCTTCTGGAGAATCTGGCGAGGAACGACTTGGCGCGTTTGGTTCACCAAAGGCGATACATGATTCAAAAACCTGAATGGGTTTTTAGACGAGATGCTTTCACTATTTTTATGCATCTAAATGACATTCGCGTGTCAAATGCGTGAAAAATAGCACAATTAAATGTGGAAGAAGTCTGTATGAGGGGATAACTGTTTCATCGAGACGGTTTCCTAAATGTTTTTAGAAATCACAAGAAACGTTCACAAGTTTTTATAGATTTCTGAACTAAAGGTTCAAATTCAAAATAATGGACGCTGCAAATTGGTTTGTTCCTTCTTTATTTTCAGAAATAGAACTAATGTTTGCGAGGTAAAAATAAAATTGCACCCTCAAAATGCATAAAAACTAAATTTTGATTTAAAAATGATTTATTTAATTAAAAGTAAAACACCAATTTATCAAACTTCGAAATGCTCAAATATGACTGCAGCATTTCGATGTCCAATATCATGGATGGTGTGATTATTAATATTGACTAGGTTGTTATAGAACCTTTTAGAAAGATAGAGAATGGGTTTTTGAATTGTATTCAATTTAGTTTCTCTGTAAACATCAGTCTGTAGTATCACCGTAATCTAGCGATCGTTTGAATTGTGCAGTTTTGTTGCTTCTTAGTAACAGGCTAAGAATAAACCTTTCTTAAACTAAAACTTGGACAAAACATAGAGAGATGTCGAGTATCGACTAGCTGTTCTCTGTGCAACGAAAGGAGATCAAGTCGAAAACTGTATGGAGATTGTCTTGAAAATTTTTTTAAAATTAAATTAAACTTTTGAAAAAAATTAGGTTCTAACAAGCTTCGTTTATATGTTATGAATTTTCTTAATCAGGAAAACACTTTATGTACCACTCTGTGTTTATTAGTCGTATTTTTTTTGGAAAAATATATCTACTAAAAATGTTTTATTTATCTTCTCTTCTGATTTCAAAGAATGGTTCGTGGTGATGGTGACTTCAAAGAATGGTTTTTAATAGCTGCAAATAAAGGAAATTATGCGATTCTTTTTCCACATCACCCAATGGGGTAAGAATCCAGATGCGTCTTTTTTTAAGAGGTATCGCCAAGAGCCCTATCCTCTGATATAAAAAACTTACCTTCTTACCCGTTGATTGTCCGGCCCCTCTAATAGGTAATTGAATTAGCATAGTACTGGAGCAACACAACGGACTATTGGCGACGGTCCGGGATCAATCCCGAAGGGAAAGATACGAGGACAACACGTAATTTTGAACCACGATCAGATGATGATGTCAAAAACTGAGTTGTGGCACCCCAGTCTCCAAACTTCCACACCAACGTCGGAATATTTGAGACCACGACAGATTTAACGTATACCAGCCCCATGTACACGATGGTTTTTGATTGGATCGAGTTTCGAACTCGCAAACCTCCGGTTGCTACTCTCCCAACCGGGCTACCACTGTCTCTACTAAGTATGGGATATCTATTGTTTAAATTAAGAAATTAAATGTACATACATTACCTAAAGTTGTATAAAATGGGTATGTGCCCACATTTTTATTTTTAATATTTTCTTTCTACTTTATCAAAAACGATGGTAACGATGTTTAACAAAAAAGTGAGGCAACAAAAATTGTATGTGATTTCATATTTAAAATGCTTTTCAAGTTTGAATTTTGTGAACACTGGGGAATGAAGTAGAAAAAGCAGCTTAAAATTTGTTAATTTCTGCCACAATAGGGTCCTAAAATTTTCATGGAATAATTTTATTTTTTAAATAATTTGAAATATTTATTTGAGCTTTCTGGGCCTAATATTCTCCTCCTTCATTGCTCTCTCTCTTTCTTTTCTTTAACCATTTTCCAGCACGTTTAAATTTGATATCAGAACATCCGAGACGCTCTAAATCATCTTTCAAATCTCACCTTCATTTACCAAATCAAATTACATCTTATCTGATGAGGTCTTCGGCGAGAAGATATTTCTTTCTTGTCACCATACACCTTCCCATTCAATCCCCGAACAAACGCTAATGGTTGCCAACGTATAAGATGATAGAAAAGTAGCCACGAGGAGAGTGCTTTTAATCGCCAAGGCGCCCATCCAGAAGGTACATCGTGTGGTGGCAACGATGTCTCGATTTCCTAACCATGTATTTTCAATGGGAGTTCCCCTTCCCTCAGCCTCCTCTGGAGAATCTGGCGAGGAACGACTTGGCGCGTTTGGTTCACCAAAGGCGATACATGATTCAAAAACCTGAATGGGTTTTTAGACGAGATGCTTTCACTATTTTTATGCATCTAAATGACATTCGCGTGTCAAATGCGTGAAAAATAGCACAATTAAATGTGGAAGAAGTCTGTATGAGGGGATAACTGTTTCATCGAGACGGTTTCCTAAATGTTTTTAGAAATCACAAGAAACTTTCACAAGTTTTTATAGATTTCTGAACTAAAGGTTCAAATTCAAAATAATGGATGCTGCAAATTGGTTTGTTCCTTCTTTATTTTCAGAAATGGAACTAATGTTTGCGAGGTAAAAATAAAATTGTACCCTCAAAATGCATAAAAATTAAATTTTGATTTAAAAATGATTTATTTAATTAAAAGTAAAACACCAATTTATCAAACTTAGAAATGCTCAAATATGACCGCAACATTTCGATGTCATGGATGGTGTGATTATTAATATTGACTAGATTGTTATAGAATTTTTTAGAAAGATAGAGAATGGGTTTTTTTGGATTGTATTCAATTTAGTTTCTCTGTAAACATCAGTCTGTAGTATCACGGTGATCTAGCGATCGTTTGAATTGTGCAGTTTTGTTGCTTCTTAGTAACAGGCTAAGAATAAAACTTTCTTAAACTAAAAAAAAATTGACTGGCTTCCTTACTTTGTTTCTCCTACATTGTGATATACAATCGCATTATATTATATGTATATTTACTACTGCAGTAATTGTGGTTAGTACCAAGAAAATAATTTATTCAAGAAAGACGTTTGGATTCTATATTCTATACCCAAGCTACAATTTACAATCATTTAGGTTTCGTTCGCTCAATTTATGACATTGCTTTTAGTATCGATTAAGAATAACACCTGAAATTATGTGAATTTCTAACTGATTTGATAGCTTTATGAAAATAGGTACAATCTCGATCAATGCTAAAGAATGGAAAAATCCTGAAAAGTAAAAGGAATAACATACTACAAAAACTAAGAGAGCATGTCAAATTTACATTTAAATCTGTCACAGGACTCAGCACACATTAATTTTCAGCTTCAAATATAATCACACTAAACTCTGTGACATAGAATTAGAATCAAACATATAAGTCAGAAAATAAGAAGCTTTTAAGTGTTTCAGAAGGGCTGTGTGACGTATTGGGCCGAGAGGTTTGAGAAGAACGACACAGGAAAAAATTACTCATGTTTAGCTACGGTCACTTAATAGATGTTGGACAAAACATAGAGAGATGTCGAGTATCGACTAGCTGTTCTCTGTGCAACGAAAGGAGATCAAGTCGAACTGTATGGAGATTGTCTTGGAAATTTTTTAAAATTAAATTAAACTTTGTAAAAAAATTAGGTTCTAACAAGCTTCGTTTATATGTTATGAATTTTCTTAATCAGGAAAACACTTTATGTACCACCCTGTGTTTATTAGTCGTATTTTTTTTGGAAAAATATATCTACTAAAAATGTTTTACTTATCTTCTCTTCTGACTTCAAAGAATGGTTCGTGGTGATGGTGACTTCAAAGAATGGTTTTTAATAGCTGCAAATAAAGGGGGGGGGGTATTTCAATTAACGTCACACTGGAGCAACACAACGGGCTATTGGTGACGGTCCGGGATCAATCCCAAAATGAAAGTTCCGAGGACAACACCACGTAATTTTGAACCACGGTCAGATGACGAGCAAATAAAGGAAATTAGGCGATTCTTTTTCCACATCACCCAATGGGGCAAGAATCCAGATGCGTCTTTTTTTAAGAGGTATCGCCAAGAGCCCTGTCCTCTGATATAAAAAAACTTACCTTCTTACCTGTTGATTGTCCGGCCGCTCTGAGAAATTTCTATCCTAATTACAAAAATGTACTTACTGTTGGACATCTGAGGAATTAACAATAAAATCTTACAATTTTTAACAATAAGATATTTTTGTATTATCCCATTATGCAATTGTATATAAACTTTCTGAAAGTTATAGTGTCAAAATCATTTATCAAAGATGCATCGTTTAATTTTTGATATGCGAAGTAACAAATAAAAACCCCACAGTTAATATCGTCTTTTTGATTTATATGAGAAGGGAGAGAAAATGACCAATGTTTCGGAGATTTAAAAAGTGAATCAAACATTTCCCTCCACTTTTTTATCAAATCCGAACATTTTTTACTTGGACCTTCATTCAGAGGATCATAAAATTCAAAACAATATTTTTCTATATTAACAATCAGTAGCAACCAATGACTATCTATGTTAATAGGGAAAAAAATATTTGATTTGAGTGAGTCACCACTTTTGAAGAATTTAAATTCCTTGTTGTTGTTTTGTGAAAGTGATGTTGATGAGAGTGACTCAATAAACATGAAGTTTTTGGAGTTTTGTGTTAGTTTATAGAAGAAGGAATCTACAATTGTGTCATATAACCACCCTTTCCGGAACCACTCTGATGTTTCCAATAAAACGTTTTCTTCATCAGGAGTTATATTGACGTCTAATGATTTTAGCATAAAATTTGAAATATCGATACTATTTAGTTTAACTACATTATCTGACACATTACTTCTATTCACGTAATTGAATTTTAAAAAGTTACATACATCTGATTCTGAGAATTCATCATATTTCATTTTGTTGAGTTTTTGATGCGATTTTCTCCCCGTTAAAATGTTATAAATATGCTGTCTAAATTCATATGTGTCAAACGGCTTATTGACATTTGAATCACTAACTAATTGATGCACATCGTAGCATAAGAATACACCACAATTGACATTATCTTTTTGTAAAATATGTACTGGATGAACAATACTCCATGGATTGGTGGCGTTATCCAACTTATTTAAAATTGTCCTGCACGTTTCTGGACAAATCAGAGTAGTTTTATCATAGCTACCCTGTGAGTCAAAAAAATAAATTACTTTTTGTCTTTTACTGATCAAGATTAGGACCCAATGACTAATGTTAATGCAGATCGGAATAAATACGAACTTCGACAGTGTATATATATTACGAGCCAAAATCGGTTCAAAATCTATTTCAGAAAAAATAAATTGTGCAACAGATGATTCAAGAAAAGAAAAATAAGCATTTTGTTCACACAATGAAAAGATATACGCATCTATAATTACGTCATACACCCAGCTTTTGACAAAATCGGGAAAATTAGACCTGAGAAAATGTTCTTCTTTATCAATGTAAGGATCTAGAGATTTCAAGATATAATCATTTAAGAGATATGGACCTAAATTATACAGTGATGGATTTCCTGTTGTATTACTTAAATTTGAAGTGAAAGATTTATCACTTTAAATTTTTTAGGAGGAGATTCATGCAAATACGAGATATCGTCAGCATCCTCAATACTAAAATACTCTTCTACGCTTTTTGACTTATCTAAATGTTTTTTCGTATTGTTACGCTTCTTACTCGTTCTATGAAATTGAATTTTCTTAGTGAGCTTTTGATTTGGCAATACTGAACACGTGGGCATAACTGATAAAGATTTTTCATTAGAACTTGAAATACCATCACATGCAGCAACTAACGTGTTTAAGGTTGAAAAAACATTACTTAACATTATCTCTTGAACTGATTTATTTCTAATTTTTTGGATTAATTTTGAACATAATTCTTCGCAAGCTGCAATTTTGTCATTGGCTGAACGAGGATTCGAAAAATTCCCAATTTCTCTTCTAGACTGTAGATCGCGATTTTCTATTGTTTGCGTCCCACCTATTGTTTGAGTCCCATCAACATAAAAATCATTACTTGCTACAGTAGAATGTATTTTATGAATGTGCTTACATAAATAATGATTATCTGGGCAATTGCAGTGGTATAAATGAGTGCATAGTGACATGCAACTCAATTCTGGGCATTTAAAATAACAGAAGTCGGACATATTACACTGTTCTTCTACTCTCTTCACTGTATACAATCTATTTTTTACAGTCTGTGAACGAACAGACCAAGATTTACAATTTAAAACAACAACATCAGCATCAGATATTTTTTTTGCCCTATCATACCTAGACTTAACAGTTGAAGCAAAATTAGATTTAGTAGGAAATTGCGTTATTTTTTGTATTCGTGGTTCAAATGGTAGTCTCTTTCTACTTCAAATAATATTTTAATCAGTTATTTCATGATATTTCTCTACGTATTGGAAACTTGATGAAGTGCGATAATTGACGGAGTTCTAATAGGTTTGGTGAAGCCGGCTACCTTCTGGCCATCGATGCGATAAAGAATTTAAAAATTCCAAAACCTCTAGTTTGGTTCTTTCTCACAAACATTAATTAACAATGGATAATTAACCCTTTGAAAATCATGCTAAATAAAATATGTTTTGCAAAAAAAAGAAACTATGGGTAAAGACCTTTCGCCTCGTATGAATGTAATTTGCACAAAACAAAATTTAATTTTTTAAGGTGTGGTGCGCTCTTGTATGTCACTTCTAGAACACCTCCTAGATATCACCCTATCGAATGAGAGAATATAGTCTTAATATGCCTAGAACATATCTATCCCAGGACAACGCCTCATAATTTCGAACCACGGTCAAGAACAACACCTGAACCAGCACCCCAATCCAAACTTCCACACTTCGCCAACGTGAGGACACTTGAGGCAACGACAGATTTAACGTGCACCAGCCTCCGTGTATCCGACGGTCTTTGGCTGGACCGAGTTTCGAACTCGCAATCCTCTGTTTTCTAATCCGTTGCTCTTCGAACTAGGCTACCGCTGCCCTCGAAATCCCCATAGAAATGACATTGATTATCTTTACTATCACAGTTTGATCAACTCATATCGAATTTGCTACACTCATTCTTTAAAACCCTGCGAGAAACATAGTCTAGATATTAACTCTATTTGATTTGTCCTGGGTTTATAGAGAGATCTCAAAACAATTCGAACTCCCCATAGGACTACTATTGAGTATTACGATGAGTTACAAACAATTGGATCAACGCCGGGTAATTCAGATGGTGTTTTATAAGAGGGCCCGGTTTCAACAAATTTACTCGTAAATACCTTTAAAATTCTTTTAAAGTGTATGCATTAAAAAAACAGTTATTAATTATGTTATGGTTATAAGGAAATGGAGGAGGAAATTAGCTATCAATCACTGGACTAATGAAATCTTGTAGCGAGTTGTAATTTTTTCAGGCCAAAATTAAAATAATTTGCACTGATTTTCATATCTCATGGGCTATAAACACCTTCCAAACGAGACTTCTGTACACCAAAGTTAAACGAAATCCCTTGTCTCTTATTCATATTAAAATTTTAATCTTTAGGGCTTATTACTTTAAAAAAATCACGTCACTCGATTTTCGAAACGAGAACTTACACTGCAAGAACTTGCGAAGAAACAGTATTTAGTATTATCAGATTTGAGACCCGATAGACTCCTTTGATCTTCATTTTCAGTGGAAAAATTTTCTTTACAGTTCCTTGGTCAGTGATTGCTATACAGATGTTATTAAGGCTTTCTGAGTCTGAACATTTTGGCACATTCATGAATATTATTCTCAGAATATTACCACAATAAAATATTTCATCATAAAAAATCCTTAGATATCAAAAATGACAAATCCCAGGATAACCTCTTACGACCCGATATAACTAATGCTAGGGCAAGGTAATTGGCTGCGACCCGGCGGTTGCGAAACACTTCATTTTCAGTGGATAGGTATTTAATTAACGTTGCACTGGAGCAACACAACGGCTATTAGCGACGGTAAAGGATCAAACCCGAAGAACGATCATATAACTTCATTTAACAGCTTTAATGAACAATTTTCTATTTCCGTATGTAGTGCACAAAGATCTTAATGTTCCTCTGAGATAAGAAAGTAATAAGATTCACCCCTTGACTCCACTGAGTCATATAAACTCGCATTCGTTTAAAGTTGGGATCGTCGTAGTTGTGGGTATGCCCACTGCGCTAGCTCTCTTCGAGTTGTAGGCGGCGCAGGTTCAATTCCTGGTATATTCAGCAGGGCGAAGCATGCATTCCTCCCTGGGTGTATTTCTCTCTTCTGTGTCAGTAAAAGCTTTTATTGTGTGTGTGTTTATTACTTGATTGCGTCTTGAGCATGGCCAGATACGGCCCTTGTGCCATAAAAACCCAAAACCACCCATCAATCACATAACATGTATTATGATTACCCTAGCCATTGGAAATGAAAAAAAAAACTTTGGACTGATAATTTAATTGTTAAATTTTGTTTTTAAAATTTCGCAGAGAGGTGAAGCAGTAACAAATATTGATAAATTTTGCGAAAACGAGGTACGCACTTGTAATGAGCGTTTATATAAACTTCTGGAATGTCAGTTTTTTTAAAGCTAATATATTGGTTTTTTTTTTATTTATTTTTAAGGTAGAAAACTCTTTCATAGCTTTTCTTATAAGATCTGTAACAAAAGAGGATTTGTTACCTTCCGTTTCTGACGATATCGATGGAACTGCTTGTCTGACTCTTAGAATAATTAACTATTGCCCTGAAATTCACTTATTTAATGAGTAAAACTATTTTAAATAGATTAAAATACAATTTAATTGGGCGTGGAGTTTCTGCTTCTTTCCATAGGAGGGGAAGAAATGGTAAACTTCGCGATGTGTAGCGTCTATTTTTATGCATGCCGTAGAGATCCTAATCCAAGAATATCATAATAATTTTAATGATTTCGCTATTGTGTCAGTGGCCCATGGTTCAACAGGCTCTGGGTTCGAATACCTTTCGTAGGGGTTCGGAATCCATTTTTAGCTGTAGGTCCGGGTCTAATTAGCTCTCGTGTTGCAAAAAATGAAAAGCGACAAATCGAGTCAAATTCCTTTTGTTTCAATGGGGCAACTGATTTTACGCGCTCCAACCTCTTCTAACTAATATCACAATTTTCAACGTGGGGGACAATATTTGAAAAACCGTTTGAACCGTTCCTAAATTTTAACCAGACATTCAATACATCAGATAAGTCCCTTTACGAATCCTCTCCGATAGCCGTGAGAATGCCTTTAACAGCCCTTCTTTTCATCCTTAGAATTCAATACTTGGAATGGGCAAGAATTAAAACTGTCATGCGCCTGGGAACGAAACAGTGGGACGTTAAGATTTGCGCAAGCACGGTTTTTGTTTTCTTGACAGTGATCTTTAGAGATGGAATGATTCAACATCTTGGAGATATGCTGACTTTGGCCTGAATTCATATCCTGGATATTAAACAATTTTCTTAGCAGTAAAGGAAGTAGTTTTTATGACAAATGTACAGAAGTTTCCATATAAAACAATATCAAGGATTAATCTCTCTACATAAAAATAGATGTGGGTGTGTATGTTCTCCATACAAATCTAAGCCATTTGACCAATCCACATCAAATTTGGTACACTTACACTTTAGAACCCTGAGCAACCTAGGCTACATATTAACCACCGTTCTATTTGTCCTAGGTATGCAGAAGGGTATAAAACAATTCCAAATTGCCATAGGAATAACATTAAGTATACAACGATTGCTGTACGCAGCCCAGTTTGCTTTACCAGTATTGATAGAAAATAGGCGTTCCAGAGTTATGCTGGAACAAACACACACACATGTGATTTCCATATAAAAACAGTCTATCAATTGAAAAAAGTACCCTTAAGGATTCGATTTAAAACTACATTTTCCTGTTGGAGGAAAGCGAATTTCAAATACGACTTTGCTGATCTTGGAATAATATAGTAAGGAAGTATGTAAACTAGGACTGTTGAAAAATAGAATTTTTTTGTCTTAAGTGGCAGATGGTCGAGGTTGCTTACTTGAATTTGAAACTGTTCGTATACAACTTAGGTACTACCTGTGAAACATTCATTGAAAGCAGCGACTTTATAAAAAGTGTAACCGATTGAGTCTGCTTTGTCTACACTGATGACATGTGTGTCGTATTAGGGATTCAATCACCCTACAGATGGCGCTAAAAGCACCGTCAGAGTGTGTTACGATCGAACAAGCAGATATTCGGATGATATGGTCATGGAGTGGTCGTGTAGGACGCTCCTTGGTAAATTGTAAATATTTTGTTATATAATAAATGTTTGTGCTGTCTGCATTGCCTGAGATTCGCTGATAACCCATTAAATAGAACCAGATACGATATTGGCGCAGTCGACAGGATTTTAATGAGGAAATATGCTTTCGGTTTCATGGTGAGTCCTGCTCCTTGTTGTGAACTTTTATATTTGTTTCCTGCTAAATACTACTTTTGAAGAACATTGAAGAATGGTGTAAAGATTTTTGTTGAAATGCTTCAAAGTGAATTTTGAATTTGATTTTCGGAACTTTATTGTGGAACTTTCGTTTTAAATCGAACAGTTTTGTTTCGTGATCCCATTATGGCGTTCTTGGCGAAAGCAAGAAAGGAAGTTCTAAAGACTGTTGCTACCGAAATGGGGATATTGAATACCGAAAACATGGTTGTAATTGAGCTAAAGAAAGTTATAACCGAAAATAAAAACTATGATGAACCGTTCGTGAAGGAACTCTTAAATACTATTATAGAAGAAAGAAGGAGAAAAGAAAAATTAGAAGTTGAAGAAAGACGAAGGAAAGAAGAATTAGAAGTTGAAGAAAGACGAAGGAAAGAAGAATTAGAAGTTGAAGAAAGACGAAGGAAAGAAGAATTAGAAGTTGAAGAAAGACGAAGGAAAGAAGAAGTTGAAGAAAGACGAAGGAAAGAAGAAATGGAATTCGAGTTGCAGAAGATGCGTCTAGAAAACGAAAGATTGAAGAATGGGTCTGAAATTCAACAAACTGATGTAAACATGAAGCCGAGGTTTGACTTGCAAAGTATTTTACAGAAGTTTGATCCCAAAACTAATGATATAAGCCTCTACTTAGTTCTCTTCGAGCGTCAAGTGAAACGAACGGAAATCAAGAAAGAAAATTGGGTGTCATACCTAATAGGATTCCTACCCTATGACGTTGCGCAAATAATTGCCAGAGAAAACGAAGAAGTGACGGATGATTATGAAAAAGTGAAAGAACTCTTACTAAAAAGATATAAACTTACTCCTGAAAGGTTCCACCAATTGTTTACGAAACACTACAAGAAACCCGAAATTACGTGGTGTGACTTCGCCTATGAACTTAAAAATTATTATCAAGAATGGATAAGAGGACTGGATGTAAAGACTTTTGAAGAATTGTCTGATTTAATTATTACTGATCAGATTAAGCGTAAAGTGCCATCGGAAATCCGTGATCATTTCATCGACGAATGGTCTCGATTCAAAATACCAGAAGAAATTGCAAATAAACTAGATGATTACGAAAACGTTCGAAATTGCGTAAACAAAAAAGTGAAGGAAACATTTTGGAAGGAGAATCAAACGAATACGTTCAAACATCAGAATTTTAATTACAATAGAGAAGAAACGAAAAATTCCATAGACCGGAAATATGCACCCCCTCACATCAGAGAACATCGATTCAAGACGAGAGAAGATTACCAAAGCACTAGAAATACAACTTCAAGGGAATGCTACATATGTGGTTTATCGCACTTCGCAAGAGATTGTCCTAAAAGATACAGCAGATCAACAAATATTAGCAAGAAAGAAAAGAAACCAGAAGATGAAATATTAACTGCTGAAATACGATCGGAGCATCTGGTGAAAGAAAAAATAAATGTTCCTATGAACTCTCTTCAATATGTAAACATTCTCGTAGATAATCGAGAACTGAAAAGCCTGATCGATTCTGGAGCTCAAATCCCAGTTTTCAATTCAAATTTTATTTCCGAATCAAAAACTGGAAAGGGAAAAATAATTTTAACTAGTGCTTTCGGAGAAAAAATTGAAGCTGGATTAGCAAAATTCCAAGTTTCATTAAAAAACGAAGATGAAAATAGACTTTGCCATCCGATTGAAATACTTGCAGCAGTAACGGACAAAGTTCATGGTCAGTGCATTATACCCCCAAATATTTATGAATTACTAAAATGCTCAACAGAAGATGGAAAAGAAACATGTATTCCTAAATGTAACAGATTGGATTGTGTTTTTCCAGTGAAAGAAAAGGATTATTTAGTCTGCGCTGAAACCGGAAGTGATGAATCAGAACAAGAATCACCAGAAAGCGGAATACTATCGTGCAAAAGTGAAAGCTTTCGACTTCGTGAAGAACAAAACAGTTGTGATACGTTAAAAGAAATAAGAAAAAATTTATCACTTCGAAAGGGAAACTTCTTTTTTATCGATGGATTAATATTCCACAAAGATAAAATAGTAGGAGAGACCGTTCAGCAACTGGTTTTACCGCAAAAGAGAAGAGCTCAAGTTTTAAAATTAGCTCATGAATCTGGTTTTGGAAGTCACATGGGAATGAAAAAGACGAATGAAAGAATACGATATAGTTTTTATTGGCCTCACATGACTAGTGAAATCGCCGAATTTTGTAAAACATGTAAAGAATGCCAACTCCGAAGCCCAGAGAAAATGATTGATAAAATTCCCATTACTCCTGTTCTCAGACCGGAATTACCATTTGAATGTGTTAATGTGGACATTATAGGCCCTATTGAGCCTCCCTCAGCTCGTCGTCATAAATATGTGTTATGTTTAGTTGATCAACATTCTCGCTGGCCGGAAGCAATTCCTTTGCGTTCCTTAACTGCTAAGGCGACATGTGACGCACTGTTGGAAATTTTCATGAGAACTGGAATACCAAATACTATAGCAAGTGATCAAGGTACGAACTTTATATCGAAACTTACTCAAGAATTCATGAATCGCTTAGGATCCTCTCCTAGATTTTCAGTACCAGGATATGCAGCCAGTAATGGACTTGTAGAAAGATATAATCAAGTTCTTAAAAATGCACTTCATCATGTTATCCGAACAGATCCTAGTAATTGGGATAAATACATTCCGTTTCTGTTATTTGCTTATAGAGAAGTTCCTAACTGTACTACCGGAGTATCTCCATTCAAGTTGATGTATGGCCGAGAAGCAAGAGGTCCTCTGAGTGTGTTGAAATCTAGCTGGTGTGGAGAAATTCCTATACCTTTGAATATGGACAAATCAGTCGTAGATTATCTCCAGGAACTCAAAATAAATCTCGAACGAGCAACCGACCAAGCCTTACTTATCGTATCGGGAAAACAACAAGCCTACACGGATTATTTTAATCGCCGCACAAGATCCAAAGAATTTAAATTAGGAGAGCAGGTTTACTTACTAATTCCAGATTCTTCCAACAAGTTATATGCACGATGGACCGTACCTGGGGAGATAGTCGAGCATCCATCGCCACATTCTTACAAAGTGAAACTTCCTGAAGGAAAAGTACGACACTGCCATGTAAATAAGATAAGGAGATATTACCCAAGAATGAATGCAGTTGGTATTGTTTTTGAAGATGATGAAGAATTTGGTGAAATTCATGCCTCTCCTAGAACTGTATATCAACAAGAACTGTCTGATAAAATTTGGAAAATAAATTTATACGATTTACATGAGAAAGAAAGAAGTCAACTGATTCAGATATTACAGAAGCATAAAGATTTATTTAGTGGAAAATTGAAAGTTGCACAAGTTGGTGAACACAAAATAAGACTTGAGGAAGGCAAAGAAAGGACAAAACCATATGTTTATAGGATACCAGAATCTTTGAAATCACAAGTAGATACCCAAATTGAAGAGCTACTTGAATTGGACTTAATAGAAGAAAGTTCTGCAGAAATCGCTCATCCTGTTGTGTGTGTAAACAAAAAGGATGGAGGCATGCGTTTATGTGTTGATTATCGATCCCTCAATGCTGTCACAAAGGCTGATGATTTTCCTATGGAAGATGCCATTCAATTACTTCACAGCATAGGGAAAGCAAATGTTATTTCTACACTTGACTTGTTGAAGGGATATTGGGCTATCCCAATGGAAGAAAAATGTCGTGATTTTACTTCTTTCAAGACTCACAGAGCACAGTATAGATTCAAAGTAATGCCATTTGGTTTGAGAAATGCTGCTGCGACTTTTCAACGAGAAATGTACAAAGCGTTAGCACCATACAGAGATTTTAGTCGTGCATATATTGACGACATAGCTATATTTTCTAACAACATGAGTGATCATCTAAAACACTTGGATCTTATTCTTTCAAAATTAGAAGAACTACAGTTTACTGTGAATTTACACAAATGTACATTTGCAAGACCTGAAATCAAATATTTAGGTCATGTTATCGGATCTGGAAGGCATCAAGCAGATCCAGACAAAATAAAAGCAATTGCTCAAATACCTGTACCTGAGACCAAGAAACAACTTAGAAGTATGCTTGGATTGTGCAATTATTATCGGGAATATATACCTTGCTATGCAGAGATTGCCTTACCTCTTACAGAGTTAACAAAAAAGAGGATTCCTGAAAATTTACCTTGGCTGGATATACACGAAGTTGCCTTCAACAAACTGAAATCTGCTCTAATGAAAGCTCCAGCTTTGCACACTCCAGTTATGAGTGAACCGTTCATAATACACAGTGATGCATCCCAGTATGGTATCGCCGCTTGTCTGTCCCAAGGATTACTCCGACCTATTGCATATGTGAGCCAGAAGTTGAATAAAACTCAACAAGCTTGGTCTACAATAGAGAGAGAAGCGTACGCTATTGTGTGGAGTTTGAAACTCTAGTTTTCGGGTCCAAAATAGAACTGTACACTGATCACAACCCTTTGTCATATCTTACAAAATGTGCTCCACAATCTTCACGACTACAGCGGTGGGTTTTTGCTCTTCAAAGATATAACTTAACAATAAAACATTGTCCAGGAGTCAAAATGCCTCATGCTGATGCATTATCCAGACTATTTTCTGAAGAGAAGTAGTGACAAATTTATTATTGTGACTTTAAGCATAATGTCTGTCGTATCTGGTTCTATTTAATGGGTTATCAGCGAATCTCAAGCAATGCAGACATCACAAACATTTATTATTTAACAAAATATTTACAATTTACCAAGGAGCGTCCTACACGACCACTCCATGACCATATCATCCGAATATCTGCTTGTTCGATCGTAACACACTCTGACGGTGCTTTTAGCGCCATCTGTAGGGTGATTGAATCCCTAATACGACAATGTCTGTTATTATATGCTTTCGTATTTTATTAGCATTATTATTCTTATATGTATATATATTTTTATTTTGCATTTTTCTTTACTGTTGATATGGTGTAATAATATTTAGGTGATTGAGTCCATAATATTTAAATTCAGATCTGTGTTTATGTTTTGAGAAAACCCCAAACCCATATCTTGCGGGGGAGATGTCGTATTAGGGATTCAATCACCCTACAGATGGCGCTAAAAGCACCGTCAGAGTGTGTTACGGTCGAACAAGCAGATATTCGGATGATATGGTGATGGAGTGGTCGTGTAGGACGCTCCTTGGTAAATTGTAAATATTTTGTTAAATAATAAATGTTTGTGATGTCTGCATTGCTTGAGATTCGCTGATAACCCATTAAATAGAACCAGATACGACATCACTTTTTATAAATTTAGTTGTCTTTAAATACTGTTTTTAGGATTCTTATACATATGTAAAGTGTTTGAATGTATTTGATCTTTCATTATTCCCTCATATTTTAAAATTAAAAAATCATTTTTATTTTGCAGTTCATCACATCTTTAAGTACATTGAGGGGCTGAACTCTAAAATGAATGAGTTAAATGAGAAAATTGACTGTCTAATGGAGCGAACTACAATGAAATCTAGAAAATACTACATTAGATTTTCTTCCATCTGGGATGGAGCTACCCATCACCACTGAGGAAGAACTAAAAGATTTTAATGAAAAACTGAAAGAGAAAAGAGAACTATCAGCAATCATGGTAAATGTTGCCTGTATTTTAAAAATAATTATCATTACAAAGGCTTTATGAATTAAGCACTTATTGAATGTAAATTTTTCAGGTTTGTTATCTCCATGGTGTGGGTAATGGCAAAACAGCCTGCTCTTTTGTACTGAGTCTGACCAAAAAGATTTTGGCCCAAGACCTTGCTATACAGTTCAGCGGGTATGGACGAAAAGGAAAATCTTTTTAGCCTTCAACGAAA
Organism: Meta bourneti; assembly: GCA_933210815.1. NCBI lineage: Eukaryota > Metazoa > Arthropoda > Arachnida > Araneae > Tetragnathidae > Meta > Meta bourneti. The sequence goes on from OW119927.1 coordinate 381,397, forward strand.
TAATGACTGTTATCTTAGGTAAGCTTAAATATACTGTAAATTGGTAAATATTACATTGAGCATGATAAAATAAATTTTAAAAATTGTATAAAACTTGTCTCTTAGAAAGTAATGTATTTCTTGTTACTTATTGATATTTAAATGTATAAATTAAAATCATGTGTACTACTTTGTTGGGGTAAAATTTGAGTCAAATGAATGTCGATTTTGCTTACATCAATTTCTGTCTAACAAGATTGTGTATGTGTGTAAGATTTTTTAAAGGTTGAAAAAGAGATTTTTGATAAAAAATTTTGAAGATTTGCTTTATAGGTGTTGATGTTTTAATGTATTCAAACCTCTAAACTTAAGTTTCTTAACCAAAGCTAAATATCTTTTTCCCCTCCTAGCGGCAGCTGCTATGAAGTATAAAGATATGGACAAGGAAAAATTGTCAGAGATGTTTGGCGAAGCAAACCTCAGCTGGTGCGGCAGATTGGAATGGGCGAAGAATTCGCCCATCAGATAATAGCCTGTCTTTAAAATAAAATAAATTATTTGAATTGTGATTTTTGAATTTTTTTTAAGTAATGGAAAATTCAATTTGAATGAAATTATCTGTCATCAATAACCCTTCCTCTTAACTTTGTAAGAGTTGCTGGTTTATCTTTCTGCCAATAAACAGTATGTGTCCCTTTTTCTGTCTTTTGTTATTAAACATTTCCTACAATATTAATTTTTTAACAATGGTTTCCAGAAGTAATTCATTTTGAGAAGAATTCAAAATTATATATATGAATCTGAATCATAATTGTGTCAGTTCTTAGAATTACACCTGTTTTTATACCAAGTAACTGTTTATCAAGTCGTATTGTAATACAATTTCACTGGTTTGAGCTAGATTATACTATTGGCAAAAATTAAAATTGTTATAGCCCTATATTTCTATGAGAGAAATTAATTAATGAAACAAGAACTTAAAGTATGGACATGTGACTTTTATGCAACTTTCCAAATAAAAACATTGGTCTTAGTTGAAAAAATGGAAGAAATTAAAATATTAGCTGCTATCTGCAGCTAAGCTAACATTTGTGACTGGAATATTTTTCTAAAACAAACAATTTTCGGAATTGAAAATCTTATACAATAAAACATGTAAAAACTGGAACCTGTACGTGTACTATGCATTCTTCTTTTATTTTCAAGCTACCGAGGAGTACATTTAAAGAGTGAAAAATGAATTTTAAATGGTTAAATTTTATTTGATAATGGACACATTTTTAGGTTTGAAGAAGCCAAGTAAGCCACAATTTCTAAAAGCATTGCTTTAGAAATTGTTTCATTGAATGTCATGAAATATAAAATGGTAATACGTTAAAAGCAGTGAAGAAAGTTATTACTTTCTAGGGAAGGACAAATTCAATTTTCCTCTTGCAGAGAAAAAGGTTTTTGCAAAAGTAAAGCATTTTGAATTCAAAGAACTGTTTTATTAGATAGTTTATTTTCTGAATTAACTTGCATTTTAAGAGATCTGTCATTTTGCAGAATTTGTTAATTTTCACGTAAAAATGATGTATAGCCATTTTATGCTAGGAAAGAAGTCTAACCTCGTTAATGTGAACACGCTTATCAAACTTAATTTCGCTGAATTCTACACCGATAACATGAATTACTGATATTGTTAAGAATATAACCTTCCTCTCTAAGAGTTCATGTTAACGAGGTTCAACTGTAATTTCATTCAACGTTGGTCCATATCCTATTTACGGCATGTGATTATCCAAAAATTTTTTACTATTTTATGAATAAATTTAGTAATGTTAGACAATAATCATTAAAAAATATTTATGTAATATACAATACAATAGTTACAAAAATTCTAATGAACATATTTTTAATAATTTAAAATATTAAAACTAATATGTTCTTCAATTCTATAAATTATTGTACTTACTATATAAATATTTTTAGAATTCTATTTCTTAAAAATTTCAGATGGCTGTAATCTTGTATGTCCTCTAAATAAACAATCACATAAGCCGAAAGAAGGATATTGATTAATATTGAATGAAAATATCTATCAATATTAGGAAGCAGATATTGAGTAATGTTGAAAAAGAACATCGAGCAATATCGTAAAACTGATATTGAGCAATGTCAGAAAACAATATTTATATATTTATCAATGTTGTAAAATCGATATTGAGCAACGTCAGAAAAAAATATTTATCAATGTCGTAAAATCGATATTGAGCAATATCGCCGATACAAAGCAATATCGCCAATACCGACAGCAATATTGGCCAATATTTTTTTCAACATTGGCCGACATATATGTGCTACCTGGGTCTCCCAAACGTACGTAACTCACACACACAGGAATCCTTGTTCCATATTTATCACAATCACTAGTGAAATAAATAAAAATTTCTAGATTCGGCAGCACTAGGAAAATTTCAATTTAAGCAACTACGAAATTGAACTAGAGGAATGAAAGTAAATTCGAAGACAATCAAGTAAAGGTTTTAAATGTTTAAGCTTTTCAATTGTGATTTGATGTCCTGCTTTTAAATTTTCCTTCAAAAGTTAAAAATAATTTGGTATTTCATTGTTGATTTGTGGTTTCATTGTTATCATTTGAAACGAGTAATATGCGTACAATGGGAAGGAAATGCTGATTGGCGATAATAAGCATTGCCAGTTAGGGCGATATTAAAGGAATATGGTAACCCGACGTAGACTTATCCGAATAGTCGTTTGGCGTCGAAACTTTCAGTCGCCAATTGATTGGATGGGCAAGAATGTGTTTTCGCGTTTTACTAATTTTGTTATTGTTGCTTTGGGACTCAAAATACAATCCTGAATTTTTTTACAAGTAATAGACATATTAAACTATATTCTTAATATAGTTTTCGTCAGAGCTGTCCCTCATTTCATTTTATGTGCTTATTTTAAGTGGAAAACCGTCATTTTATAGTTTTCCTTTGCTGTTTGGACGATAAAGGAAATAAAAACCGACTTCCAAACGTCAGTAGTTTTATTATACTTAGCACTGTATCTGGCATGAATTTCAACGATGTATTTAATTTCCTATAGCTCAAAAACCTTTTTAATTCTATCAAAATCTCGACTATTTTCCATTTTTCGCTAATTTCTAGCTTAAATATGATGTTTAAAATTGTTGTTTCCAAATAGATAAAAAGAAAATTCTTCATAGATTACAAATATATGAAATATTGTCCATGTTAAGTAGTTTTTGAGAAAGATCTTCAAAAATGCAACATCAAGCGATTTCACAACTGCTCTTCAAAGTTCCAAGTCCTTAAAATGCCTGAAACTTCCAAAATATTTCATTTTGAGCCAAAATATTTTGGATATCGTTATTTATGCATAAACTTAAACCCTGTAGTAAATTTCATGAAAATCCATCACCCTACGTCCACAGGTTGTTCTGATTTTTGCTCATTTCACGACTTGTTCATCCACCCTGAATGCTTGGGGAAAAAGTTTCCATGCGTTTTGGTGTGCCCGCCGTTTGGCGTGAATCAACAAACCATACCACCGATTGCTATTTCTGCATGGTACCGTGCTTGAAGAAATGAATTAATACGAAGAAATTGAATACCCTGTGACACCATCTGGCATTCGCCCAGTAGCCCATGGAGAAGGATTGTCAGTCCTCGATCCCCGCTAACATTCCGACAGTATAGTTAGGCTTAAATGCTAAGCCTAACTGTACTGTTTAAAACAATAATAATAGCTAAATATTATCCAGTCAAGTATTTTTTTAAATCTTACCTTAAAATTGGAAAAGTAATCCTTTAATTTTGTTTAATCCAAACGTATGAATAAATCTTGACCACAGAAAAAACAAATATTTTACACAGAGTACTGGATGAATGTCCTATACGTATGGATGTTAAGCATAGAACTGGAGATATGGAAAAAAGAACGAACTGTTCTTTTTCACCTGTTCTTCAAAAAGAACGGGAACAACCTGTTCCCACTTTTTACAATAACCTGTTCCTATCATTGTTGTTTCAAGAACAGCATAGTTATTCTTTATGGTTTTAATAATTTGCTGTTTAAACAAAAAAAGATGAGTAATAACTAGAAAAATGAGCATGAATTTCTTCATTAAAGACCATAATTTTTAATTCATAACATAAAAATATAACTTACAGCTAACTATCGATTTCATTATAAATGTGTAGTTAATTTTTGAACGTATAAAGCATTTTATTTATTACTAGCAGAATTACTCGGCGTTGCTTGGGTTGAATTGGTTAAATGTTGATTGAAGTGATCAGAATAATCACTTATATTTCATAGAGAAATGTAATTTAAGTGTACGGAAAATAATTTTGTAACATCGCTTTTACTTTTTCGGTACAGCTGCAGTCTCCACCGCACGGAGTGGCAACGCGGTTTTTTTTGGCGCACTTTTTATGTCGCCACGGAAATCTTCCAAAATTGAATACATACTGCATACATATGGATTAAATATATAAATCTCGATAAAACAACATTTTGACTAGTAAAACACTGCAAATCTGGATTAAATATACAGAAAATACAAAAAAATATTTTTTAACGGAAATCACATCTTGACTAGTGAAACATTGCAAAACTGGATTAAATATACACAAATATGCAAAAAAAATTTAACGGAATTAAAGGTCGAGCAGTCGCATCAGGTTGTATTTTTCCTGTCTATTTTGTTTTATTAGTTATCTTATTATTTCTAGTATACCTTATTTTTTAAGATGCCTTCTATTTTAAGTGTAGTCGATAAGTTCCAAGAGAATTTTTCTCGCAACTTAAAGTTTACTTTTTCTGGTGGTAGACAAATTTTCGGGACTGAGGGAGTTGGTAATCGTTTTTTTTTGTTACGAGTTGTGTCGCGATAAAGAGCTTTTTTTTTAAAGGAATCGGGATTAATTAAATCTAAATTTTCTTGCGATCAATGCAACGGGGAAATGACGTTTTCTGTTAGGAATTCAGAGCGAGGGATACACGTGGATTTGTAGAAATCGCAGGGATAATCCCAATCGGTGTCCAAACTGAAAAGAACAATCTATGCAAGAGCACTTGACCATGTCGGAAATCGGAAATAAATAGAACAATCTAGAAAAAAGAAGAATCGACACTTCTGGACGCTGGCAAGGTTGCCATAGAAACACGAGAACCCTAACCAGAGAAAAGTTCGGGTTACCATCAGCCGGCAACAGTCGCTTAAAACTGCGCCAAAAGTCGTTGCTACTCCGCGCGGCGGAGACTGCAGCTGTACCTCGAGATCAAATCTAACTCGGATTAGAATATGGCGCTTGACCAGTTAGGGTTTACGGTTACAGTTACAACCATTATCTAACAGTAGTTTTGCACTTATCCTATGAATATCTTCGAATTTCATCATTAACTCTTTCGATCCCACGGATAGGAAAGACGGTGTCCAAAATGCCCAGGTCAGGGCGGATGGAGGAAAAAACGAAATGGACTCGTCCTTCTCTTGCGAGTGCGTGTGTTCGTTTAGCCTCCCCTCTTTCCAAGGAGAACCCTCAGTAGCTGTTCATCAATGTCAAGAAATCCCCTACAGGGTAGGGGAACGCGTGCCGTCTTTTGGTTGTCCACGGGACTCTCTTTTACTGTTTTTAATTCTTATTTCTTGAGAAACTCACGATTAGGAAAGCTGAGTTTTACGCAATATGAACGTTTTTAGTGTGAAATTCCTATAATTATCGAATTTAAATAGATCTTCAATCAACCAATGTTTTAAAAACTACAAATATTTCGAATGTAATAAACATATTTATCAATAATCCCAAATCCAAGCAGTTCCGAATAGATCGTTAAGTGTTAACATATTTTGGGACATTTTCAAACATAAAAATAAAAAATATAATCTTATTTTAAAAATTTATGCAATTTGTTATTTACACTCAAGTACGCGAGGAATTAAAAAATTAATGATCCAGTGATTAATGCTATTATTCAAATTATTGATAATTATAGAAATATAATTTCATGAGTTTTGTTTACAGTATTTCCGGTATTTTATTGTACGTCGACATTAACCCTACGACTACCAAGAAAAAGAAATGTGCAAAAATTACCACACGGTTCCAATGGACCTAGGTGGTATTAAAAATTTTAAAACAATTCTGGAAAATTCCGAACGAAATTTTAATTCCAACTGCATATAGAGCTTAAAAGTGTAGGAAAAGTCACGGAATGACATAGTTCTGATCCTATATTTTCAAACAAAACGCTTGCATCAAATATTGCTGTCGGGTCCAATGAGCCTGTCTGGTAGTCGGAAGGTTAATCGAACTAGGTATTGGTCACTGATCAGAAGTTATATTCTAAAGTACCTTTTAATCTATAATAGTTGAATTTTTTCTAATTTTAATATTTAGTTCATATATTTCACAAAGTTAAAGCTTTTCGTTAACAATAAGATTTCTAAAAAAACTCAAGAACAAATACTTAATTTCAATAATTATTTATTTATGATAGACATGGAAATACTTCTGAAAAATATACAATTATTTTCATTCTCTGGAAAATAAATTTGAAAACCTCCAGAAAGGCAATTTAATTATCTTTTGTAGTACATAAAAAACTATAACTTCAACTTTCCTGAAATAAATATCAATAATATAATTTTACAAAATGTTCAAATATTTTAAATTATACAAATGAATGAAAAAATAGTACGATAAGTTACTTTAAAGTTTATTTGAATGGCAAGTTTTAGTGTTCTGATTTTTAAGTATTTTTCTCATTAAAAAATCAAAATATCTGAAATATCAAATCAAAGAAATATGTGACAAAATTATGCGATGTTTTCAGTCATCCGTAGATACTAAAACCCTAAAGAATTTATACAAAATTATGAAATAACATTACTATTGAAATTATTTCACATTATTGTTTTAACATTGATATATATAGATATTCGCAGTTCCTAAGAGAAATTATTTAATTGCTTAAGAAATCTCTACATAAAGAAAAGCATTGATGATTATGTAGCTTATGCGGATAAACTACTTCATTTTCTTTTGCATAATTGGGAAAAAATATAAAGAGAAATGTGACAGTAACTACTCTTCCCTTCCAAGTTCTTCATGACCTGGAGTCATTTCTTACCGTGAGAACATGTGGTTCCCACATCCAGTCTCCACAGTCGCAGTTTGTGTTCTAGGAATTACAAAGCAAACACTGCATAAAAGAACATCAGCTGGAGGAAACACAATTCCTTCAGCCTTTCAGAACTATTTTAAGTGCGCACCTTTCAATGTACTTCTTGAAGGACCAACATGACTCAAACGATTTATTATCTTTCTCTCCTATCTTACTGAAAGCAGCACAGGCATCGATGCCAATGATGATTTAGTATCACAAGGTGTGCCTGCTACTATAGGTTAGAACATTTTAAACTCTTGAATACACAAATGGTCTTGAATGGTCAAAGGGTGACAGTCGCCTTAGAATGCGAACAAAAGGCCATTTCACAGGGCTAGGTAAGTGAAACTACCATTGACAACACGCATTCAGCCACATACAAAGAAAAGAGAGTATCATTGAGAATTGTATATCCTTTCGAGTTCTCTCTTCAACGTTCTCCGATACTGAACCAATTACGAATTTCAAGCCAGTAAAATTCTCCATTCAAAGATCAAACAAGAATATCCCATTTGAACACAAAGTGAAGAAACGAACGCACGTTGAAATCGACTCCCTATCAGCAAATTCTCAGTAAGTACTCCTTCGGGTGACAAGTGGGACAGACGAGTAGGCTTTGTTGTGAGGGTATCTTTCAATGTCATCTGCTATTGGTTTTTCTAGGCGTTAACAGATACTGCTAACCCATACTTCAAGTCACAAGACCGCATAGCCCGAGGATAACAATTAGCGCGGTCCCCCGGTCCGGACCCTTTATTTCCCTGTCTTCTTAGAGGAGCCTGTCATCCGAAGAGAGCTATATACGAGGAGATCTTTTGGTTGCTTGAAAAAGTGGGGTAGGAAACCGGCCGTCTGTTCAGAGTTAGTGATATACAAGAATCTGAGGCTCCCGTAACGAAGAGATGTGGAAATCTCGGCCGTCTACCATAACCAGAGCGTTAAAATATATCTGTACCTTGGAACAAAAAGCCAATGTCCAAAGCTTTCAAATTTGAGTTTCAAAATTTCTCAAAAATGTAAAGGAAATCTAAATAAATTTGACACTAGAATGTAATAAAAAACCATGACTAAATTGAAAGGTAAAACTGAAAAATAATGATACACAAACCGTTAGTAAATATCTGTAAAAATCCTTAAACTGAAACTGATGTTCACTGACATTTGGCTAAAATGGACATGGCCCCTTTTGTTCCAAGGTACAGATATATAATCACATATTAGTGTCAGAAAACTATTAACTGACTTATGCAAAACCCACGAAAAAAGAGATGGTAAAATAAATTAAGCAAACTATTATCTTACTTGATTCTCTCGGTATGATAAGCACCAAAGCAGGATACGCATAGACACACTTGACATATACTGCACATATACGAACTCTTTGGATATGATAATTTCCGGCAGTTCGTCGTTTCAATTTGCTACACCTTTTGCACACACGTTTTCGTCCTTTTATCTTCACTCTTTCATGGATTCTTTCCATAAAATTGACCGATGTTGATGGGGTAGAGGTGAGAGACGGATTTCTTAACACTTGTCGTAAAATCTCGCCGATTATCTCTAACTTAAAATCTAAGAGTTTTTTTGGATTTCGGGTATGAGGCATGTTTGTACAAGAGTACAAAATATAAGAGTTGTTCATACAAGAATCAAAAATGAACCAAAACAAATAACGCCACCATTTACAAGATCTTCTGGTACTACAATAATATTTTCTCATTTGATCAGAACGATCCACTCCTCCCATAAATGTTTGTACTTGGCAATCACTGAAGGACATTTCACAAATGTAATTTGTGCGCCTTGCCTTCTTTTTACGTCAACTAATTCTCCTGATGAATTAGTGGAAATAGCACACAGCTGTTTTTTATCGCACCAAGCACTACATAATAGGTCCGGATGTTGAATACACTGATATTGTTTTGTGTCTCCAGAGTTCTTTAATTGTAGTGATTTGAGTGCATTTGGTAAATACTTTCTATCCACTTTAATGGTACCGCATGCACGGTGCCCCAACTTCATAAGTTCAACCATAATTGGAACACTGGAAAAAATCTGTCAAAATAGACATGATGACCCTTGGATTTTATAGGAACTAGAAGGTGACTTACTACGTCATGCCCAAGTCCCATTTTGGTTTTAACGATTTTGTCCTTTTTTCCCGAGTATAAGTCAAAATTTAATACATATCCGTTGGCAGATGACAACATCCAAATTTTCAGTCCTCTTTTTGCGGGCTTGAGAGGCATGTACTGGACAATTCCTAAGCGACCTTTATATTTTAGGAGTGCCTCATCAATTGAAAGTTCTCTTGAAGGCATATAATGTCGTAAAAATCTCTGTTTTACATCAACAAATGGCTGGACCTTTTGCATGAAATGAAATTTTTCATCATCCTTTGAAACTTCATCTTCCCTGTTGGACACATGAACGTACTGTAGAATTTTTTGAAATCGGTTTCGGCTCATACCTTTTTACCGTACTGTTTCCCAGTACTTCATTGGTAGAGCAATAGTCCCTTAACTTTGGAAGCCGAACAATTCCGAAAATAAGTATAATGCAAAGAAATCCCCGAATTTCGAGAATATTTTCGATCGGTCTCCATTTCGTATCGATCGTATTTTTTCTGCGCTCTTCAAACTCTGCATAGTTGTTTGTATGCGTTTTAATTATTTCGGAAAATGAGTCCGTAAACAATAATTTAAAATACGAAAGTGCTGAATTATAAAGTGCTATATTATACCATAAAGTTTATTCAAGGTATGAAAAATTTATTATTTTGTTTATTCTTAAAACGGACAGAACTTTCGGGTAGACCTAATACAAAAGCATGATTTACGATCGCTGTATGATTTTCCCAGCGCCAACTCATTATCACTGCTATCGTTTGCGGCACAGAACGATAGAACCAAAATCCGCGCTAAAGACGCCAGTTGTGTAAGTGCTTTGTTTTTGTCCCAAACAATCACCTTATTTAGATTCGATGCGTCCAAAACCAAGTGATTAATATGGGGGTATTTAATTAACGTTGCTCTGGAGCAACACAATGGGCTATTGGCGACGGTCCGGGATCAATCCCGAAGGGAAAGATGCGAGGACATCAGAAACGTAGTAGAAAAGCGTAATTTTCTCTTAACTATAGTTTGTTTGAAATGATTGTTTTCTGGCACATGCTTTTGAATTCTGAAAGAATTCTGTTGAGAAATTTTATGGATTTGATAATTAGTTTTAAATCCCCCTATACAAACGAAGTTTTATCGATTCTATCATAGATCTATCACTTTTTATGAAATAATTTATCTGAATTGTCCTTTTTTATGTTATTATTTATGGTATGATCGCTTAAAGTTCCTAACCAGTCTTGTGTGGGAACTGAAACTATTTTTTACCAAGTACATTTTTTAATGAAGAGAAAAAAGGTGCTAAAAATCTAGAACAAATTATGCGAAGAGATCAACAGATGCTGTCTTTTCCGAATTTTACTTTATGACCAGATAAAAAGTAAACTTGTTCGTTTTCAATGTCATAAAGCTATGGCATTAAAGATCTTTTATCACTAATTTGGCATCTCATCAAGGTGTGGTGAAATTCTTTGAACTTCTAGTAAATGTCTGATTTTCCTCAGCAGCTATAAGGGAAGCATACCTTGAATGAATTAGGCAAATTCTAAAATATTTGGGGAATCTCCCTCTTAATGCAAAAAGAAAAGCTTTCTAAGGCACAATGAGTATTTTTTCCTTTTCTGTGGTTTCCTTTCTCTCGATTTTCAACTTCAGCTGTTTATCAGTTCTTAAATAATTTTAGACCCAAAACTGATTTGTACTACCTTTAAATTAGTAAAACTGAGCAGCACATTGCATTTCTCTTATGCTAATTAATACCCTCTCGAAAGTAAGACGAAACTGTTTAAAAATAAATGAGAGTGCTATCAACTGGCTGACTAGCTAAAGACCAACGGATTTGTTCATTGTTTGATCTCTGAACTTTTTAAAAGTTAATAGGATATGTCAGGACTTGGGTTGATATATCAAAGGAATCAATAAAAAGAAATCCTACCCACTACAAAATCATGTACACGCAATTTTGTTTAAAACGAGGATGAAAATACAACTACAAGGTAAGTATTTGCAAAACAGTGAAGGCTTTTATTATGACTAGACGACTTACTTTAATTGCAAACGCCACGACCGCATTCCATTAAGGCTTTAGTAATTTAAACTCGTACACTGATTTCTTTGTGTGTGAACTTCCGAGTAAAGTTGGTGTCCTTTGTTCATGATACAGATGAACATTTGTCATACAAAATTTCGGTTTTCTAAATTCGAGGTAAAAGTGCATTGAATTTAAGAAATCAATGAGGGGAGTATGTAATGCAAACCTTACAAGCTGAATATACTAAACTGTTTAAAACTTCAGAGAAATAACTTGAAATTGAATTGCAGACAATTCACTTGAAACCCATGTAAAATTGTTAATATTCTTAGAAATTAAGTTGTAAATGAGCTCTGCAAAGATATTTTTCTAGAGATGGTGGGAGAGGTAGACAAGTCAAAAAAAATTGCAAACTTTTTTGTTAAAGGCAGAATTGAAATTTAAAGTTTTTCTAAAGACTTCCATAAAAATGTAGATTTAAAAAATAAAACACTTCCTGAAAAATCTTTGCTGATGACGGTGCATTTTCTACTAGCTCTAGATTTTTGTAATCTCTGGATGTACCTTATTGAATGAAGTTTTTGCTGTATGGAAAGAGAAAGGATTGTTTTCCTTCTGTATAATTAAAATGTAGCAATCAAAATATAATTCATGAATCTAATGAACTTGAGCGAATCTTGTTCTTTGTGTAAAACGGATTTAAAAGTAGGTAGCACCAAACTTCCACACCACGTCAACGTTAGGACATTTGGGGGGCCAAGACAGGTTTAACGTGCACCGGCCCCCACGTACACAGCGGTCTTTTGGTTGAATCGAGATTCGAACTCGCAGCCCTCCTGTTTCTAGTCCGCTGCTCTTCCAATAAGGGCTAACGTGGAAACCACTATTGGCCCGTCCTTGAACGCTTTCCACACATGTGGGAACATGCAGGACATGCGGAATGGCATAGATAGAAACGGGGCCCCGAGCACCCCGAAAGGGTGGAATTTGGATTTTCAAAAAATCTCTACACACAAATAAAATAACAATGCACAAAATTATTTCTATTTGATTTTAAAAATACAATTTTATTAAAATAACTACGATATACTTATATATGCTTTTATACTTCGTAGTGACTTGGCTTATAAAATAGGAATGTAATAACTCTTTATTCTGATTTTGATTACATTGTTCCTGCACGACACTATGATGGTTAGTTCACTTTAAAAATGTGAAAAGTAATCTTAAAGTGCAGATAAATGTGAGACACAATGACCATAATCCAGTAATTGATGATATGAATTAAAATTAAGAGGAATTTAATACTTGCTAAATGGTACATATACAAGAATGAGATAGATTGACAGGGTTGTGGATCGTCTTATGCCCGAGCAGTTCAAGTTCGCATATTTGCAGTCGTCTGCTGCACCTTTATTTCCTTATTCGCCAGTCGTCGGCTTCGCCCAGCTGATTTTGGCGGGAAACTGTAATTCTGGGTGCGTCATACTTGAGAGTTTCGGGCACGCATGGCGTCTTTACGTCCAGACATCTCCGTTTACCGATTTCCCGGAAACAGAAAATCGAATTGTTTGAAATCGGTGAAGGGTTGAGTTAAAATTTAAAAACTTATTTCATTAACTATTTTTTTCTCTATTTTCAATTACTTTCTATTCTTTTCCCATTTACTGAAGCAAGTAAATATTTTAATAAAAGATCATTCGACAGTACTTTAATTGGCCAAGCTGGCCATTCAACACCCTTCGAAGATGTCAGAACTGACAGAGCCAAGACACATGATTTGGGATCCGAAACAAGTCACGACATGTAAACGGATAACGACTCTTGGAGAAAGAATTTAACAACATCGGAACTCATCGACTCTTACTACGGAACTGAAAAATATTGTTCCTCAGCTCAAAAGAATGATAGAAATGAAATACCTCAACAATACCCAAGAAAACTCAAAGAGCAAACTCAAAAAATTCACTCCCACAAGCAAATTGAAACAGTACGTTTCACACGCAACAACAAAATCATTATTATGACGGAAAATGCCTCTGAAATATCAAAATTAGAAGAAATACTGAACATCCCTATCACGACAGAAATAAAAACAGAAAATGTTACAACACGATTTCTCTTTGATATTCCGATTGATGCCCCAGCAGAAGAAATTGTAGAACGAAACAGAAAACGACTTAAAAGTGCTAGAAATTAGGTTTCAAAAGGGAATAGGAAACAACAGAGTACCTACCCCCACTGTCCTTGTAACAATAATAGGAACGAAAATACCTCCTGAATTTAAAATGTGGTACACATCATTCAAAAGATATCAATTTTCATCGACAAACCAAGGCAATAACAAAAATGTTTTAAATTTGATCACACAATAAAAATTGTAGAAACGAAGCAAAATACGTAAAATGCGATCAAAGCCATGAGAACCCGAACTGTAACAATCCAATCCAATACAATGCTGCAGTTACCAACAAGACCATCCAGCAAACTACCCAAATTGCCCGAAACGCCATGAAGAACGCAAATTTCTGGAATTCAAAGCATCTAATCACCTTTCATTCACTGAAGCGGGAGGAACATATAAATCAACAACTCTAGAACCACTAATATCACAAATTCTACAAAATAATCAAGAAAACGAACCAACTAACTTAGAATATAAAAAGTAATTCAAGAAACGAGCGATAACAAATTTAAGAACAATCCTAACTAAAGCATTAAAAGAACAAGCACAACAATTCATCGAAACGAACGAATTCGGCAAATCATTGATCCAAACCATCATCCAAGGAAACACGCAATCTAAGGATTTTTCCCAAACATCCACAACCGTTACAGGTCCAGAAAGAAAAATCAAACCCCAATATCCCAGTCCAAAAAAAGTGATCAACATAAAGATAAAATTGAAGCTGACTTGGAAACAAAGCGAAACTGATCTATTCGACTCGATAAAACGTAGAAATACGGAACAATTCAATCAAATTCAAAGAAATAGTCAGAAAATTGTAGTCATGGGTTTTCTTTTCTCTACCAAGTAGGTCTTTCATTTATTTTCCTTTATATTGCTTTCAATCTAAAAATTGTTCAGTGGAACGCAAGAAGCGTTCGTAATAAGAATCTAGCTTACAGAACACGCTCTTTAACTCAACAGATATATGCGTATTTCAAGAAACACATCTAAAACCTGATCAAAAATTTCGTCTTAAAAATAAAACAATATTCAGAAAATACAGACTAACAAAGGAAGACTTCTTATCGCAATTAATAAAAAATTATCAACAAATATTATAAATTTTCCGCCCTTATCAATTAATGAAGAAATTAATTTTAGAAATTACCGTCCACGACTCAAACAATCAATGCTTAAACATCCTCAATATTTACTGTCCCAAAGGGAAACTGTCAACAAAAGAGCTAGATCCATTTTGTACTAGCACTTCTAATCCCACTCTCATTCTTGGTGATTTCAACGCCCACCACAACTTTTGGAATGCTTAAACCAACACAAGAGAAGGAGGAAATCTTGCAAATTGGATTCTCATAAATGATTTTTGCCTCCCCCATCAATAATCATCCCCACTCACATCTCTTCCAACGATCCGACTTCTTATATCGACCTTTCGATATGCTCTCCAGATGTCTTCCCTCAAATTAAATATGAAGTAGCCGAAGATACTTTTGAAAGTGACCACTACCCGATTTTCATTACAATTGGAAAACCAATACAAATTACCAAACTAGATTAAGATGCAGATGGGACTTAATTTCCAAAGAAGTCAATGATAAAATCCAGAAAATTAAAAACCTAACTTACCAAACCTTCCAAAAGATCTGCGAACAATCAATCTTTCAAAATAAAAAAGTTCGACATTTTCCACTCAAAGATTTTCCGATTTGGTGAACTTCCAAATGAAGTGCTCTTTGCAAAAGAAAATATCACCAGCAAAGCAAGAAAATACATTTCAAAAGAACACTGGATTAATATAAAAGATCATCTGCTAAACTTAAAATGGAAATGAAAAATGCATAAAGACAATATTGGGATAAAACCTGTTCAAACTCAAACCGATTCAAAACTACTTTTCAAAATATTTAAAAATACTTCAAATACACTGCTGGCCACCCAAATTGAAACACCAAGAAAGACAAGAGATATCACAACAAAATTTATTTTGTAGATAACATGTTGACCAAGTATCAAATGATTAAATTTATAGACTTCTGTGAAGTGTGGTTCCTGCCAAAATCAGTAGCCAGAGTAGCCGCCATTGTTGGAGATCACCGCTGCCACACGCCTCGGCATTGATTCAAAGAGACTTTGGATGTGTTCTTGGGGTACAGCAGACCAAGCAGCTTCCACACGTTGCCAAAGTTGATCTGGTGTGGCAGCTGGGGATGTATTCTTGGTCAATCGTTGAGCAACCATGGACCACATGTTTTCTATCGGCGAAAGATCCGGAGAGCGAGCTGGCCAGGGAAGCAATTCAATCTGGCGATTGACGAAGAACCCTTGGACAATGCGTGCCACGTGTGGTCGCGCATTATCCTGTTGAAATATGGCTGTGGGCAAGCCCTGAAGGTAAGGAAGGACAACTGGCTCCAACACCTCGGAGATGTAGCGCTGGCTGTTCAAAGTACCGGCAATGCGTACTAGAGGAGTGATATCCAATACCGCCCCATACCATAATACACGGTGCAGGACCAGTGTGGCGGTGCATAACGCAGCTGTTCAGCATCCTCTCTCCACGGTGTCTCCAGACTCGAATCCGACCATCGTGGTGTTGCAGACAGAAGCGTGACTCGTCAGTAAAGACAATTTCATTCCATTCTGCCGTCCACATCCTTCTTTCATCGCAACCATTGGCGGCGGAAACGTCTGTGGTTCTGCGTCAAGGGTAGACGAAGCAATGGACGTCTTGCGGACAGACCACTCTGCTGTAAACGGCGTCGAATGGTACGCGCAGACACTGGATGATGCGGTACAGACTGAATGTGCTGTGCTATGGTTCGTGATGTGGCTGAGCGATCCGTCACTGCCATACGCACAATATGCCTGTCATCACGTGAAGTGGTGCACTGAGGTGGATGCGATCGAACACGTCGGTCCGTCGTACCCTCCTGCATCCAACGATCACATATCCGCATTACAGTTGTTTGGTTTCGTCCAACACGACTACCGATTTCCCTGAAAGATAATCCACAATCTCGGTAGGCCACTATCCTTCCTCTGTCGAACTCGGATACTTGATCAAAAGATGATCGCTGTTTTCTACGAGGCATAATTGATCGTTTTTTTTGAAAAAACTACAAGAAAAACACAATTGCCGTACTTGAAATCGTCGAAATCTCCAAGCCTTAAATAGCGCTTTGAATCGTTAGTTTTGTTCTAACACTCATAGCTGTCTTAGAAGTCATTTAAAAGAATGGACAAAGCTGTTTTTAAAATAAAAATTGTCAACCTTTTAATTGTTTTTCTTTATAATATTTAGAAATATGACATATCACAAATCAGATTTTAAAATATTTTACATTTTATACAAAATATTGTAAATATCAATAGCAAAATATACTTGTTCCATTACATGGACAGTTGGTAAAAAGTGAATGCATAAAGAGAGCATCGAAAACATATTTTTATTTTTTAAAACTCAATAAATATAGAATATTAAATAAATGTAATAACCACAATCAAGTTTTTAAAAATTAACAACTTCATTAAAAAATTGTAAAAAGAATTCAATTTATAAAAGCGGGGATCTCATTAAGTACTAATCACGAATAGGAACAGATGATATCTGAATTTAAATTTGAGCAAGTTTATACATTTTTCTGATTCATTTCATACAGTCACTGAGAAATCCAAAGCCATTCTGCATTTTGTGAAATTTCAAAAGCAATCAAAGCAAACACAATTGTTTTTAGTTGATTACAATTGTAATAACTTCTCTGGTAGCGTGGTAGATTCAAATCTACAGAGAACAATCTAGCTTAAATAATAAACATTAATTTTATTGAGAACAATTTCTTGATTAGATGAGGGTTTATATACAAGGCACTTTCACGAATTCGATGCCTCTGCTAACGGGATGCGACAGGTTGTCGTAATCTCAGGTACGCACGAAAGTCTCTGAGTGGGAGAAAGGTCTCTAGATGAAACTCTACTCGTCGGGTGACGATTTCACAAGGTCAGCACCGGATCCTCACGGGACGACGGGTCAATCCAGGTTCACTGCCGGACGAGAAGTCGGTACCGGACTCTTCGCAGGTCGTCGGTTCGGCACAATCAGGGATCCGCTCCACTGGGATCGTCGGGTCAGTACAAGACAGCACGGCTCCTCTGGGGTCGTCGGATCGGCACAAGACAGGCACGGCTCCGCTGGGGTCGCTGCTTCGATTCTCTTGAACGATAACAAAGCAGGAACTCGAGATAGGCAGCCTATGCCAGGCTACAAGAACGCGTACTCTCAGGGTGAGAGAACCGTCTTCCAAATTAATAAGAGCTCCTTAAAGGGGTTGACCGCTCAAAGGGTCGCTGAGCTAAGCCGCTAGCTCTGGAGCACAAACAAGTCTCGAGATGGGCAGCCTACGCTAGGCTACAAGAACTCGTACTCTCGGGGTGAGAGAACCGTCTTTTAACAATGCTTTCTCCCTAAGGAGTGGCCGCTCAAAGGGTCGCTGAGTCAAGCTGGTCGATCGAGATCACAGGCAAGAACTGACGATTCGATGCCCTGCTTTTCCTTTTGAAACCTCGCAGCCTTTGTTCGCTGGTGGTTCTTTCGATTCGTTCGTTCTTGATTGGTTCTTACTTTTAATTGGTTCGTTTTTAATTTGTTCGCCTTTGAGGCCGCTGATTCGATGGTGACTGTCTGACGTAAAATGGGATCAGCTACTTAGCGCAGGTGGCTTGATTACCTAGCAGGTGGACTTAATCACCTGGCTGGTGCACTCCTAAGCACCTGGGCGCTGTCCGGAACGAATCCTCTTTTGTCATTCTTCGATCCAAGTCCCGACCGTTTGGCGCCAGAGAGATTGAAACGTACTGTCCGGCTCTTTTACGACTTGCCGGCGAGTTTGCCTTTGGGTGGGTTAATTGAGGGGTCCATCAATGAATCCTCACACAATATAGTACAAAGGCATACACGGATGTAAACAAAAAGGTAATTTGTTTTGCTCATTTTAAAAAATGCAGAAATCGCTTTTGGAAAAACATTTTAAATACCTCAGAATTAATGAATTCCGTTCAAACAAATACATTATTTTCTCAAATGGATTAGTGATACAAAATGATGGAAGGGACAAATCGAATCTATAAGAATGGACAACCCGATTTTGTTATTTTGTACTAATTTACATTAGTTTAGGTGTGACAGAAGCAAAAAATTCTGAAACTAAATGCATGTTAAGAAAAATCTAATTTCAAATTCAAACAAAACTTAATCATTCTCAAGCCTCAATAATTAAATGAAAAATTAATATTTTTTACAAATTACTCAGAAAAGTGGAGCGAGTTGATGAAATAAATAGACTTAATTTTAAATTCAGGAAATTCTTAATTTGTTTTACCGGACACAGATCTGACGTGGTATTGGTAATTACTTAAAGTCGCACTGCAGCAACACAATGGACTATTGACGACGGTCCTGGATCAATCGCAAGGGAAAAATCAGAGGACAATACCACGAATTTTTGAACCACGGTCAGATGGCCGAGGACAACACTTGAGCTGGTTCAACATAGCTACCGCGGCCCCTTAAGTTTAGGAAACCTTAATTTGTTTTACAGCATACAGATCTGAAGAGGAATCGGTAAAGAAAAGCATAATTTCTTAATTGTCCTGTTGATTGCAAATTGTCCCATGGTTAAATGAGAATGCAGTTTTCCTGTCATTCGCGGCACTGACGCTCGCGTTGGGAGGTAAAACCACTTTAGCACGAATGAAGTTCCACTTGTCCGGGTGAAATTAATCACCTCTGGGAGTGTAGACCTGGGGTTTGACCTCTTCGGCAAGACCTTGTTGACTGGCAGGATTGTTCTGGAAAACACAACATACAAAAATAAATAATCAAGTTAACATTGCATATCCCTCAATGCAAGAGTGCCATAACTCAAAACGCTGTCGAGTTTTTCAAGCAAGTATGAATGTATCATAAGTCTCATGCAAAATTGCAACACCTCAAATGACGAACGTCGGACTGGAGCAACACAAAGGGTTATAGGCGACTGACCGGGATCCAATCCGAAGGGAAAGATCCGATTACAACGCCTCGTCATTTTGAACCACGATCAGATGATGAGGTCACACCTGAGCCCACACCCCTTTACTCGTTTGTGTGTAAATTAATCTTTAATTTTGTATTGCAACTTTGTGAAGTTCAACACAATCATTATTTTTAAGAAATCTATTCACTGATGTGAATAAAAATCATGGTGGTAGCTAATTAATGTAGCATTGGAGCAACACAACGGGCTATTAGAGACGGTGCGGGATCCATCCCTAATGGAAATGTCCAAGGAAAATGCCTCGTAATTTTGAAACTGTCAGATGACGAGATCAGCACATGAGCTGGCACCCCACTCTCCAAACTAACACCACGCCAACGTGAGGCCACGACAAATTTAACGTTAACCAGCCCCGTGTACACGGTCTTTGGTTGAACCTAGTTTCGAACTCGCAACACTCGGATTGCTAATGCGTTGCTCTTTCAACTGAGCTACCTTAACCCTGGAAGGAGTTCTGTACTTGTGTGACGCGTCTTTACGAGGCATAATGATTATGGCAAGACGCCGTTCCAGTACAAATAAAACAATACAATCTATGAAAACACAAAATACACATTACAAGCAATGCCAATACAGAGTACAATTAAAATACACAATAAGTAATTATATACGTACAAAATCTGGTAAACGGGTACTGTAGACATGACCCGGGAAACAGGTGCGTCCGGAGCAACCTCCACACAAGAAAGTGTTAGCCATGGTTAGTACCTGGAGAGTGAGTGAACGCAATTTTACACCTCTCTGTTGGAGTGCAGTCTGATCCAAAGGACACGACACGGCCCTTCGGATGGAACTTTCACTCCAGTCAGAAAACGGGGAAAATCACGAAGTCTCATTCTCCAGAGACTGGCCACGATCAACATTTTCTTGGAGAGGCTGCAAAGGCCTTCTCCAGTTGTCGGGGGTGCTTTTAGGCATTCCCCAGTTGAATGACACAACCCCTGAAAGATAGTATTGACAATCAGATTACACAATATTAATAACATCAGTCTTTAAATCATAGGCATTTAGGCATTCCCCAGTTGAATGACACAACCCCTGAAAGATAGTATTGACAATCAGATTACACAATATTAATAACATCAGTCTTTAAATCATCCAATTTTTCAAAAACTTTTGACTTCACATTTCCAACTATTTTTATTCATGCACCTGGTCATTTCAATTATCACTCGTATTAATTGCTGTAGTGGACAAGGAAAGTAGTTAATTAACGTCGCACTGGAGCAACAGAACGATATTGTCGACGGTCCGGGATCAATTCGGAAGGGAAAGGTCAAAGGGCGCCTGCTAATTTTGAACCACGGTCAGATGACGAGGTCAACACCCGAGCTGGCACCCCACTCTCCAAACTTCCCCACCATGGCAATATGAAGACATTCGAGGCCACGACAGATTTAATTCTTACAGAAATCAAAAATCTGTGATTATTGTATTTGAATACCGTTTTTACATACTGCATTCAACCCTCTTTAAGGTTGGTTGTTTTGGACTTTATGGTGCAAAGGTCCAAAAGCGGACAACCTGCGCCAAATATAGAGCGTAACCAAGGAAATTAGAAATGTAGCGCATCAGCCCCTTAACGTGTGTCTCAGCGATATGCGCCTTGATTGGCGATGGCGGACCACGTGACACACTCTCCGCGAAAGAGAATGAACCATTTTTCTCTAGTTGTTTCCCAAGGCGAGCGTAGAACTGACGCGCTGAAGTTTTGTTCCCCGAGATGTTACTTTTTATGTTTGTTTATTCTTGTAATTGTTTTGTCTTGTGCTTAGTGTTAATTAAAATTGCTCTTTTGGCCAATTCTTGCATTAGTCATTGGATTCAGCTCTAAAATTGACGCCCAATCTTGTGGCCCGAATTAAAGCCTTTGGGAACAACTCGTTTTTTGTTCAGGAATCTAGGTCCAATACTGTTGGTATTGAAAGAAAAACACACCCTGTGTTTCATTGATGTTTAGAAACTCATCCCGAGTTAGCATACTGGTAGGAAAAGCCATGGTTTTAGTGTTCTGCAGCGGCGTCGAACTCACTATTTTTGGAAGCCTCATCCCAGGTGTATCCTATTGAATATAGGTGGAAATCCCTTCCACGGATCATCCTTATGCTCCTATCCCCAAGTGGTGATGAAGAATGAGATAAGTTTATTTTAATTTGTTTACAATCATTCTTGTCTAGCAGTACTTTCGATTTGGCCAACCCGTGTCCAGCAACAGAATTTTGAAGTTTCGTTTTGTGTTCAAACAGTATTCTTGTTTAAAATATAGTGTGAAATCACTTCTTTAAATGTTATTCCTTTGGTTCACAAGTGCAAAGTATTTGTGTTTTGTGAAAAGTATTTGTGTTTTATGAAAAGTTTTGTTCTTAAAGTAAAAGTGCAAAGTAGTATTGTTTTGATTAAGTGTACTGCTAGAATAAGTTTTTGAAAATACGTTATGTGTATTCATTTTGTAATAAGCTACTTTGTAAAAATATTAAGTGGTGTGAATTAATTGTGTTCAAAAACGAAAGCTACAGCGTTATTTCGTTTCAAAAGTGTAAGAACCGATAGCATTCTGATTCGGTCATGTTCATGAGTCATACCTCAATAGATTCAAGGTCTGTTTTCTGCCAGCTGCATTAAAAAAAAAACCTTTCTAGATGTTTAAAGCAATTTTTTTCTTTATTTTGTGTTTGAGCTACATTGCGATTTCCTTTTGAGAGTTATTGGTTTTGTTAATATATGTATGAAACAAGTGCAACGTGCGCAGAAATGTGTTTATATTATGCCTTTAAGGATTAGACATTAGGAAATATAGATTTCATTTTGTTTAAGCATTGGTATTCTTTTGGAATTTTGAAATATTACGGGAATTTATTATTTCTTTTGAGGTATTATTGAAATAAGACTAACTCACGAGTGGAATGTTATCTAATGTTTTGGTTTTGAATATTTAAAAGTGTTTTGGAATTTAATGTTCATAAATAACATGTGTTTAAGTGTTATTGGACAAATGTTAATGTTTTAAAAGTAATTTGTTTAACAATGCTGAACAAGTAGTACCTATAAGAAGTGGTCATTAATTTAATTTTTTTTCTTCTTGAAAACAAACTGTGTGGGATATATTTAAAAATTTTTTTACTGAACTTGTTTACTTTCGTATTCAAAATTATTTGTACACTTCGTAACCTAAAGATGTCTTATTTGGCAAGAGCTCTTAAATGTGACCTGATAGAGTTGGCGAATGAACTCGGCATCGAAATACCTGCTGATGCTAGAGTAGTTGATATAAAAAGATTTATCACTGGAGATGAAAGTTATGATGAAGACTTCACGAAAAATCTGCTTCTGTCTATAAGCGAAAACCGTGCAAAAGAGAAAGCAGAAGAAAAAGAAAGAATAGCACGTGAAAATGAAAGAATAGAACGGGAAAAGGCTGAGGAAAAGGAAAGAATAGAACGGGAAAATGAAAGAATAGAACGGGAAAATGAAAGAATAGAACGGGAAAGAGCGTACGAGTTGGAAAGACTCCGTCTGCAGGTAGAATCGCAGAAATTGGAGCAGGTCTCTGGTTTTAATCCTCTGTCTGCAGACCATCAAACCAACTTTAACTTGAAAAAGTTGCTACCTGATTTTGATCCGAATGATGGTGATATGACATTGTTTCTTCAGTTATTCGAACGACAGATGAAAGTTCTTAAAGTAGGGAGACATAACTGGGTTGCCTATCTCCTGGGCCTATTACCTAATAGCGTGGCACAACTCATCGCCAGAGAACCAGAACAGAAGTCTCATGATTTTGATCACATTAGAACAATGCTGCTTCAGAGATTTAAATTAAGTGCTGAGAGAATGCGACAACTCTTCGCAACTCACAAGAAAAGTCCTGAGAGCACATGGAAGGACTTCCATTTTGAACTGCGTAGCTATTTTGAAGCATGGCTAGCAGAATTGAACATAACGGATTTTGAGAAATTGAAAGACCTCATGATCCTGGATCAAATGAAGAAACGCGTTCCTTCAGAGGTTAAGAACCATTTCTTGGACGTATGGAGCGAATGGGTCACCCCAAGTGACCTAGTGGAGAAGATGGACAGTTACGACAACTTACGTACTGTCAACCAGAAGCTTCCACCGAAGCAACATGAAACAAAACCCGTGTTCCAAAAAAAAAATTACTATAGAACCCAACAATCACAATTGGAACAAAGAGTTGATAGACAAAGTCTGCCAGGGATTCCCACTAACAGTAGGCGGGATCCCGGGGTCCTCAGTCAAAGTAGGAGGGACTCCTTTTCACAAGGCAGAATTACACCAAGGGGTATTGAAGAGAAGAAAGAAATATCGTGCTACGGATGTGGAGCACCAGGAACCATCAAATCAAAATGCAAAAACTGTTCGTCATCGACAAGAAGGGAGCCATTCCAAGCGAACTCTATCCGCATGTATACCTGTCACACCGATGCATCCCCGTTAGCGCTAATAGATATCTGTATATCGGGAGTAAGAGCCAGGGTTTGTGTTGATAGTGTTCCAGCAGAACAGTCGCTGGAGAGATCATGTACCACCAATTAAAAAAGAGAGGAGTAGAGTTCCAAAGAGAAGTAGTAACAATGACTTTGGCAAATGGCTGTCAAACAACTGAAGAGGCTTGCACCGCCATGGTGACAATACAGATTGAAGGAAAATCAGTCTCGCTGAATTTACTGGCATTACCAAATGCAAAAAAGAATCGTACTCTACTAGGAACCGACTTTTTGGAAAAGTCCGGAATTGTTCTAGACATGAAGAACAAAAATTGGCATTTCTCTGACAATCCCTGTCGGAAGATTGGTTTCAAGAAAGATATCCCTGTAAAATATCTGCTATCTGTTGAAGACCCACCAGTAAAGAGTCAACAGCCTGTCGACAACTGTAGCAACAAAGGAAATTTTCATGAAGAAGATGAACGTTCAAGTTGCAACCAGCAACTCTCATACAGCCAAGCTATATCACCAAGCTCACTGCGTTCTGATGAAGGAGAACATTTAACGTCCGATCAGCGCAGAAAGATGAATGGTTTGTTAGAAAAATTTGAGTCTACCTTCAAGCTAGGGGGAGAACCTACCCCTTTTATAGAACATCGGATCAATACTGGTGATCACGTTTGGGTCACCATGCACCCTGTGAGTAACGCAGAAAAGAAAAGGACTGCCAAATTCATGCCTCGACGTGACGGACCTTACGTGGTGCTCACTCAACGGTCAGCTACAACTTATGAAATTGCAGATCCCAAAAATCCGACCACACCTATAGGAGTTTATCACTCTTCAGCTCTCAAGGCATGTAAAGCTACTGACAGTACTCCTGTGGTCCCACTAAGAAAGAGAGGACGCCCTCCTAAAGCACGTAATGCTGACTCCTCGTCGGGACGTCGTCGGAGCCAGAGGGGGAGGTTGTAGCGCATCAGCCCCTTAACGTGTGTCTCAGCGATATGCGCCTTGATTGGCGATGGCGGACCACGTGACACACTCTCCGCGAAAGAGAATGAACCATTTTTCTCTAGTTGTTTCCCAAGGCGAGCGTAGAACTGACGCGCTGAAGTTTTGTTCCCCGAGATGTTACTTTTTATGTTTGTTTATTCTTGTAATTGTTTTGTCTTGTGCTTAGTGTTAATTAAAATTGCACTTTTGGCCAATTCTTGCATTAGTCATTGGATTCAGCTCTAAAGAAATAAAATACTTCGAGATTGATTTTCAAGCCAACAATGAGTGGCAGATTTAAAAAACACAACACTCGAAACACATTAAGTGTGAAAATAAAACTTGAAACGAGACGATAAAACAGAAAAAATTGAGATAATCTTCATCCATATAAAAATAATGAGTGATAATACAAAGTTTTGATGAAATGAAATAAAGACGAAATATTATATGGTGATAGTTATAATATGGTGATATATTATTATATGGTGATAATATTATAAGATGAAATATTATAAGTTAAAGCAGTTATGCCTTATAGAATTTTAAAAAAGATTTGGGTGGGAATTTTCCCTCAAGCAAGGTTTAAAATTGATTTATGGCAAAAGTATAGACGGTGAGGTTTAAAAATAGGACAATCGACCAAAATATGGCGTAAAGTAAAGGGGATCACACAGGTACCGTCTCTTAATAAACGATGGCTATGAGTAAAACATGTGTCCGATTCTAAGATTTAAAAGTGCATCGGAGCACGGTACAGGTAACGCACGCCACACTGAATTGTCTGTACGGAATGGAGCTTGTCATTACTCTGTGCGTTCCAGTCATTTTGCCAATCGTTCCACACGATGTCATTAGTAGGACAAATTATTTTCATGCTTTAAAATTTATATATAATTAAGGAGCCCCTGCTGAGAAATATTCTATTACCTGTTTCTGGAGAAGACCTTTCCCTCCAATTCCGGGAGGAACTGGCCCCCAACAGGGAGTGCTTCCTGTCCTGTTTTAGGCCCTGCTGCCGCAAGAGAACTGAGTGGGCCTCCTGCACGTCCATGATTTTAACCTCGTACAAGAGACCGTCCAGCCCTCGGTTGTAGTGCGGAATCGGTTCCACACTGTCGACGGCCACGACAAAATATCGCTGGGAGTAATCGTAGCCGTCGAGGCCCCTGAACTCCACGAGTTCCCGGCGGAACCGGTACACGTCTTTCGTATTCCACGAGAAACTCAGACCGGTTTCCTCCTCGAACTCGCGGTAGGCCGTGTAGAACCCCTTCAACACATCCGAAACCGGGGACTGAGACGTACCCACGTCCATTTGACCGTGAGGGAAGTCAAATTCGTCTTCGAACGGGCTACCCTCACGGAAATGTCTGTAATCCTCTCGTGACTCCTTGTCCAAACAAGGAAGGACCTCAGAAACGAAAGCAGAAATGGCTGCGTCCAAGTTTTCCTCACGCCATCTCCCCCTGTAGAGGGTGACCAGGTGGTCGTGGAGGCAATAAGGATACCTCCTTTTCAAGAGGACCACCCGATCGTCCTTGGTTTTAACCACCAGTCCCTCCGACCTATGGAATTGGTTCGTTTTCTTCTGAAAAAGAATAAACAAATGATTACAAGGCAGTCAAGAAAGCAACATTAATATATGCAAGTTTGGTTTTAAGGTTGAGAGTACGGGATAAGCAAACGGAGGGTTACAAGTTCGAAACTGGACCCAACCAAAGACTCGTCAACCTCCGGTTGCTAATCCGTTTCTCGTTCAAATGGGCGACCCTTTGAAGAATTTATGAATAGCAATTATTTTCATGGAAATGAGAGTGAAAAGTCATTTCAAGACCACGCAAGACTTCAATCGATTCCTTCTGTAGTTCTCCCTTATATGCGAAATTTAACATTCGCTATTTTTAGGAAATTATCGCTCAACGAAATGACGCTTTTATTTGGAGGAAGGTTGGTTGTTAGTTGGTTTGGGGGTTTTACGGCGCAAGGGCCCCATTTGGCCATGCTGCGCCGCAGCAGAAAGACGAACAATATCAAGTAATAGACACATAAAAGTTTTACTGACACTACTTGGAAGGAGCCGACATGCGTTGTCATAAAAATAATGTCTCATCATTCAATATATCAGGTTGGCAACTAAGTTCCCGCCGTTTTTTTTTTTAATTTTAACATTCCGCATGCCATTAAATGTTTTTGGCATAATGTTTTAAATCATTCGAAAGAGGATGCTTTGTTTTACCGAAATCTGTTTTTTTTGTTCGAGTTAATTTATGTTAATTTTCAGATCATTAAAATGGAAAGTCAAGTTGAGAAAAATGAGCATTTTCGACACCTCCTTCTTTTTGCTTTTAATCAAGGTTCTAAAGCCGCAAAAGCTGCTCGCGACATTTGTGCTGTGTGTAGAGAGGGTGAAAGAACCGCTCGTGATTGGTATGCCAAGTTGAAAAATGGAAATTTTGACCTCAAAGACGCACCTCGTTCTGGCCGTCCAGTTGAGTTCGATGAAGAGCGATTAAACCAACTTTTGCACGAAAATTCGCGTCAAACGACAAGGGAACTGGCAGAGAAAATGTAATGCTTCCACACTGCTATAGAGAAGCATCTTCACTCGATGGGAAAGGTTCAGAAGTGTGGAGCGATTATCCATTACGAATTGCTTGAACGGAACCAAACGGTCAACGCGGAACTCTATGTTCAACATGATGGAACGACTCAAAACGGCGGGAACTTAGATGCCAACCCAATACATAAGGAGAAAATTAAACTAATTGTTCAATATACATAAGAGAAAATAAACTAATACATTGCACGAATACTTACTGCGCGCTTGGACGGAATAACAAATGAATTCCTGCAAAATTAAAACAAAACCGGTTAGTTTTTACTTCGAGTGGAAAAAATTCATATATTCAAATATTTGAAGCATAAAATCAAAAAGCCATAAGAGACTGAATTATTATTAAATTCTAAAAAAGCACTCTTTTTGTATAGAATCTTGTTTTTCCACGTTTAAACCAAAATGTATCCGCTCAGTTCGTCCAATTTTCAAGATTCTCGACCAATCATTTCCTGCCTTAGATCTCTTACCCCGAGGGAGGTCTTAAAAAACGGGAGACAGCGTATTTTGCTGATATTCAGACGAGACCCGTTACTTTTCAGAAAGTATTTCTATGAAACGTAAAAGGAAAACTGCAGCTATCTCTAACTCAGGAAAAGTAATCCTTTCATACGATGAGAAAGACAATGGAATCTCGCTTTCTGGTTGATGCGATTCCATGCTAAAGTCAATTGAACTCACGCTGCTCGGATGAGATAGGTAGGTAGTTAATTAACGTCGCACTGCAGCAACACAACGGGCTATTGGTGATGGTCCAGAATCAATCACGAAAGGAAAGATCCTATTATAACGCAGCTGAGGTGTGACCTCGTCAGCTGAACGTGGTTCAAAATGACGTGTCCTCGGATCTTTCCTTTGGGGATTGACCCCGGACAGTCGGAAATAGTCCGATGTGTTGTTCCAGTGTGACGTTACTTAAATACATACCTATTATAGTACAAGGCAGGTAGGAAGTGAAGTAACGTCGAACTGGAACAACACAACGGGCTATTGGCGACGGTCCGGGATCAATACCCAAAGGAATAAATCATTCGAGGATAGCACCACGTAATTTCATACCACTATCAGATGACGAGGCTGGCACCCCACTCTCCAAACTTCCACACCATGCCAACGTGATATAGACAGAGATGAAAAACATACTTGAAAAGGGCTTTTTTTACCAATAATTTTACTGTTAACATTTTACGCGAAAAAAAATAAATGTTTGGGTAGGTAGTTGGATAAAGTCACACTGGAGCAACACGATAGGCTATTAACGACGTTCGCGGATCAATCCCAAAGGGAAAGAACACCTCGTCTTTTTGAATCACGACTTGATGAAAATGTTTGTGGGAAAACATATTTCATAACTATTTATTTGGGGATTGATCCAGGACCGACGCCAATAGCCCGTTGTATTGCTCCAGTACGACGTTAATTACCTACCTAAACCATAACAATTTACATAAGAAATTAGAAAAACCAAGATCATTTTAGCATTTTTAACGAATGTATGCAAATTTTGACATGGAGGTTAGTAGGTATGTAGCTAATTAACGTCGGTGAGGTAAGTATTTCAATTAATGTCACACTGGAGCATCACAACGGGCTATTGGTGACGGTCCGGGATCAATCCCAAAGAGAAAAATCGAGAACACCACTTAATTTTGAACCGCGGTCTGATGACGAGGCAACACCTGAGCTGGCACCCCAACTTCCACACCACGCCAACGTGGGACATTTGAAGTAATGACAGATTTAACATGCACCAGCACCCTTTGTAAACGACGGTGTTCGGTTGGATTCGAACTCGCAACCTTCCGGTTGCTAGTCCGTTACTCTTCCAATCGGGCTACCGCGGCGCAAAGAAAGATGCTAGGACAACACGTAATAATTTTGATTCACGGTCAGATGACAAGATCAACACCTAAATTGGCACCCAACTCTCCAAACCACCATACCATGCCAACTTGAGGACATTTGAGACCACGACAGGTTTAACGTGCACCAGCCCTCTTGTACATGACGGTCTTTGGCTGGACCGAGTTTCCAACTGGTTTCCGGTTGCTAATCCGTTTGTCGTCCAAATGGACGACCTTTTGAAGAATTTATGAATAGCAATTATTTTCATGGAAATGAGAGTGAAAAGTCATTTCAAGACAACGCAAAACTTCAATCGATTCCTTCTGTAGTTCTCCCTTATATGCGAAATTTAACATTCGCTATTTTAGGAAATTATCGCTCAACGAAATGACGCTTTTAGTTGGAGGAAGGTTGGTTGTTAGTTGGTTTGGGGGTTTTACGGCGCAAGGGCCCCCATTTGGCCATGCTGCGCCGCAGCAGAAAGACATTATTAAGTAATAGACACATGAAAGGTTGTACTGACACTACTTGGAAGGAGCCGACATGCGTTGTCATAAAAGGAATGTCTCTTCATTCAATATACATAAGGAGAAAATTAGACTAATTGTTCAATATACATAAGAGAAAATAAACTAATGCATTGCATGAATACTTACCGCGGACGGAACAAGAAATTAATCCTTCCTGTAAAATTAAAAAAAACGGTTAGTTTTTATTTCGAGTGGAAAAAATTCATATATTCGAATATTTCATTCCCCTTTGGTCTATAGGTTGGGATTTCTAGCAAAAGGGTAGGAAGAATCTCACCTTTTTGTGTCCTTATTCTTGAACTCAAATAGAGCGAAATTCTAAGAATCTAGAAATGATGTTTCGATGTCATTCATGTAATCTGCCCTGAAGCATCAAAACCATTTCCAGACCACTCAGTAATTCGGAATGAGTTCGATCGAATTCGTAACAATGGAAGAAACTATCCTGCATTACTTTTTGTGTAATATAACACATGACCGTCGCTTTCAACACAGAATTTGAATAAAGCACATGTTTCGCTTGTCATTTTGTGTGAAATTTAAATTTCTATATTTTTTGGCCAAAGCATTTATAATAATAGCTGGAAAAGCATTGTGTAAAGAATAGCTCCGAAATTGAATTACGATCCAGAAAAGTTGATTTCGTTAGTAGCAATAGAGTGGTATAAAAATGTGGGATTTATATTACTAATAAGCAAGTTTTTCTTGCCTATCAGCTTTATAGCCCCCTAAAGAGTAATTCAGTTCCGTCACTTTCGCACTTACATGTGTGCCTCTCAGTGTTTTTAGGAAACGATATTGAAAAGTGCCTCCAAACCACAAAAGACTTTTTCAGAGATCTAATTGGGCTGTGATTCTAGTGAAAGCTCATAGCAGATGCTTTGGATCAACAATTGGAAAATAAAACCTTTACCAAAACTTTTCACGCTGTTTTATAATTCTATTCATAGAGAATTATTGAAAAATTACCATTTGCATCCTATGGCATTATTTTTCTGATTTTCTTTTTTAAACATCTATTTCGAAGCAAAATATATGCTTTTACTTAAAACAATTATCATGAACTTCTTATACACTGCTTTAAAAATAAAGTAAATAACTACAAATTAATTGCCGATGGTACAACAGAAAAAAAACAGAACCTTCACGTTTTGACCCTACATCAAGTTTCTTGGGGAAATAGGTTTTATTTTACAATTTTCACCAAGGAAGTCTAAAAAAATCAGGAATTTTAACATTTAAAAATAAACAAAAAATTCATTTCTTAACTAATAACTTTAACTGAGAGTCAAAACATCCACTGTATTATAGATATTCTAATGATACAAATGTAATTATAATAGATCAATTCATTGTTGAGTTGTAACAAAGCTTTATATTGGAAAACAATCCTTCCGAAATTGCGTTTAAAGTTTTGGAAACACGTTTGTACATGTAGACAGAAGCTAATGAAAACCTTTGTAACTAGAAAACTATTTCGAATATTTACAAGAACTTGGTATCGTTTGAATGCTAAGGGGTTGGACAATAGTTTGAATTATTAAAAAATAGATCGATATTTTGGTTGATTTTCGCGATTTCTAGTGTACATACACCTTTAACAAAACAATCAAACTTACACGGTGCTTAAAGGCTAGTTTACACAGAAACCGAAAAAGCGGAAGCATTTGCAGATGCAATTTACAAAAAAACATGGAACCAAACGATAAAGATTTTGAAAAGTTAGCTTTCAAAGATCTTCAAAAATGAGACATAGGAGTTATAACATTTAACGAAATATTTTTTTTTACTATACGGAGACTTGCTATTCATTAGCACATTTTTCTGTTAAAATTGTACTAACTCAAAATTTACATGAATATTTTTGTTTAAGTGCTATGGAAAACTTTCTATGTAATTTTTCTCGTTTGTTTTCCATTTTTCTGATTTCAATATTTATTTTCTAAAATAATAATTTATTTGAAGTAGTAAATGTGAACGGAAACTTTTTTATCTACTATATACATATGCATACTCTCAATTATTCTACGCATTCTGGGCAACATTGGCACTCTAAGCTTCTTTCTTACTAAAAATTTAACTTGTACAAAAATGTAAAATATGACATTTACTTACATTTGTGAAATTGTGTATTTAACAATTGTGCACCTTTATTAGATTGTAGTAGTTATTATATGTGGTGAATAGGAATTGCAATTTTTTGACGCAAACGGAAGTTAGTTAACTATTTCAACCCGAGTAACGCCGGGAAATTTTGAGTTTTAAAAATTGAGATTAAAGGTTTCCAATATAACTTCAAAATCAAATCGCTACATGAGCTCTCTTCGATTCACAATCCTGTCTCCCTTGAATTTAACATCTCATGCACTCACATTAACTAGGAATAAATCAACTAACTGGGAAAATTTCAACAAACCCTTAACGCGCAATACTCCTACTCGCACGTCCCTAACCCTTCGCAACTGGACACCGCCATAGAAAACTCCACACTAAACGCACTCAAACTCTCCTCCAAAGACATTGAACATACACAACAAAATCTCCCTCCGGAAATTAAAAACGCAATTAAAAATAGGTATGAACTAAAAAAACTTTATACTAGAGACCCAGCAATTAAACTCCAACTTAACAGAATACAAAAGACACTATCCAATCCATACAAAAGCGTAGGATATCGCATCACGAAACACCGAGCATAAATCGCTCTGGAATAAAACTCTAAGTTCCCACAATTAAAACTCAACACAAAATAGAACTCAGACCCTGACAAAGCAAACGCAAAGCTGATCACTTTGTTACTCGATTTCACAATATTAGAAATACCAACTTTAAGGGGACAAGGTACCCTTTGAACATTTCTTTGTTTTCATAAAAGTTTTATAAAAATATTTCAAGTGTCTGCAAATTTTAATTTTTTTCAAATATTTTTTTTGCTTTCCACGAAGTGTTCCCCACAATTTTGTGGATGGGATTACATATATCACTATTTTTTTTACAAATATTTTTTTTACAAATACTTTTGTAACACTGAGAAACAGAAAAAAGAGTCAGTTGATTTCATCAATTTTTGAAAAAGTAACTGGTAACTGTTCTTCCTAATCCTTTTTATATGCACAAGTTATCGAATATATCCTAATCAAATACCACAAAAAGTTTCAATTCTCTTCATCAATTATAAAAAGAGCTTCAGCATTTTAAATACACCCTATCATTCATGAGAAATAAAACGCTAAGAAAAAGCACTTTGAAGTCATATGACTTTCGGTCATATAAGATGAGACAGAGATCAAGATCTGGTCACTTTTTCTCTAATGACAAGATATCTCGTCCATCAAGATCTGTTATTTGTGTTAATAATAACGAAATACCTTTTCAAGGTAACCTCCAGTAGGATTAATTTACACTTTTTACGCGGAAACACGCTGGTTAGCAAAAAAATACTTATTTTTATTTCTTATTATGAATATGAAGATTTTAATTAAATTTTAGCACTTCTCATTAAAATGTTTATTTTTAAAATGAGCGTTTTAATATTCACGAAATAGAATTCAAATATATGGATAAAAGCAACAAGTGCCCAAGAATAATTGAATTGTTTTAATCTTTCAAAAATCATTCCCTGCTATTCACATGTATGAGGGTTAAAGAACCCTCATACATGTTAACATAAATCAATACTATCAACAATCTAATACTTAAGAGCACGATCACTCAATTGTTGCTCAAAGGCAATTGCCGTTTCCTAGCGTCATGAGACATCAGGCATAC
Organism: Meta bourneti; assembly: GCA_933210815.1. Classification (NCBI taxonomy): domain Eukaryota; kingdom Metazoa; phylum Arthropoda; class Arachnida; order Araneae; family Tetragnathidae; genus Meta; species Meta bourneti. The sequence continues at coordinate 415,194 of OW119927.1, forward strand.
CTATATGCACAGCATACACTTAGCCGCAAATGAACGAACTGCGACGACACTACTGCCTTCTTTACTAGAGCGGTTGAGTAAACCGTTCTAGTAAATAAGGTATGAAACAAGGAACTGTTGAAATAAAAGAAAATTAACTTACCTGGGGCAGGATGAGTTGGTAGACTTTGGTTATTCTCCATTGCAATTGATGTACGACAAAGATAACTTAGCAAAGATCGCTAAAATAAAAGCAGGATAGAGTCAGAAAAATTGATGCACAACACATCTGAATATATAGGTATCTCAAGTCCCTCCCTAAGAGATGGCAAGAAAGTTGTCGATTCGTCGAAAGGGGTTCGAAGACAATAGGGGTATTGGTGGACAACGAAATCTTCCAAGAAAACATCCTGTCGCTTGGGGACGCGTCTTTCTTGACAGGGGGTTAGATGATTGTTAGGGAGTGTCGTAAGCAAAGGCACGAATGATAGAGATGCTACACGCTAACTAGTTATAACGCACCGAACAATGAACTCGGCAAGAACGAGAATTTGCGCGCCCCAAGCATATACTATTCCTTAGGTGTGTATGGATCACCAACATTCTTTCCCATGCGGTTTACTGTCTCTGGTAAACAGGGGGGTTGAATCACCAAGCAATTTTCTCTACTTCTTTCTCCATCCTTTCTTTTCACAATTAATTAACATTGTCTGGCTTGTGTTTGGCGCAGCTTCGCCAAATATGGCCCTTGAGCCAAAAATCCCCAAACCAACCGTTCGCTTCTATAATGGGGTCTTTAGAATCTCCATTCAAATGACTAAGATTTGTTCAATTAGTTAAAATTCGCTTCCATAATGGGGTCTTTACAATCTCCATTCTAAAGACCCCATTATGGAAGCAAATTTTAACTAATTGAACAAATCTTAGTCATTTTTACCAACACTCTTAATACTTCATCCCCAATTTTATCACACTTGTTGGGTCTCACTTTGTTTTCAGAACTCTTTACCTTTTTGTATCACTCGGGATTTTTACCACATTCGTAATCCACATATTTTATTACATCTGATTTTCAATTTTAATAATCAACTGAGAGCCGGTCCCCGTGTCAGTCTAATTTTTTTATCGTATCTTATTCTTGAGGTCTCCTGTTTTCATCTCCATATTTTGTTATTTCAAGGGTGACTTGTTTTTTCATGCATTTCATGTTTTACCCTGCAACTATTACGTAACAACTACATAAGCCCACTTTAATTTCGATTGAACAAATAGGTCAAAAAATAATTACATCATTCTACTTCGAATATTTTTTACTGTGCATTCATGTTTCACTATTAAAGTTTCAGAAATTAGAGATAGTGTACCTTTAACATTTCTTTGATGGGAGGGAATAACAGTACAAGTCAAAAACTGACAATTTTTAGGAGAAAAACCATTTAATATTCCATATTGTGAATGAATAAATTTATAAAATCAGTTCTGCACCTTATGCACCAACAGCAAAGTTAGGAAAACAACCTCTTCATTCCACATCATTCATAAAAGGTTCAGATATAACGCTTACTGCTTATCAGGGAAAAATGAACAAAAATGTTCTGTTATTGTAAATAGCTTCGTACTCCATATGTGGCATTTAAAATTAATGCAGTAAATACTCAGATTTTGTTGCAGGTAGTTATAAAAGAAGACGTCACCAATAAAAGATTGAAATGCAGAGTGCGGAGATTTTGCATGGAAACCATACAAAAAATAAATGCAAAAATAAAAGCCAATTGAAGTATTGAACTACATATTATGCCATAAGCATGCCTTAACTGTATTCGTTTTGTATATATTTGTATTTGTCTGTGTGGCAACACCATTCAGTCTTTTGTAGTAAATAAAGTGTTCGTCACGAAGAGGCTTGTTTTATGTATCGTTCTTATCCTGTTCCTCAGATTTCCTGATTAACCTTGCAAAGGCAGTGTTTAATTATTATTAACAGAAGGGTCTTTGTCCGGCCGCGGAAACCCGGCCGATGCAGCATGCAATTTTTCGTAAAAATAATTCAAATTCAGTAGAGTCGCGGTAATTCGAGTCTCGGTATGTTCGAGGTTCCATGTAATTCGAACTGGTTTTATGGAAAATAAACTATTACAAAATATTAATAAATGACTTTCGTTACTGAGCCTTCAATTTAATAATACTTTCCGCTTCTCATTAGAGCGTTTGCCTTGCGTTCTTAACTAAGGTAACTGAAACCTTTCTAAACTTCAATTAGATCTAAAAGGCGTTACCACAGATGGAGGTAAAACAGGATGGAGTGGCGGCAAAACAGAATTATAGTGGGGCATGTATGCAATGCTATTCAAAATGCTGGAGTTGAGAAACCAATGGCTTTTCATTGCATTATCCATCAACAATCCTTGTGTGGGAAAAACATCAATGTATCGGAAGTAATGCAGGTCTTTGTTAAGACAGTAAATTATATCCCATCCCACTCTCTCAAACACGAGCAGTTTTAAGAATTTTCTTTCGGATATTGAAAGTCAGTATCCAGATGTCTCATATCATTGTGAGGTACGTTGGCCAAGTAGAGGAAATGTTTTTTGAGCTGCGTCACAAGCTATTGACATTTTCATGATTGAACAGGGTAAGTCCGTAGAAGAGCTTTCAGATCATCAGTGACTGTGGAAGCTTGCATTTGTTGTTGATACTACCACTCATCATTGCATTATCTTTCTTTTTTTAATTTGCAACGTATGGGCTATCGGGCAACTGGATCCAAGCAAAGACCGTTGTGTACACGGGGGATGATGCTGGGTTAAATTTTTTAATTTGAAACTTCAATACGAAACTTGTTCCAACATGTGAAAGTTTTTAGAAGAAAACTTGTTCTCTTTGAAAACCAGTTGGGAAAGACAATTTTGGACCACTTCGAAATTTGCAAGAAGTTTGCTAGAGAAACTTGTGTGCCTTTCCCATCACATTATGGAGTACAAACTTTCACAAAACTACGTAAGGAATTTGAAAATTGCTTCGCAGACTGATTATGCAGCTACAGCAGAAAAGATCAAGCTATTTCAAAATCCATTCCGATGTGAAATCGAAAAGGCGCCAACAGAAATTCAACTTGAATTGATTGAACTTGCGTCAAATGAATACTTGAAAGAATATTTCAAGGAACGTTACAAGAATGCGGATTTTCTTTCATTTTACAGGTGATTATATTTAGTTTATTTTTAATTTTAAAACAGTAAAATTCTGACAGTTCCTTTCATTATGGATCATTGGGTGATGATTTCAAAGAAATAAAAAACTTTGCAAGATCAGTGCTTTCAGTGTTTGAATCGACCTCATTTGAGAGCAGACATTTTCAAAAATCACCTTTGTAAAATCAAAGTACAAGGCTAACTTGCCTGACGAACACTTGAAATCCATTCTAGTGATAGAATCATCGAAATTTGACCCAAAATGGACAGACATTATATGCCAGAACAACACCACACGTCCCATACGTACGTAAGAAAGCCAAAGAATGATACATAGGAATAGTGTTGAATGCTATTTTTTCCTTAGGCCAACTTATATGTACATTTACATTATTTGGAATAAATTTGATTTTTTGGATAAATCTACATTTTTATTTAAACGCCTATTTTGTTAACTAGTTATTTAGTAAGCTTTAAAAAAATTGACGTTGACCCAATGTTCCATCCCCACACACATATACACACGTGTGTGTATATGTGTGTGGGGATGAACACAGCAATAAATATATACACACGTGTGTGTATATATTTATTTGTGTGTGTTGTTGGCCCGCCTGACTTCCAGGATTTTTCAATCTGGCCCTCAAGTGAAAAAGTTTGGAGGCTCTTGAGCAACACGATCGGCTATAGGTGAAGGTCTGTCACCATTCCCCATGGGAAAGATCCGAATACACCACGTAATTGTGAACCACGGTCAGATAACGAAACAACACCTGAGCTGGCACCCCACTCACTTCCACATCACACCAACGGGAGGACATTTGAGGCCACGACAGAATAAACGTGCGGTCTTTCCTGGACCGAGTTTCGAACTTGCGGTCCGTTGCTTTTTCAACTGGGCTATCGGGGCCCCTGGATCCAAGCAAAGACCGTTGTGTACACGGGGGATGATGCTGGGTTAAATCTGTCGTGGTTTCAAATGTCACCCCGTCGGCGTGATGTGGAAGTTTGCACTCTTTCCAGGGAGCGGTGGTGGATAGGTAGTTAAATTAACGTCGCACTGGAGCAATACAACCGGCTACTGGTGACGGTCTGAAATCAATCCCGAAGGGAAAGATAACAGAACATCACCTTGTTATATAAAACCACGGTCATGTGACGAGGTCACATCTGAACTGGCACCCTACTTCCATGCCACGCCAACGTGAGGCTGTTTCAAAATGACTGGTTCTGATGATCTGACTGGTTCAAAATGACGACCTCGTTTCTCCTTTTGGGATTGATTCCGGACAATTTCCAGGGCCGGGGTGGCCCTGTTGGGAGAGTAACGGACTAGTAACCGGAGGGTTGCGTGTTCGAATCCGGCCAAAAGACTGTCGTGTACAAAGGAGGCTTGTTCACGTTAAATCGGTTGCGGCCTCAAATGTCCTTTCTTTGGCGTGGTGTGGAAGTTTGGAGAGTGGGGCGTCAGCTCAGGTGTTGCCTCGTCATCTGACCGTGGTTCACAATTACGTGGTGTTATCCTCTTATCTTCCCTTCAGGATTGATCCAGGACCGTCGTCAATAGCCCGTTGTGTTCCTCTAGTGCAACGTTAATTAATTACCATTACCGGACCGTCTCCAAAAGCCCGCCGTGTTCATTCATTGCGACTTAAATTTGACTACCTACCTCTTATTAATTGTCTGTTAGTTGCTCGAGAGATCTTCACGAGCATTTCTTAAGCAACCCTTATTTTATTGATGGATAAGTTTTAAATATTTTCATTTGGCTGGGTCGAATTTTATCTTGCGTTTGCGTTTGATCCAATAGTGGCAGCTTGTCCACTATTGGACCTTCGCCATAATACCCAAATCAACCTCTGATGTTCTCATGTTGGCTTGGTGTGGAAGTTTGGAGAGTGGGGTGGCAGCTTAGGTGTTACCTCGTCATCTGACCGTGGATCAAAATTACGTGGTGTTGTCTTCGGTCTTTCCCTGAGGGATTGATCTCGGACCGTCTCCAAAAGCCCGTTGTGTTGCTCCAGTGTGGCGTTTAAAATGCCTACCGGTCGGAAGAAGACGATCCGTGAAGTTCTCAGTTATGCGTTGAGATATCAGTTAGAAAAATACTCCACTCCCTTTGAACTGAGCTTCCCTGTGCATTATCGATGGATGTATTTTGATTTAGAGCTTTGCGAATTCATTTCAGAAGTCGGTTGGAGTCATTAGGTTAGACAGCTTTCGACGCGGGCTTAAATTTCGTCGAGACATCAGTATAGAATGAATCTCGCGTCACATCCGGTGAGTCTGAGAAAGTGGGCTCATTTTGTTTAGATTGCAGGTGGTTTTTTGTTGTGCCCCTCCAAAGGAATCTCGGAAATGTTCTCCCAGGCAAGTTGAGAAGAATGGAATAATGGAATTTGAACCAAAAGGAGAGCGATGGCAGTGGAGAAATGGTGAACCAAGAACGTGTTAGCCCCTTAGCCGTTAGAGTGGTCTTAAAAGTCGCTTTGAATAGAGGCGGTTTTCTTTCTTTCGGAGAATCCATCAATCTCATCGCCTACTTGACTAAACTAAGGACACATTTCTGAGAGAAGCTATCAATTTCAGACGAAGGGGGATGGCCAATCGTTCTTTTAACACTTAGAATCCGTCAGAGTTGAAGCCCTCTCAACAGCGGGAAAAACAGAGTATCCTTTTTGTCTTTTCGAAGTTAAAATTATCAAGTTCAATGGGAGGATACTTCACTGAGTTGAATATGGAATGCATTTCCTATTGACAAAATGGAATTTGCAAGGAGTTTCAGATTTGAAGATGGGGAAATGCAATGAATATTTATTAACCTAACATTTATCGCTAACCGAGAAGTACCAAAAATATTAAGCTAATAAATACCACTCAATCATGTTCGACAGCATCTACGGTAGTGAAAAAACAAGTTGTTCTTATTACAAGCATCTTCAGCGGCGAAGCTATATATTTTTGGTGTCGTCCGAGGCAAATTATCCTTTCGTCCGGAATAAATGTACTTAAAATGAGAAAAGTAAATCTACTGTAGCAGTAAGCCTAAACTATCATATTTAGTGCCATATTACATTTCATTAATGAATCTGTCACAATATTAATTATGGATTACAGTTATTCATTCATATTATAAATTATTTTTTTTTATTTACCGATAAACTACTTTTGCTAAACCGAATTTACCGCAATACAACTTTAATAACTTATACAAATTCTATTAAATAAAATCCCCTCAGTAATAGAAAATATTTTTATTTTATAAAATGATTTAAATTTGAATAATGTTAATACTATATTTCCATCTGTACAGCTTTAGACACAGTTGTTGCCACAATTCTCATCGGAACACACATACTGATTTTTGTATGAAACTCGTATAATTAATTGTATTAGAAACACATTTGGATAAGAGAACGTACAATAGTAAAGATACAGATATTCATATGAAAAGATTCATATGAATACATATTGATCTGTACATCATTATTTCAGAAAGTAATAGCAATAAGAACCTGTTTGTACTTAAATTAGCAAACAGAGGTTTGGTCTTTTAAAATGGTTAGAACTGTTTTGAAATCATTATAATTTTGAAGAATTAATGTGTATTGCATGTACACATTCTATCTACAAAAAGCAGTTTTAGAAAAGGAAAATATTAAAAACTGCAATTCCTTTTAGTTGACGATAAAAATTTACACGACAGATTTTGACCAAATTTTCATCACCTGTATGTCTCTAGACTTAATCTCCACCATTCTTAAATGACACACTTGTTCGTATCAGTATGCACACTCACAATTGTACAAGAAACACAATCAATACAAGAGATAACAATAGACACAATAACTAAATTATATATAGAGTGGATAGAATATACCTCCATCTATACATTACCATTCCAAAACATAAAAGAATTTAATGTTTTGGAAATTCGTGTTAAATTTGAGAATTGCAGAGCTATGGTCATTTTAACCCTTCTGGCGGCGTGGTATCTCACAGTTGTGTTGACGAAAATGGCACCCCGAAAAAGCGAGTTCCTCTTTAAAGTGTCAGGGTTTGGACAAAGGGAGTGCTTTCCCCTTCTTCAGTCAATTGGTCTCAGCAGTAGTCTATTTAGACCGGATCATCAAAGGAGAGCGAAGACAGTGATAGATAGCAAAGCCACGGGCTACTTCCCAGGTTTCAGAATAGCCTAAGTATACCTAGAATCTTCTCAAGTGTGCTTCTCAAATGCTTGTAGAATGATTTTCAAACAGTGAAATAATTCAGGGGCCCAAGTTACATTCGACTGATCCATACAAATATTCTTATACGTGTTTGAAAAAACAAATATTCACTGTAACAATGGGAAACTTTGAAATTATAAATTTATATATTTTTCTTTTAATGAATAATTTTCTACTAATTGTAAATAAGTTAAATTCTAGCATTGATTTTCTTCCCCACAAACGTTTACCTCCATTACACAGATTTACAGCATGATTTTTGTATAAATCAAGCGATGAAATTATTTATCGCAGTTGAGTTAGACATGAGAGACTTAAAGCAAAGCTAAACAAAAAAATATTCAATACTTGCTTTGTTAATGTAAAATATCCTAAAGAGTATCCACAACGGATATTACCCCAAAGGTTTTCAGATTTTGGGTGTTCACATATCCGTGAAGAAATGAGTAGAATCAAAACCGTACACATATGGTAAACTGAGTTACTTTGCACCAATAACTTTTTAAAGAAAGGAAGTATGGGACGTTTGGAATCTTCTTGATCACGATTTTAAAAGATTATTTTTAACAAATTTTAATGATCTAGTTATTTCAGACAATCCTCTGAGAACCCCAAAAGACTAAAATGGCATCCGGATAATTAACAATTCACAGGCGCAATATACAGAATACAAAAATGGAGGAATTAAGTAAATCCCGAAACATTTGCGATTTGTTTCATATTAATGGTTGAAAATAATTTTATAAATCCATGCAAATGATTTGAGTGATAATGGTTTGACGTGCCTCAAACAGTTTTACATAATAAAACCTAAATTTCAACCAGCATTTTCGAGGGTCTGTGTCATTTATTTTGTCTTCCATTGAAAATGAGTAGCCTGGTTGGAAGAGTAACGGATTAGCAACCGGAGGGTTGCGAGCCCGAATCCAACCAAAGACCATCGCGTAAAAGGGGGCTGGTGCAAGTTAATTCTGTCGGTAACCTGAAATATCCTCACGTTGGCGTCTCAAATCTGATAATACTAAATACATTTTCTTCGCAAGTTCTCCTTGCAGTGTAAGTTCTCGTTTCGAAATTCGAGTGACGTGATTTTTTTTAAAGTAATAAGCCCTAAAAATTAAAATTTTAATATGAATAAGAGACAAGCGATTTCGTTTAACTTTGGTGTACAGAAGTCTCGTATGGAAGGTGTTTATAGCCCAACAAATATAAATATTTGGTGATCAGAATGATATGAAAATCAGCGCAAATTATTTAAATTTTGGCCTGAAAAAATTACAACGCGCTACAAGATTTCATAAGTCCAGTGATTGATAGCTAATTTCCTCCTCCATTTCCTTATAACCATGACATAATTAATAATTGTTTTTTAATGCATGCACTTTAAGAGAATTTTAAAGTATTTACGAGTAAATTTGTTGAAACCGGACCCACTTATAAAACACTATCTGAATTACCCGGCGTTGATCGAATTGTTCGTAACTCATCGTAATACTCAATAGTAGTCCTATGGGGATTTCGAATTGTTTTGAGATCTCTCTACAGACCCAGGACAAATCAAATGGAGTTAATATCTAGACTATGTTTCTCGCAGGGTTTTAAAGAATGAGTGTAGCAAATTCGATGTGAGTTGATCAAACTGTGATAGTAAGGATAATCAATGCCATTTCTATGGGGATTTCGAGGGCAGCGGTAGCCCAGTTCGAAGAGCAACGAATTAGAAAACAGAGGATTGCGAGTTCGAAACTCGGTCCAGCCAAAGACCGTCGGATACACGGTGGCTGGTGCACGTTAAATCTGTCGTGGCCTCACGTTGGCGAAGTGTGGAAGTTTGGAGTGGGTGCCGGCTCAGGTATTGTTCTTGACCGTGGTTCAAAATTATGAGGCGTTGTCCTGGGATCTTTCACTTCAGGATTGATCCCGGACCATCCCCTAATAGCTTGTTGTGTTGCTCGAGGGGATATTAATTAACTACCTACCCATTTGGATTTCGAATTGTTTTTAGCCCCTTCTACCGATCTAGGACAAATAGAACGGGATTAATATATAGCCTATGTTTCCCGCAGGCTTCCAAAAATTGAATGTACTAAATCTGGTGTGAATTCGTCTGACAACGGTGATCTTCCAAAATATTCACTGTTATTCCTATGGGGATTTTGAATTGTTTTTAGCCTTTCTTCAGACCTAAGACAAAAGAACGGGTTAAATATGTAGTCTATATTTTCCACAGGATTCTAAGGAATGAATGTACCAAATTTGGTGTGAATTGGTATGGCAGTGATCGTAAAAATACTTAATGTTATTCCTAAGGGGATTTCAAATTTGTTTTGGCCCCTTCTGCACACACAAGAAAAATAGAACGGGGGTTAATATGTAGCATACATTACCCGTAGGGTTCTGAAGAATAAGTGTACCAAATTTGGTGTGGATAGGTCAAACGGTGTAGATTTGTATAGAGGACAGAAAGACGCCAACTCAGCTTTGTATATAGATGTTGGGATTTTAACAATTTCCCAAGTTCATTGATTTGATCCTGCGTGCATCGCTCTTCCAATTTACTGTTTTTCACTACCTCTCCGAAATCAAAAATACACCGAAACATTTTCGGATAAATTCATAAATAAAATTATCGTCTATCGCTTTATTTTTGCATTGTGGTGACATTTAAAAAATTGTTTAGCTTTAATCTTTGCTTGCTTACTTCGTAACATTCTATTTATTATTTAAAAATGGCTCGTAGTCGTAAGGAAACAACGAAGAGCATTCGAAAATTGATTATTTTTCATCATAGTAGTGGTAAATCAGTTCGGAATATCGCTAAATTAGTAAATTTATTCCATTATACGGTGCAGTATGTGATAAAACGCTTTAAAGAAGAAAAACGGATCGAAAACAAGGTAAGAAAAGGTCGTCCGGCAAAGTTAACTCAACGTGATCAGAGATTTATAGTTAGAAAATTTGTAAAAAAATCCACGTTTGAGTGCAGTAAAAATTTCTACAGAATTTAGTGAAAATTTTTCTACTTCAATTTCATCTGAAACTGTTCGACGAGTGCTCAGATCAGCTGGATTAAATGGGCGTTCCGGCCGAAGAAAAATTTTTGTAAGTACGAAAAATAGAAAGCTTAGGCTTTCCTTCGCAAAATCAATGATAAATAACACCGAAACGTATTGGAATCAAGTCTTATTTGCAGATGAAGTCAGATTTAAGATGTTTGGTTCCGATGGGCGTATAATTGTATGGAGAAGAAAAAATGAGAAACCTAATCCCAAGAACTTAGTTGGAACAGTAAAGCATGGCGGTGGTGGTGTCCTTGTATGGGGGTGCATGCCAGCATCAGGACTAGGTAATTTGGTATTTATTGATGGCATAATGAATCGTGTTCTTCATTTAAATATTTTAAAAGACAATTTAAAATTATCAGCCCAAAATTTGGGTATTGGAAACAACTTTGTTTTTATCAAGACAATGATCCTAAGCACACGGCTCTCAGCGTTCGCCTCTGGTGTCTCTATAATTGTCCACAAGTTCTGAAAACACCACCTCAGTCGCCGGATTTAAACCCAATAGAACACATTTGGAAAGAACTGTAGGTTAGAGTACGAAGACATTAAAACGAAAAGCGAACTAAAAATAGTAATGATTGAAGAATGGAGGACCATTGATGCAGAAATTACAAAAAAAGTAGCGAACTCTATTCCCAGACGTTTAAAAGCTGTTGTGGATGCCATAGGATATCCTACTAAGTACTAATTTACCAAAATATTACAATATTTACTAATATGTAGAGATTTTTTTAACTTCCCTGGTTGGGCCCAATAAAACTGTTGTTCAACATCAAAAAACAATTCAAAATAATAGCATTTATAAAATTGAAATTAAATTAATGAATGGTTGCGTAAAAAATCATCAGCTTTAAGCATATAAGTCGAGAAACACAAAAAAACTTACTTGAGGTACGTTGATTTTCAGGAGAGGGAAGTCCTATAACATATAATTTTGCAAAAAATCAATACTATGTAAATCTGAAGATAACTAAAAATTGTCGAGACGTATCAGTACGAAGAACTGATCATCACCATAGCTTCGGATAGAATGCAGTTTTTCCAACTTTCTGCTCTCAGTAGATCGGACAGCAAGCCGTTGATTCGTCTAAAGGGGTTCGTATACAAAGGTTGTGTGTACAAAGGCTTTTTGAGTCGTGAAATCTTCCTAGTAGCCGACGGGTCAAGCGGGGATATGTGACAGCGGGACACCTGTCGTTATAACTAATTGTACAAACTTAGACATTTTTACTAACGCTCTCTTAATTCAATTTAATCCCCAATTTGATCAGACTTGCTGAGTCACCCTCCGCGTACATCACTATCTTTTTGCATCACTCGGAATTACATCCAATTTTCAATTTTAATAATCAACTAAGATTGGGAAAATCCCATACATAAAAGACATTTCAGAGCACTATTTGATTTACAGAGAAAGGCTCTAGGTTTTTATAAGTGTATCAGTCAGAAATGGAAGTTTCAACTGTTGTAAAAGATTGCGCACATATCGTATTGTAAGAATGGATTTTTTTTCAATCTATATAAATAGAGCTACAATTTATTACTTTTTAAGACGAAGAATACTATTTAATGAATAGGAAAGAGGATAGAAAATATTTTTGGCTACATGTACTTCAACTTGAATTTTGAAAGAAAGATGAAAAATATTCTGATAAGTTACTGTATAAGCATGGTCGTTAATGTCTTCTAAATTACTGCATAAATACTTAATGATTTCTTAATAATTGCTTCTATTGGATCTAAAATTCAGCACAATTGTTTCTATAAGTCTAAACTGTAATGTAAGGCAATTAAATATTCAATATTTTGACGAATTATATGGTACTGGGACCTCTTAACGGAAATTGCTTCCAATACTTTGTTAATCCCGGAAATACAAAGGACAAAATTATTTTGTGTGTGAAAATTAATCCGAAATTAACAATAAAAATTAAAAGCTGTGTTTGTTTTGAATTTTAGAAAACATGAATTTGTTTGTATGGGGATTTTTCTATTTCCGTCCGATCCCAAACTCTTCGCTTTTGCATTCTTCCCTCCAATGGACCCCCTATCGTTATGCCACGAAAGCTACACTCAGGCTTTCTCTTCATTATGGACCTGTTTGGACACGCAAGAACTACATTCCGTGTTCTTTTCCCACTTTCTTGAAATAGCAACTATTGCTTCGGTCGCCACAAAGGTAAAGGGTTCCTGAGGTGATTGATTACTTTTCGTTCAGTCCCTGGCGGCAATCGAGCAGGGTGGTTTTGGACGAGTTCATTCTTTAAACAAGATGATAGGTTGGAACTTAAACCAAGCGCTTTCACAACTGACGTCTTCAGCGCGGATTCTGTTTCAAATTCATCGTTCGGTGCCATAAGCGATATACACGGCAATCGCTATTGATGCTGTTGGAATCGGTCTCAAACCTCCAATTATAGTGCCGTGTGGGGCACATCAATATGGAAAATTGTGTAAATTGAATGTATAAAAGAGAGGAGATAATGTGAAGTGTATCATGATCTGATCAGACTTCTTGTATGTTTTTAAACCATAAGACTTGGTCACGTAATAAAATTTATTTTTAATGTATAAAACTCTGTCTTCAAACGATAAAACCCAACAATTGGTTATGGGCCCCAGACCTTAAGCTGAACCTGAATTCTGTCACTACCGGTTTCCAGTATGATGGGTATTCAAGAAATGTCCATGTTTTCCTTCCCGAAGTTATCGGATTTCAACTATGCCACGTGGAAGACGGACATGAAGGTATTGCTAATGGACCGGAACTGCTGGGAATTTATCACTAAAACGGAACCTCTATTATTGGAACATGCTCCAGAGCAAGAAAAAAGAGACTATCGTTATAGGAAGCAGAGGACATACACAACTATCTACCAGGGCATAGACAGAAAATATCAAGTCTTAATTTCATCTACTGAGGACGGTAAGGAAGCCTGGGATATATTAAAGACCAACTTTGAACCAGCATCTAGAGCACGATTGGCAGGCCTTGTGGACGAGTTCTTTTCAATCCGCTACCAGTCGGAGGACGAATCCATTGGACTCTTCTGCAAACGAGTGCATGAGAAGCTGTTACAGATAAAAGAAGGTGGATTCGAAATCCCAGACCTCTTAGTTTGCTTTCAACTAATAAGACATTTGCCTCACGAATACGATAATCTGGTACAACTGCTATACAGGATGGATGACAACGAGTTCACGCTAGATAATTTGTCTAAACATTTAATAACAGAATCCAGCCGAATCGAGCTGAAGCGGAAAGACGAAGACACAAAATTAAGTATCGGGGCCGATGCTTATGCTACAAGAAACAAGTCATCTAGATACAAGGAGACACGGGCGTCTACTCCTGATCACAGCAGATGCGTACTGGACCCTGAATTAATTCCTTCAAGCCCAAGAAAGTCGACAGTTTGTCGTATGGGGCCGCGACCATTCTGTAACTACTGCAAAAAGTCGGGACATTACGAATCGAAGTGCTTCAAGAAAAGCAATCGGCAGAAACCTGGTGGTGAATTATTTTATATGGAGGACAATCCAAAAACTGATCTTCAACGTGCCTATGCAGTTTCAAATTTTTCAAATGAAAGACCGAGGGAATTTCTCATTGATTCAGCTGCAACTGCTCACTTCTGTAAAGAACGTGATATGTTTACGACATTCAGAAAACTACCACCACAGAAGATCCTAGTCGGAGACAAGGACAGCACCTCGGAAGTATTAGGTATGGGTGATATTCAATTTACAGTTTTAGATAGAAACCGAAATTTTGATTTAACTTTGAAAGATGTTTTATACTCACCTAATATGAGAAGAAATTTAATTAGTGGTGCTCGTATTGATCTTGTGGGAAACCAAATTAAATGGGGAAATAACAAAATGATTATTTATAATAGTTATAATAAATATTTGTTTACTGTTCCCAGAATTGGAAAATTGTATATCTTGAAAGGTTATCCCAAGATTAAAAATTATACATATGTAACTGGTTTAGATCTAGAAAAAGCCCACCGTAGGTTTTGTCATGTTAACATGCCCTTAATTGAAAATATGAGTAAAATTAATTGTGTAAAAGGAATTGAAAAACTTAATTGTAAGAATATAGATAAAAATTGTAAGATTTGTGCTATTGCTAAATCCACTAGAATATCCTTAAAAAGAAACTATATGTACGAAAGGAAAACTAAAAATGTTTTGGAAAGGATCCATATGGATTTGTGGGGTCCTGCTCCAGTTAACTCTCTAGGTGGAAACAAATACTTTTTATCTATTATTGATGATTTTTCACGTAAAGTAACTGTTTATATTATTCGAAATAAGAATGAAGTTTTTGATTACTTTAAAAAATACTTGGTTAAAGCTGAAAGACAGCTAAATGTTAAGTTAAAATGTGTCCGAACTGACAATGGTTTAGAATTTTGTCACAAAGAATTTAAAAAGTTTTTAAATGATCTAGGAATAAAAATCGAAAGAACTTCAACTTATACCCCTGAACAAAATGGCATTGCAGAAAGGTTCAATAGAACAGCCATGGATTGTGTCAGAGCTATGCTTCAAGACAGTGGTTTACAACCACAATTTTGGTCAGAAGCACTTTTAGCATTTATTCATACTAAAAATAGATGCGAACACAAATTAACTGAGGGTATATCTCCTAACGAAATATGGACTGGTTTCAAACCATCAGTAAAACATTTTAGAATTTTTGGCTCTTTGGCATATGTTCATATTCCTAAAATACAGAGAAATAAATTACAACCCAGAGCAAAACTTGGTATTTTGACAGGATATGGTTTGAAAACTAAAGGTTACAGAATATATATCCCAAACGAGAAGAGAATAGTTGAAACAGTCCATGTTCATATCGACGAAAGTAAGAAAGCTGTTGATGTACTATTTGGTAAAAACTTTGAGTACGTTTCTTTCGATCTTAATTCTAATATTCCGATTTATCAATCAAATGAAAATATAAAAGTAAAATCGGAAAGTGAAACTCAAGTTTTAGATTCTAAAGATTTAGTTAAAACTGAGGACTTAAAAAGTCTTAACATTTCAAATTGGCGAAGAATCGAAAAACCTAGAAATAAAAGCAATAGGATAGATGTATACTATTATTCTCCTGAAAATTTGAGAATGAGATCTTTAAATGATATTAAAAAATACTGTACTAAAAATAAGATTAGGTTTGATCCTGTAAATTTCAATTTTAAGCCAGAAACTGAACATCCTAATGTGGATATTTCTAATGTGCCATCTACTTCTAGTGATGAATCTAATTTTTTAGACCAACAGATGTACGACATGTATGATCAGTGTTACAATGTCGAAATCCCCAAAAGTTATGAAGAAACGCAAGCAAGTAAGGATAAAATTAAATGGAATACTGCCATGAATGAAGAAATTCAGATAATGAAGGATAGGCAAGTATGGAAATTAGTGGACACCCCCCCAAATACAACCATAATTGGAAGTAAGTGGGTGTACAGCATAAAAATGGACGAAAACAATATACCTAAAAGGTATAAAGCTCGTCTTGTTGCTCAAGGTTTTAAGCAAAAACCCGGCATTGATTTTAAAGATATTTTTTCACCAGTTGTGAATTTTTCTATTGTTAGATTATTGTTTGTACTATTGATTTCTATGTTGGGTTGGTATCACTGTTAAGTTGACGTGAAAAGTGCATATTTATATGGACACCTTAAGGATACTATATACATGAAACAGCCAAAAGGATTTGTGCTGAAAGGATCCGAAAACAAAGTATGTCTATTGGAAAAGGCTATATATGGTCTGCATCAAAGTGGTAGAGAATGGAATTTGGAATTAGACGGTATTTTAACTAAATTAGGATTTTCTCAGTTAAATTGGTGTAATTGTGTCTACAAATTTAAAGATGTAATTTTAATTGTTTATGTAGATGATATGGTTTTGTTTTCAAAAAGGGAACATTTGATAAATGACGTAATCGAATTATTGGACAAAAAATTGGATCTTACAGTCCTAGGTAAAACTAAATATTTGTTAGGCGTAAACTTTCAAGAGATTGAAAATTCGATTTATTTACATCAAATTACCTACATTGAAAAATTAATGTCAAAATTCAAAGATCTTCCTAAAAGTTTTGTGAATTTGCCTTTTAAAATTGGTTGTAACTTACCTGATAAGGTTAAAGAGGAAGAAATAATTGAAAATGATTTAATGAGGAAATTTCCCTATCGTTCCTTAATAGGATGTTTATCGTTTTTGTCAGATAGATCCAGACCAGATATTGCATTTGCCGTTAATATAATGTCTCAATTTTGTAATGGTTATACTTACAAATACTGGTCTTACGTTGTTGATATTATGAACTATGTTTTTCTTACAAAGGATTTTAAAATTAATCTTTCCAATGTAAAAAGTTCAAATTTGATTGCTTTTTCTGATGCAAATTGGGGATGTGGTCTCACAAACAGACATTCAAGCAGTGGCTATTTAATTTATTTGGGTAACATCCCAATATCATGGAAATCTTCTAAACAAAAGTGCATAGCTCTTAGCTCAATGGAATCTGAATTTATTGCACTAACCGATTGCACTAAAGAAGTTATTTGGTTTAGTAGAATTATAAATGAATTAAGTTTGTGTGATTACATAAGACCCCAAGTATATTGTGATAATCAATCTGCTATCTATTTTTCAAAAAATAGTCAGGAAAATCAGAAAACTAAACATATTGATATCAAGTACAAATTTATTCGTAAATTAATAAAAGATGAACTATTTAACGTAAATTATATTTCATCGGAAAATAATTTGGCTGACTTTTTAACAAAGCCTTTATTGTTAAATAAATTTAAAAATATTATTAGAAAAATATTTTGTTAGATTTATATATATATATATATTGAATTGTAATACATCTGCTGAGGTTTTACAACCGATGGGGCCGCATGTTGGAATCGGTCTCAAACCTCCAATTATAGTGCCGTGTGGGGCACATCAATATGGAAAATTGTGTAAATTGAATGTATAAAAGAGAGGAGATATATAATGTGAAGTGTATCATGATCTGATCAGACTTCTTGTATGTTTTTAAACCATAAGACTTGGTCACGTAATAAAATTTATTTTTAATGTATAAAACTCTGTCTTCAAACGATAAAACCCAACAGATGCTCTTAGTCCTTCTAACGCTTCGGGATTGATCCGGGAAAGTTTCCAATAGCCCATTATGTAGCTTCAGTGCAACGCAAATTCAAACCTACCTACCCTCTTCCGAAAGATCTAGCACCCCTATTCAAAATCGATTGACCCAAGGTCGAATGCCTTCTTGTAGAAGACGCGCTGTAATTTCGCCCCACGTGTAAGCGCTTTTGTGTTGAATCAAAGTCATTCTAGCTCAGGGAAGAATGGCTTTGATTGAAATTCGCTAAAGTGTAGATACTTCACAGGAGTTTATTAGTCTGTCAAATGGGAGCGAAAATGCAGCGCCCGAGGCGGGTCATTAGGGTGTGTTCAGGGTAATCACATTTGGCAAGTTATCGCACTTTGCAACTGTCACATTTCACTAGTTATCGCTTTCTTGGCAAGTGCTTTGGCGCATTTTTTGGCTTTGGCTTCTTTGAGACATTTTCTCACTGAAGTCATTAGGGAGTCATCTTTTCCCCGTCTTTCGAAGAATTGCCGTTGAATAGAATTATCTGGAAATCTTCTACAAGGGGAGTGGGGACGCCATCTTAACAAAGGGTGGTGCATCATTTATAAACATCTTCATTTTTTGTAAAATTGTGTGTGTACATGTTGTGAAAATTAAAAATCAATTTTATTTTTGAGATTTCTTTACCATTTGGAATTTAAGAAACTGCGAAGCTCTCCATTTTTGCAATTGAGGAGTACACAAAATGCTGACTCCCCTCCTGATTGAGCAAATCACAAAATACAAACTCACTTCGCCTGATAGAACTTTGGCTTAATTTTGATTATTAGGTATTCGAAAACTTTCCTGATTGAAACTTGCGATTTGTCTTTAATTTCAAAGACAAATTTACATGAAGGGAAAAGCACTAAAATAATCTTTTTTGCAAGAACCAGTGACAGTAGAAGATTTTGTCATGAGTAAGAAAACAGGAATGTTTCGAGCCTTTGCAAGATTTTGTCACTGATAAAAAGAGAAATTTTAATCTAGTAGTTACTGTATATATATGGCTTACACACAACCAAAATCTGAATTTTTTATGGCTTCTATTCAGTTCTGACATAAAAAATTTGATCACCTTGTTTTGCGAATTAAGGAAATATTTAAGTTTAAAATGATAAATCCACTTTTACTATTTATTTTTAAAGGCAATTTAATACGCTTTTACAGTTTATTACATACCTATTACATTTTTCATTGCAATTAATAACTATGGATCTATTTCAATTTTGGGTCTCTTGAAAAATATTTTACTGAAGAGTGAAAGTAAAATTATACCACTATACTAAAAGTTGAATTTATCAAAATGTTTAGTTATATCATTAAAAATGTGGTCACTTTGTTTTGAGTAATAAAGAAATGTCAATTCAAAGTTATGTAAAACTTCATTCGCTTTATTTCTTTTTAAGGACAATTCATTATCCTTTTCCTGTTTATTACTTGTTTAACACCTTTTTGAAGTTTATTAAATGACGATAGATCTTGTTGAATGTTGTAGACTTTAATTTGAAAAGAAAACATTGTAGAGGTAAATCTCGTGAGCTGCTTGCTTTTGTAGAGAAAATGTAAAGGGCGTCTATTTATTGAAGGCAATTCAAATTGATGTTGCTTCAACAGACTTCTTGAAATACGTTTTCCCTTTGCTAAGATGATAAACCATACACAACACAGAATCATCATTTTGTATCGGTAGAATACATCTACATAAAGTGTCTCATTGTGGTTCAGGGAGTTGTAAATCGATTCTCCTCAAACCCTCCTAAGATCAAGAAAGCAAGCACAAGAAAACTTTTAGTCTCCCTAATACATAATTTTGGTAAATATAGAAAAATGAATTTTTTCACAACTATAAATTCTGATTCCTCTTAAACTTTTTTAGGCAAAACAATAAAGTGATCAAATTTTAGTAAGATGTTACAGAGAAGCCCTTAGTACAAATTTAGATTTTTCAACGTACTCCACGAGCATCCACTAAAAAGATGGAATTTCAAAATTTCCCATTTTTAGTGGACAAATCTTGGAAAGGCTTGAAAGGATCAAAACACACTCCTGTTTTCTTATTTTGGACAAAATCTGTCACAATGGTTCTATATAGCAGAACAAAACTGGTTAAACTGAATTGATGAATGAGCAATGACAATATCAAATGTGTTGCTCAAATATTGCATAGTATTATAGCATTAGCTGGTCATATAATAAATTTCAAATATTATTAATTATAATTAGTCATAAATTTCGAAATTAAGCATAGATAAATTTAGCATAAAATAGCTAAATTTAATGTATCAAAAGTTGGGTTTTATTTCATAAACATTTTCCATAAATATAACTAATTAAGGAGATAGTCATTTTTCAGACTGAAATGTGTCAAACCTCCATTCATTGAAAAATGTACTAGGGGTTCGGATAATTAGCTTTTACGACGTTTTAAATTTATTCGAATTTTTTGACAAATTCCCAGATACAATTTTCAGTGCCTACATAGAATAATTTTATAAATATCGATTTTCAAAACTTGAGAAGAAATTTTTTTAATAATTTAAATGTCTGGCATTTACCTTATAAAATAAGTTATATTATATCTCATCTATATAAAAAAATATAAAAAGCATATATTCTTGGCCAGGGGGACGGGCAATGGGGTCCTGAGCTGACTTCAAAAGCGTTGGAATCGGCTTTTTAAAATGTTTTCAGGATAAAATACGATAAAAATTCATGGATTTCTTTAACATAGTTATTGAATTATGAAAATAATTGTTGTTTATTGTACTTCGCATAGAAAATTGTATGTACACTGCTGGCCACCGTAAATGCAACACCCTGAAGGAAGCATGCAAATAATATGAAATTTACAACATGCATTAGCGGAGGTGAGATATGCAAATGATTAGAATTTCAGCGCAGACGCACATCACGCGCGCCTGTGGCGCCACTTCAAAGCGCTATTTAAGGCTTGGAGATTTCGACGATTTCAAGTACGGCAATTGTGTTTTTCTTGTGGTTTTTTCAAAAAAACGATCAATTATGCCTCGTAGAAAACAGCGATCATCTTTTGATCAAGTATCCGAGTTCGACAGAGGAAGGATAGTGGCCTACCGAGATTGTGGATTATCTTTCAGGGAAATCGGTAGTCGTGTTGGACGAAACCAAACAACTGTAATGCGGATATGGGATCGTTGGATGCAGGAGGGTACGACGGACCGACGTGTTCGATCGCATCCACCTCAGTGCACTACTTCACGTGATGACAGGCATATTGTGCGTATGGCAGTGACGGATCGCTCAGCCACATCACGAACCATAGCACAGCACATTCAGTCTGTACCGCATCATCCAGTGTCTGCGCGTACCATTCGACGCCGTTTACAGCAGAGTGGTCTGTCCGCAAGACGTCCATTGCTTCGTCTACCCTTGACACAGAACCACAGACGTTTCCGCCGCCAATGGTGCGATGAAAGAAGGATGTCGACGGCAGAATGGAATGAAATTGTCTTTACTGACGAGTCACACTTCTGTCTGCAACACCACGATGGTCGGATTCGAGTCTGGAGACACCGTGGAGAGAGGATGCTGAACAGCTGCGTTATGCACCGCCACACTGGTCCTGCACCGGGTATTATGGTATGGGGCGGTATTGGATATCATTCTCGCACTCCTCTAGTACGCATTGCCGGTACTTTAAACAGCCAGCGCTACATCTCCGAGGTGTTGGAGCCAGTTGTCCTTCCTTACCTTCAGGGCTTGCCCACAGCCATATTTCAACAGGATAATGCGCGACCACACGTGGCACGCATTGTCCAAGGGTTCTTCGTCAATCGCCAGATTGAATTGCTTCCCTGGCCAGCTCGCTCTCCGGATCTTTCGCCGATAGAAAACATGTGGTCCATGGTTGCTCAACGATTGACCCAGAATACATCCCCAGCTGCCACACCAGATAAACTTTGGCAACGTGTGGAAGCTGCTTGGTCTGCTGTACCCCAAGAACACATCCAAAGTCTCTTTGAATCAATGCCGAGGCGTGTGGCAGCGGTGATCTCCAACAATGGCGGCTACTCTGGCTACTGATTTTGGCAGGAACCACACTTCACAGAAGTCTATAAATTTAATCATTTGATACTTGGTCAACATGTTATCTACAAAATAAATTTTGTTGTGATATCTCTTGTCTTTCTTGGTGTTGCAATTTGGGTGGCCAGCAGTGTATTTAACCAACAATAAATATTTGTTGAAAAACCCTCGTAAAATCATTTCTGTACTAAAACAACTGAGGTGTAACAATTTTAACACTGTATGTCTTTTTTTTTTCAATTCATAGACAGGACTAAATTTGATATATTATATTATACAAAAATTTAGCGAACCAATATCTTTTTTAAAATATAGTAAAGTTCAGATATTCATTTTGCATAAAAAGTTGTATTTCTAAGTTGGTTCAAAGTACAAAATAAAAAATACTTTTTAATGTAATAAGTCCAAATCTTCAATTAGCATAAAAATTCAATCTCTCTTTTGTACCTCCAAAAATAATTCCTGACTACATTAATGGTTTATTAAGTGTGAACTATGAAACGAACAGCACTTCCAAAACCGGGGGGTGGGTAGTTGAATCTTGAAGGGAAAGATCCGAGGTCAACACCTCGTAATTTTAAACCACGGTCAGATGACGAGGCAACACCTGGCTAGCACACTACTCTCCAAACATCCACACCACGTCAACGTGAGGACATTTGAGGTTACGACAGATTTAACACACACCAGCACCCACGTACACGACGGTCTTTGGTTAGACCGAGTTTCGAACTCAACCCTCCTATTGCTAATCCGCTACTCTTCCAACCGGGCTACCACTGCCCACCAAAAATCGGAGTCACGTAATCAATTCATATAAGCTATATATAGGATATTTTCACGAATACTCTCAAAGCTTGAAATAAAAATGCTCTTTCTTGCCGACTTATTAACTTAGTATACAATTTACTAACGTTGTCAATGTAAAGGGTGTGCTTCGTGACTCTTGACAAGATGAGCAATGCTGGATTCAAAATTAGTAAGTTTCAGACTTAAAGCGCCACTGTAACTAGAGCGACTCATGTTCATTTCATTACACCACGGAATTCTATATATAGCTTATTTCTTTGTTCTATTAAAATGGAATTAACATGGCTGAAACCAGCTTCAACCATTGTTCGGAAATGCAAGCAAAAGTTTTGGATATTTTTCTACAACATTCATATTCTTCCAAAAGTAACTTAAAAGTCTTTTTTTTAAAAGCGTCTTAGCTTCAAGATCAACTGACAATTCGATAAGTTCATCTTGTTTGTTACATTCGATGTTTTCAATATCTGCAGAAAATGGAATGATAACCCAATCTGGAATGTGCATGTTTTCAAAATCTGCAAAGCGCATTTTAAAATCATAGCTCAAATTTTGAAGATATTTTTGTATACTTCTAAGTCTTCCTCTTTTACTTTTAATTGCCGTAGATTCGAAAAGTTCTGAAAATCTTTTCGTAACAATGATGATTTAAATAAGGCTAATTTAGCTTGGAAATCTAAAAGAATCGTCCAAGCTTGAATAATCGTGATAGTTTATCTTGTAAACGGGTCGGTATGTCATTAAATTTTGAAAATAAGGTAGCCAAGTAGAAAATATGAACCGAATTAATATTACCCATACAATGATGTTTTCTATTTTTTCTATCGCCCCTGGGGTCTATATCGACCACTGGTTAGGAGTATGAGCACAGTACGAATATTTCGTACATATGTTAACAAAAATGACTATCTGATCCATTGAGAAGAAAGACATTTTTGAGTTATCAGTCCCTTCCTCTTAGAAATTTGGGAGCGGTCCGACGAAAGCAGCAAAAAGTAAAATTTAAAAAAGTTTTCTTTCTTGCTGGAAATATGAAAAATGCTTATTTATACAATATTTTTCCGTTGTGAGGCCCATCTGTATAAAACATCCTTGTCGCACGTCTAGTGGGTAATTCATCACTAGAATTGTAAAGATGATTTTTCAACTTGAATTGCATGTTTCACCTCTTTCTTGAACATTGGTAATAGACGAAAAAAATATTTTTCCGAAAAGGATCTTTAAAATTTGTTGGCGGACCACACAAAATCATTCTCTTTTGAAGATGCACATGGGCTTTATTCATTCAGCTTTCATAAAATTATAGATGCCATCGAAATCTTAGCTTTGGAGTAATATCTAATTATGTCTTCAATTTTTTCTAGGGGAATTATCCCCTTGATAGGAATTCGATATGCTGGCTCATTTGTAAGGGATGGAAGATAAATTCAATGGGAAAGCATCGTCTTATAATGTTTGGGCCACCATATTTGCAGATCAATAACAACTTTTCCTTATCACCTCAAACAGAAGACTTAATAAAAGTGGCACATTTGTCGACAGTGGAGATGCGAACAATTTTTTTAACGGCGAAATCGCGGTCACACATTTGCATTTTGCGCTTTGTTCGGGAGTGTCAAAATACGCGATTTTACTTAAATTTGTTCAACAAAAAATTAGTTTTATACTGTGCTGTATGAAAATGGAAGAGCAAGATATAGTGTCGGAGAAGGAGTCACAGTCAATAGACATGCAACGACGATTCGAAGATGAACTGTCTAAGCTTCGAGTTAATGCTGCAAAAAACAGTTCGTTCTTAACCGAAACTACTTACCAGAAGTTAATAATGATGTAAAAAAAGCCAAAATGACTACTAAGAAGGAACCACGGGACTATTGGTTGCTGGATCGCTATGATGTGATGTTTGTGGAAAACAAAAGTAAACTCATTTATCCTGTTAAAGAAGGCGTCAGTACTGTACAGTATTACGTCACGGACACTGAGTTATTTCACGTACTTCATCAAACTTCAATAACATTTGTATTTTTGAGGAATGAACGGTTTTTAAATAATAGTCTTATGACCTTTTTTCTTCATACTTTGCCTAAATAGCATTTGTCATTCTATAGAATGCCTAGGGAAAGTATATAATAATTCTCATATTTCATACTTTGCCTAAAAACGCCGGGCATTCTATAAAATGCCTAGGTATTCTATACAATGCCGGCGTTTCAAACTTTGCCGGTAACATAGATTAAAAAGTTATCGAGATCTTACTATTTGTAACTTGATTCATATTAAGTTTATAGGTTCAGGTTTAATACATTTTATTTTCCTGATTGTGCATAACTTTTATTTTCGACATTGAGGTTACCCATGCCTTATTTTTAATTTTTATTAATTATTTAGTTCAGTCTCACTTTTAAATGAGATTGGACTTATGTTCATGGAACTTCACAAAATAAAGCTTAAACAACTGACATGTTAATATATGAGTTAACTAAACTTTCCGGAATGTCAAACAACCGCACTGAATTTTACACAATTCAACAAAAGTAATTCTCAAGCTCCCGAAAAATTTCACTATCCTTTGTAATTCTGGATAACCTAGAACTAAACGAGTGAATTAGAATGAATGAGCGGAGTCTATCTGAAACGGGAATATTTCCTTATCCAGACACACGAATTCCTGACCCTTGGTTGAAAAAGCTCTGGGTTCGATTCTTGATCTGAGAAAGAATATATCTATTGGTTTGCAATCCACTTTAAGTCGTAGGTTCCAGTCTAATTAGCCTTCATTTAGGAAAAAAGTACTATAGAGCGATCAACCAAAAGTAAACCCAAACCCAGGTACATAATCAGAAACAATTTCGGAATAACTAGGTCTTCCCTCTATCGTTTCCTCAATCCAATAGAATTGAGCTAACATTCGATGAGCATTGCATTTAATAATTTTTCGAATGCCTAAATCTAAATAATCTAGTACTGAGTTCGAGTTGGCAATTTATCATTGTAATAAAGATATAAACCAAAGTAATCCCCTCTCACACAAAAAGTGTGATGTTTTCGTGGATTATGCAAGGTACCCAGAAATAGGAATTGTATTTAGTGTTTTTGAATCATTAATATCTTAACAAAATTAAAGGCTACGACATGATTTTTTTCATACTGAAAGAAAACGTTTTCCTTTCACAATAAATTGCTTTTATCTAAAAAAGGTACGATTTTGCTTTAAAGCGGCAACATTTTTGCTCTAGGGATTTTAAAAGTGAGAATATTTTGTCATATCCCGGATATATGTCATGTATCTGGAATTTGTTATTTGAATCAAAACTGTAGAAGCAACCTCCACATTTTCTTCACCACTCATGGCGTCTACGACAGAAGAGGTTAAAGATTATTCCTTCTCTATAGTCCCCTTCGGTGCGAGAATGAGGTATTTTTTCCACACTAGAAAAACCAGCTATATAGTGTAGTGATTCTCTGGGTAGCGTGGTAGATTCAAATCTACAGAGAACAGTCTGGCTTAAATAACAAACGATAATTTTATTTAAAACAATTTCTTGACTATATTAGAATCTATTTACACGACACTTTCACGAATTTCTATGCCTCTGCTAACTGGATGCGACAGGGTGTCGAAATCTCAGGACGTACGAAAGTCTCTGAGTTGGAGAAAGGTATCTCAAGAGTCTCTAGATGAAACTCTACTCGTCGGGTGACGATTTCACAAGATCAGCACTGGATCCTCACTGGACGACGGGACAAGGCAGGTTCACTGCCGGACGAGAAGTCGGTACCGAACTCTCCGCAGGTCGTCGGTTCGGCACAATCAGGGATCGGCTCCACTGGGGTCGTCGGGTCAGTACAAGACAGCACGGCTCCGCTGGGGTCGTCGGATCGGCACAAGACAGGCACGGCTCCGCTGGGGTCGCTGGTTCAAGTCTCGAACGAGAAATAAGCAGGAACTCGAGATAGGCAGCCTCCGCCAGGCTACAAGAACGCGTTCTCTCAGGGTGAGAGGGCCGCGGTGGCCCGGTTGGAAGAGTAACGGACTAGCAACCGAAGGGTTGCGAGTTCGAATCCAGCCAAACACCGTCGTGTACAAAGGGGGCTGGTGCACGTTAAATCTGTCGTGGCCTCAAATGTCCTCATGTTGGCGTGGTGTGGAAGTTTGGAGAGTGGGGTGCCAGCTCAGGTGTTGCCTCGTCATCTGACCGTGGTTCAAAATTACGTGGTGTTGTCCTCGGATCTTTCCCTTTGGGATTGATCCCGGACCGTCACCAATAGCCCATTGTGTTGCTCCAGTGTGACGTTAATTGAAATACCCCCCCCCTCTCAGGGTGAGAGAACCGTCTTCCAAATTATTAAGAGCTCCTTAATGGGGTTGACCGCTCAAAGGGTCACTGAGCTAAGACGCTAGCTCGGGAAACAAACAAGACTCGAGATGGGCAGCCTACGCCGGCTACAAGAACGCGTCCTCTCAGGTTGAGAGAACCGTCTTCAAAAAATATATTTTCTCCCTAAGGAGTGACCGCTCAAAGGGTCGCTGAGTTAAGCTGATCGATCGAGATCACAAGCAAGAACTCGAAATGGGCAGCCTACGCCAGGCTACAAGAACGCGTCCTCTCAGGTTGAGAGAACCGTCTTCAAAAAATATATTTTCTCCCAAAGGAGTGACCGCTCGAAGGGTCGCTGAGTCAAGCCTCTCGAACGAGATCACAGGCAAGAACTGACGATTCGACTCCCTGCTTTTCCTTTTGAAACCTCCCAGCCTTTGTTCGCTGGTGGTTCTCGATTCGTTCGTTCTTGATTGGTTCTTACTTTTAATTGGTTCGTTTTTACTTTGCTCATTTTTGAGGTTGCTGATTCGGTAGAGACTCTCTGACGTAAAATGGGATCAGCTACTTAGCGCAGGTGGCTTGATTACCTAGCAGGTGGACTTAATCACCTGGCAGGTGCACTCCTAAACACCTGGGCTCTTTCCGGAACGAATCCCCTTTTGTCCTCTTCGATCCAAATCCCGACCGTCTGGCGCAAGAGAGATGGACATGTATTGTCCGGCTCTTTTACGACCTGTCGGCGAGTTTGCCTTTGGCGTCAGAGAGATGGAAATGTATTGTCCGGCTCTTTTACGACCTGTCGGCGAGTTTGGGAGGGATAATTGAGGGTCCATGAATGAATCCTCACAATGTCTATCCCCTTGTTGCATTATGTTCGTTAAATATATTTTGTTTCTGATCTGAAATGTTTATAATTAAATAGAATATATGGCAGGTAAAATAAGAAAAGCTATACAAATACGATGATTTGGGAAATTCAGATTAAAAATTTTTAGTCGCACCTGCTAGTAGCATGGTGGTGTTAAAGAATTTTAAAGACAAGTACGAAAGGAAGTACGAACAAGTACGAAGTACATTTGCCAGGACTGGCAAATGTTAACAATTTTAGGGCGGTAGGACGTCTCATTACCTTCAAATGGTAAAAGTTCGGTATAGGTATGTTCTAGGCATATTAAGACTATATTCTCTCATTTGGTAGAGTGATATCTAGGAGGAGTTCTAGAAGTGTCATACAAGAACGCACCACCCCTTAAAAAAACTAAATTTTGTTTTGTGCAAATTACATTCATACGAGGTGAAAGGTCTTTACCCATAGTTTCTTCTTTTTTGCAAAATATTTTATTTAGCATGATTTTCAAAGGGTTAGTTATCCATTGTTAATTAATGTTTGTGAGAAAGAACCAAACTAGAGGTTATGGAATTTTTTAATTCTTTATCGCATCGATGGCCCGCAGGTAGCTGGCTTCACCAAACCTATTAGAACTCCGTCAATTATCGCACTTCATCAAGTTTCCAATACGTAGAGAAATATTAAATTAAACAATTGTGCGTAATTTAAAATGTATGTCTTGTGATTTTGGCGGCAGCAAAAATCATACCTTTAATTTTTTAATTTTCAATCTTTTTCCTTGAATTCATGTCCCTTCGTGTTGTTATTTGCTTTTTGTTTGGTAAATTTTTAATAGTACTTCAAATGAAGCATTTAAAAATGTTTTCATCTCAAAAAGTAAAAGCAAAATAGAGCACAGTGAGAATACATTTTCGAAAAGTGCTTGTGGCTTGTGTGAAATTTCCAATTCAACTTCTTTTTCCCAAAGAACCCGAAGATAGACGCTTCCAAAGTGTAGCTTAACAAAGACAGGAATTCCATCGTGATACTCAACGAACAGGCCAAAGCAATGACTTGAGGGATAGCATTTTAGGGCTTGTCCGTTCCCATCATGACCCCTCGCACAAAAGGTCTCCAACCACGTTTTTGCCCCTTAGCCGTGAGAATGATCTTAAAAGTCGCTTTGAATAGAGGCCCTTGCAGTTTTCATTCTTCCTTTCGGAGTTCCAATGAATCCATGAAACTCATCCCCTTACTTCACTAAATTGTTAGGTTCTACTATGGAATTTCACACGTTCCTGAGGGAAGTAGCTGTCAATTTCAAAGAATCAATATTGAACAGAAATATATTTGTCCAATTCATTTTTCATTGAAATGAACTTATTCATTGAAAAATCATTTTATTTCAAAATTAATAGTTACACGTTTCGTGTCTGTATAAATGTTTTTCAGACAAAACGTGCAAACGTATTTTTATGAAACTTAGCATATTACAGTAACAGTGAAAATGCTATTCAGAGTTATTTAATTCTACTGAGGATTGAATATTAAGGGAAAATTTTAAATCGTGTCTAACTGTTGAATTTACAAAACGTCAGCGAATAGGTTGGCTACCACACCAATGATTCATCTTTATTGTTATAGTGACACGCTTTATATAAGACAAATATACGCTTAAAATGAGACAAATAAAATACGTTCTGATAGTAAAGGTTGTATTGGAGTTTGAATATGTTATTCAGTATCCCATCCACCGAATTCAGTTTTGACTGCACACACATATGTTCCTTGAATAAACGTGCAGCGGTAGTCCGGTTGGATGAGTAACGGTTTAGCAACCGGAAGGTTGTGAGATCGAATCCAACCAAACACCGTTGTGTAATTTTCATTTCTATAACTTTAATTTCTGTGGGTATATTCGCACAATTATTAGAATAAAAATACAAAAGTTTTTAAATATTATTAATTTTATTATTAGCAGTTGAAGTTATTAAATTAGAAAGAATTTTTTAATGAGAGTATTGTGCAATAGAAAATGTATATACATTTATTTGAAGGATTAAATTGAATACACATCCATCTCTGCAGCATTGTTTCATGATATATGGAATCAGTTAATTACATGAAATGAAGTAAATTACATGAAATGAAGTAACAGTGTTTATTACTGTTTAATCTGATTTCGATTTCGCTGACATTGTGATTCATTTAGGTTGTTTGTCGGAATCAGTGAAATGACAAGACTTTTTAAAAGTATAGCGCTATATTTAAAGATTCAACCACATTTATATTTCAGTAGTGTTTTTCTCATAGCATTAGAATTTGTATAATTTCTGTATTTGTATACTACAAATCTATCGACACTACATGTGATACAGATGAGGTTGTGAACTACATAACAAAGTTTTTGAACACATTGGGAGTACCCTCGCACATATTACAGTTAGAAATTGGGGCACCAATTATGCTTCTCAGAAATCTGCATCCACCTCACTCTGCAATGGAACAAGACTCATCGAGAAACTGATGCCGAATATTATTGAAGCCACCTTTATGACTGGACATGCCGCAGGCGTATTCATTCCTAGATCCCAATCATACCTACGGATCTCCCATTCCAATTGAAACGACTTCAGTTCTCTGTTCATTTAAGTTTCGCCATGAGCATCAACAAGGCACAAGGACAATCGCTGAAAGTTGTAAGACTCGACCTCATTAAACCGTGTTTCTCCCATGGTAAGTGGGTTGTTCAAGAGTTGGAAAAGCCTTAACTCCAAATGGAAGAACATTCAACTTAGTGTTTCATGAAGCTCTTTAAGCAAGAATCCGTGAGGTGGAAGGAATGAGGGAACATGCCCGTCGGGTGGAGGTGGGATTCATTTTTAAAATTATTGTTTTTTCTTTTGAATGTTTTCACAATCAGTGAGGGCAAACAAGAATGACGTCACGGGCAACGCCGTGCGGGTATTGCTAGTCTAGTAGATAGTGGGTCGCGTTAGCCCGGTTGGAAGAGCGCAATCTTCCGGCTAGTAATCGGAAGATTGCGAATCCAACCAAAGACCTTCGTACACAAAGGGGGTTGGAATAGCCCGTTGTGTTGCTCCAGTGTGACATTAATTAAAATACCTACCTACCAGCCCCATACATCAATCTTAGCTGATCAGATTTAAATTATCTAAGGATGTAATTTAGTGCTTATTGCATCAAATGCTATCATTAAGCCCGCGAGATTTCAAATATCTTCAAGTGAAATAAACAAAATGTTAGGTAGGTATTTTTATTAACGTCGCCCTGTAGCAACATAATGGCCTATTGGCGACGTCCGGGATCAAACCCGAAGGAAAAGATCCGTGGGCAATATCAAGCATTTGAACCTCGGTCAAATGACGCGTGGCTTGCCTTCTTGCACCCCACTCTCCAACTTCCACACCACGCAAACGTGAGTATATTTCATACCACGACAGATTTAACGTGCCCCACGGTCTTTGGTTGGATCGAGTTTCGAACAAGCAACCCTTGCGTTCCTAATCTCTTCCAAATGGACTGCCGCGTCTCTATCACACAGGTAAAGAACATAACGATAAGTATGGTTTGTTAATTGGGTTTTATGGCGCTGTGGATAAGTCTGGAAATAGTCAAAAAATCACTTAAATGTTCATTCGATTGCAATAGAAATCTCCAAAATTATATTGGCCGTGGCTCAGTGGGTGTGTAAACTGCGTTAGCAGCCTTCGAGTTGGATTCCTGTCTCTTGGGTGTATCTCTTGTGTCAGTAAAACTATCATTGCGCGTGTATTACTTGATGGTATGTGGCGTAGCATGACCAAATATGGCCCATAAAACTTCAAAACCTACCAACAAATTTATATTTTCAATACTGTGCAAAAAGTGTCTATACATTAGAGATGCACAGACCGCCGTCGGTTTTCTTGCGGCCCGCTTCATCACGTTGTTTTAACTTTAGCAAGTCACACGATAGGTAATTTAGGTAGGTATTTTAATTAACGTCGCACTGGAGCAATACGACGGGCTATTAGAGACGGTCCCGCATCAACCACTGAAGGGAAGATCCGAGGACAACACCACTTAATTTTGAATCACGGTCAGATGATGTAGTCACGCCTGAGCTGGCTCCCCACTCTCCAAACTTCCACACCACGCCAACGTGAATACATTTGAGGCCACAACTGATTTAACGTGCACCAGCCCCGTGTAAACGACGGTCTTTGTTTGGATTCGAACTCGCAACCCTCCGATTGATAATCCGTTACTCTTTCAACCTGGTTAACACGGCCCAGGTAATTTAGTTTAAAATTTCGTTGCGAGAAAGTGGCATTCAATTGAGCAAGCTCCTTGGTCAACATACAGTGGCTCCCTAAAGTGTTCGTAAACTTAAAAAATTTAAAGAAAAAGCGCTGTAGCCTAGAATTGAATTTGAATATAAAGTCCAATATTTGTTCATATCATCTCCATGTGATTGTGGATAAAACTTAACATTCTTTAAAAATATTGACCCATTTTCTTTTCGTAAAAATGAAAATGCAAGGAAGCAGAGAAAGAACATGTCACAAAAGTGATCTTACACCGAAACATTTTCGGATAAATTCATAAATAAAATTATCGTCTATCGCTTTATTTTTGCATTGTGGTGACATTTAAAAAATTGTTTAGCTTTAATCTTTGCTTGCTTACTTCGTAACATTCTATTTATTATTTAAAAATGGCTCGTAGTCGTAAGGAAACAACGAAGAGCATTCGAAAATTGATTATTTTTCATCATAGTAGTGGTAAATCAGTTCGGAATATCGCTAAATTAGTAAATTTATTCCATTATACGGTGCAGTATGTGATAAAACGCTTTAAAGAAGAAAAACGGATCGAAAACAAGGTAAGAAAAGGTCGTCCGGCAAAGTTAACTCAACGTGATCAGAGATTTATAGTTAGAAAATTTGTAAAAAAATCCACGTTTGAGTGCAGTAAAAATTTCTACAGAATTTAGTGAAAATTTTTCTACTTCAATTTCATCTGAAACTGTTCGACGAGTGCTCAGATCAGCTGGATTAAATGGGCGTTCCGGCCGAAGAAAAATTTTTGTAAGTACGAAAAATAGAAAGCTTAGGCTTTCCTTCGCAAAATCAATGATAAATAACACCAAAACGTATTGGAATCAAGTCTTATTTGCAGATGAAGTCAGATTTAAGATGTTTGGTTCCGATGGGCGTATAATTGTATGGAGAAGAAAAAATGAGAAACCTAATCCCAAGAACTTAGTTGGAACAGTAAAGCATGGCGGTGGTGGTGTCCTTGTATGGGGGTGCATGCCAGCATCAGGACTAGGTAATTTGGTATTTATTGATGGCATAATGAATCGTGTTCTTCATTTAAATATTTTAAAAGACAATTTAAAATTATCAGCCCAAAATTTGGGTATTGGAAACAACTTTGTTTTTATCAAGACAATGATCCTAAGCACACGGCTCTCAGCGTTCGCCTCTGGTGTCTCTATAATTGTCCACAAGTTCTGAAAACACCACCTCAGTCGCCGGATTTAAACCCAATAGAACACATTTGGAAAGAACTGTAGGTTAGAGTACGAAGACATTAAAACGAAAAGCGAACTAAAAATAGTAATGATTGAAGAATGGAGGACCATTGATGCAGAAATTACAAAAAAAGTAGCGAACTCTATTCCCAGACGTTTAAAAGCTGTTGTGGATGCCATAGGATATCCTACTAAGTACTAATTTACCAAAATATTACAATATTTACTAATATGTAGAGATTTTTTTAACTTCCCTGGTTGGGCCCAATAAAACTGTTGTTCAACATCAAAAAACAATTCAAAATAATAGCATT
The DNA here is from genome assembly GCA_933210815.1 of Meta bourneti. NCBI lineage: Eukaryota > Metazoa > Arthropoda > Arachnida > Araneae > Tetragnathidae > Meta > Meta bourneti. The sequence continues at coordinate 448,720 of OW119927.1, forward strand.
TATAAAATTGAAATTAAATTAATGAATGGTTGCGTAAAAAATCATCAGCTTTAAGCATATAAATCGAGAAACACAAAAAAACTTACTTGAGGTACGTTGATTTTCAGGAGAGGGAAGTCCTATAACATATAATTTTGCAAAAAATCAATACTATGTAAATCTGAAGATAACTAAAAATTGTCGAGACGTATCAGTACGAAGAACTGATCATTACCATAGCTTCGGATAGAATGCAGTTTTTCCAACTTTCTGCTCTCAGTAGATCGGACAGCAAGCCGTTGATTCGTCTAAAGGGGTTCGTATACAAAGGTTGTGTGTACAAAGGCTTTTTGAGTCGTGAAATCTTCCTAGTAGCCGACGGGTCAAGCGGGGATATGTGACAGCGGGACACCTGTCGTTATAACTAATTGTACAAACTTAGACATTTTTACTAACGCTCTCTTAATTCAATTTAATCCCCAATTTGATCAGACTTGCTGAGTCACCCTCCGCGTTCATCACTATCTTTTTGCATCACTCGGAATTACATCCAATTTTCAATTTTAATAATCAACTAAGATTGGGAAAATCCCATACATAAAAGACATTTCAGAGCACTATTTGATTTACAGAGAAAGGCTCTAGGTTTTTATAAGTGTATCAGTCAGAAATGGAAGTTTCAACTGTTGTAAAAGATTGCGCACATATCGTATTGTAAGAATGGATTTTTTTTCAATCTATATAAATAGAGCTACAATTTATTACTTTTTAAGACGAAGAATACTATTTAATGAATAGGAAAGAGGATAGAAAATATTTTTGGCTACATGTACTTCAACTTGAATTTTGAAAGAAAGATGAAAAATATTCTGATAAGTTACTGTATAAGCATGGTCGTTAATGTCTTCTAAATTACTGCATAAATACTTAATGATTTCTTAATAATTGCTTCTATTGGATCTAAAATTCAGCACAATTGTTTCTATAAGTCTAAACTGTAATGTAAGGCAATTAAATATTCAATATTTTGACGAATTATATGGTACTGGGACCTCTTAACGGAAATTGCTTCCAATACTTTGTTAATCCCGGAAATACAAAGGACAAAATTATTTTGTGTGTGAAAATTAATCCGAAATTAACAATAAAAATTAAAAGCTGTGTTTGTTTTGAATTTTAGAAAACATGAATTTGTTTGTATGGGGATTTTTCTATTTCCGTCCGATCCCAAACTCTTCGCTTTTGCATTCTTCCCTCCAATGGACCCCCTATCGTTATGCCACGAAAGCTACACTCAGGCTTTCTCTTCATTATGGACCTGTTTGGACACGCAAGAACTACATTCCGTGTTCTTTTCCCACTTTCTTGAAATAGCAACTATTGCTTCGGTCGCCACAAAGGTAAAGGGTTCCTGAGGTGATTGATTACTTTTCGTTCAGTCCCTGGCGGCAATCGAGCAGGGTGGTTTTGGACGAGTTCATTCTTTAAACAAGATGATAGGTTGGAACTTAAACCAAACGCTTTCACAACTGACGTCTTCAGCGCGGATTCTGTTTCAAATTCATCGTTCGGTGCCATAAGCGAATTACACGGCAATCGCTATTGATGCTGTTGGAATCGGTCTCAAACCTCCAATTATAGTGCCGTGTGGGGCACATCAATATGGAAAATTGTGTAAATTGAATGTATCAAAGAGAGGAGATAATGTGAAGTGTATCATGATCTGATCAGACTTCTTGTATGTTTTTAAACCATAAGACTTGGTCACGTAATAAAATTTATTTTTAATGTATAAAACTCTGTCTTCAAACGATAAAACCCAACAATTGGTTATGGGCCCCAGACCTTAAGCTGAACCTGAATTCTGTCACTACCGGTTTCCAGTATGATGGGTATTCAAGAAATGTCCATGTTTTCCTTCCCGAAGTTATCGGATTTCAACTATGCCACGTGGAAGACGGACATGAAGGTATTGCTAATGGACCGGAACTGCTGGGAATTTATCACTGAAACGGAACCTCTATTATTGGAAGATGCTCCAGAACAAGAAAAAAGAGACTATCGTTATAGGAAGCAGAGGACATACACAACTATCTACCAGGGCATAGACAGAAAATATCAAGTCTTAATTTCATCTACTGAGGACGGTAAGGAAGCCTGGGATATATTAAAGACCAACTTTGAACCAGCATCTAGAGCACGATTGGCAGGCCTTGTGGACGAGTTCTTTTCAATCCGCTACCAGTCGGAGGACGAATCCATTGGACTCTTCTGCAAACGAGTGCATGAGAAGCTGTTACAGATAAAAGAAGGTGGATTCGAAATCCCAGACCTCTTAGTTTGCTTTCAACTAATAAGACATTTGCCTCACGAATACGATAATCTGGTACAACTGCTATACAGGATGGATGACAACGAGTTCACGCTAGATAATTTGTCTAAACATTTAATAACAGAATCCAGCCGAATCGAGCTGAAGCGGAAAGACGAAGGCACAAAATTAAGTATCGGGGCCGATGCTTATGCTACAAGAAACAAGTCATCTAGATACAAGGAGACACGGGCGTCTACTCCTGATCACAGCAGATGCGTACTGGACCCTGAATTAATTCCTTCAAGCCCAAGAAAGTCGACAGTTTGTCGTATGGGGCCGCGACCATTCTGTAACTACTGCAAAAAGTCGGGACATTACGAATCGAAGTGCTTCAAGAAAAGCAATCGGCAGAAACCTGGTGGTGAATTATTTTATATGGAGGACAATCCAAAAACTGATCTTCAACGTGCCTATGCAGTTTCAAATTTTTCAAATGAAAGACCGAGGGAATTTCTCATTGATTCAGCTGCAACTGCTCACTTCTGTAAAGAACGTGATATGTTTACGACATTCAGAAAACTACCACCACAGAAGATCCTAGTCGGAGACAAGGACAGCACCTCGGAAGTATTAGGTATGGGTGATATTCAATTTACAGTTTTAGATAGAAACCGAAATTTTGATTTAACTTTGAAAGATGTTTTATACTCACCTAATATGAGAAGAAATTTAATTAGTGGTGCTCGTATTGATCTTGTGGGAAACCAAATTAAATGGGGAAATAACAAAATGATTATTTATAATAGTTATAATAAATATTTGTTTACTGTTCCCAGAATTGGAAAATTGTATATCTTGAAAGGTTATCCCAAGATTAAAAATTATACATATGTAACTGGTTTAGATCTAGAAAAAGCCCACCGTAGGTTTTGTCATGTTAACATGCCCTTAATTGAAAATATGAGTAAAATTAATTGTGTAAAAGGAATTGAAAAACTTAATTGTAAGAATATAGATAAAAATTGTAAGATTTGTGCTATTGCTAAATCCACTAGAATATCCTTAAAAAGAAACTATATGTACGAAAGGAAAACTAAAAATGTTTTGGAAAGGATCCATATGGATTTGTGGGGTCCTGCTCCAGTTAACTCTCTAGGTGGAAACAAATACTTTTTATCTATTATTGATGATTTTTCACGTAAAGTAACTGTTTATATTATTCGAAATAAGAATGAAGTTTTTGATTACTTTAAAAAATACTTGGTTAAAGCTGAAAGACAGCTAAATGTTAAGTTAAAATGTGTCCGAACTGACAATGGTTTAGAATTTTGTCACAAAGAATTTAAAAAGTTTTTAAATGATCTAGGAATAAAAATCGAAAGAACTTCAACTTATACCCCTGAACAAAATGGCATTGCAGAAAGGTTCAATAGAACAGCCATGGATTGTGTCAGAGCTATGCTTCAAGACAGTGGTTTACAACCACAATTTTGGTCAGAAGCACTTTTAGCATTTATTCATACTAAAAATAGATGCGAACACAAATTAACTGAGGGTATATCTCCTAACGAAATATGGACTGGTTTCAAACCATCAGTAAAACATTTTAGAATTTTTGGCTCTTTGGCATATGTTCATATTCCTAAAATACAGAGAAATAAATTACAACCCAGAGCAAAACTTGGTATTTTGACAGGATATGGTTTGAAAACTAAAGGTTACAGAATATATATCCCAAACGAGAAGAGAATAGTTGAAACAGTCCATGTTCATATCGACGAAAGTAAGAAAGCTGTTGATGTACTATTTGGTAAAAACTTTGAGTACGTTTCTTTCGATCTTAATTCTAATATTCCGATTTATCAATCAAATGAAAATATAAAAGTAAAATCGGAAAGTGAAACTCAAGTTTTAGATTCTAAAGATTTAGTTAAAACTGAGGACTTAAAAAGTCTTAACATTTCAAATTGGCGAAGAATCGAAAAACCTAGAAATAAAAGCAATAGGATAGATGTATACTATTATTCTCCTGAAAATTTGAGAATGAGATCTTTAAATGATATTAAAAAATACTGTACTAAAAATAAGATTAGGTTTGATCCTGTAAATTTCAATTTTAAGCCAGAAACTGAACATCCTAATGTGGATATTTCTAATGTGCCATCTACTTCTAGTGATGAATCTAATTTTTTAGACCAACAGATGTACGACATGTATGATCAGTGTTACAATGTCGAAATCCCCAAAAGTTATGAAGAAACGCAAGCAAGTAAGGATAAAATTAAATGGAATACTGCCATGAATGAAGAAATTCAGATAATGAAGGATAGGCAAGTATGGAAATTAGTGGACACCCCCCCAAATACAACCATAATTGGAAGTAAGTGGGTGTACAGCATAAAAATGGACGAAAACAATATACCTAAAAGGTATAAAGCTCGTCTTGTTGCTCAAGGTTTTAAGCAAAAACCCGGCATTGATTTTAAAGATATTTTTTCACCAGTTGTGAATTTTTCTATTGTTAGATTATTGTTTGTACTATTGATTTCTATGTTGGGTTGGTATCACTGTTAAGTTGACGTGAAAAGTGCATATTTATATGGACACCTTAAGGATACTATATACATGAAACAGCCAAAAGGATTTGTGCTGAAAGGATCCGAAAACAAAGTATGTCTATTGGAAAAGGCTATATATGGTCTGCATCAAAGTGGTAGAGAATGGAATTTGGAATTAGACGGTATTTTAACTAAATTAGGATTTTCTCAGTTAAATTGGTGTAATTGTGTCTACAAATTTAAAGATGTAATTTTAATTGTTTATGTAGATGATATGGTTTTGTTTTCAAAAAGGGAACATTTGATAAATGACGTAATCGAATTATTGGACAAAAAATTGGATCTTACAGTCCTAGGTAAAACTAAATATTTGTTAGGCGTAAACTTTCAAGAGATTGAAAATTCGATTTATTTACATCAAATTACCTACATTGAAAAATTAATGTCAAAATTCAAAGATCTTCCTAAAAGTTTTGTGAATTTGCCTTTTAAAATTGGTTGTAACTTACCTGATAAGGTTAAAGAGGAAGAAATAATTGAAAATGATTTAATGAGGAAATTTCCCTATCGTTCCTTAATAGGATGTTTATCGTTTTTGTCAGATAGATCCAGACCAGATATTGCATTTGCCGTTAATATAATGTCTCAATTTTGTAATGGTTATACTTACAAATACTGGTCTTACGTTGTTGATATTATGAACTATGTTTTTCTTACAAAGGATTTTAAAATTAATCTTTCCAATGTAAAAAGTTCAAATTTGATTGCTTTTTCTGATGCAAATTGGGGATGTGGTCTCACAAACAGACATTCAAGCAGTGGCTATTTAATTTATTTGGGTAACATCCCAATATCATGGAAATCTTCTAAACAAAAGTGCATAGCTCTTAGCTCAATGGAATCTGAATTTATTGCACTAACCGATTGCACTAAAGAAGTTATTTGGTTTAGTAGAATTATAAATGAATTAAGTTTGTGTGATTACATAAGACCCCAAGTATATTGTGATAATCAATCTGCTATCTATTTTTCAAAAAATAGTCAGGAAAATCAGAAAACTAAACATATTGATATCAAGTACAAATTTATTCGTAAATTAATAAAAGATGAACTATTTAACGTAAATTATATTTCATCGGAAAATAATTTGGCTGACTTTTTAACAAAGCCTTTATTGTTAAATAAATTTAAAAATATTATTAGAAAAATATTTTGTTAGATTTATATATATATATATATTGAATTGTAATACATCTGCTGAGGTTTTACAACCGATGGGGCCGCATGTTGGAATCGGTCTCAAACCTCCAATTATAGTGCCGTGTGGGGCACATCAATATGGAAAATTGTGTAAATTGAATGTATAAAAGAGAGGAGATAATGTGAAGTGTATCATGATCTGATCAGACTTCTTGTATGTTTTTAAACCATAAGACTTGGTCACGTAATAAAATTTATTTTTAATGTATAAAACTCTGTCTTCAAACGATAAAACCCAACAGATGCTCTTAGTCCTTCTAACGCTTCGGGATTGATCCGGGAAAGTTTCCAATAGCCCATTATGTAGCTTCAGTGCAACGCAAATTCAAACCTACCTACCCTCTTCCGAAAGATCTAGCACCCCTATTCAAAATCGATTGACCCAAGGTCGAATGCCTTCTTGTAGAAGACGCGCTGTAATTTCGCCCCACGTGTAAGCGCTTTTGTGTTGAATCAAAGTCATTCTAGCTCAGGGAAGAATGGCTTTGATTGAAATTCGCTAAAGTGTAGATACTTCACAGGAGTTTATTAGTCTGTCAAATGGGAGCGAAAATGCAGCGCCCGAGGCGGGTCATTAGGGTGTGTTCAGGGTAATCACATTTGGCAAGTTATCGCACTTTGCAACTGTCACATTTCACTAGTTATCGCTTTCTTGGCAAGTGCTTTGGCGCATTTTTTGGCTTTGGCTTCTTTGAGACATTTTCTCACTGAAGTCATTAGGGAGTCATCTTTTCCCCGTCTTTCGAAGAATTGCCGTTGAATAGAATTATCTGGAAATCTTCTACAAGGGGAGTGGGGACGCCATCTTAACAAAGGGTGGTGCATCATTTATAAACATCTTCATTTTTTGTAAAATTGTGTGTGTACATGTTGTGAAAATTAAAAATCAATTTTATTTTTGAGATTTCTTTACCATTTGGAATTTAAGAAACTGCGAAGCTCTCCATTTTTGCAATTGAGGAGTACACAAAATGCTGACTCCCCTCCTGATTGAGCAAATCACAAAATACAAACTCACTTCGCCTGATAGAACTTTGGCTTAATTTTGATTATTAGGTATTCGAAAACTTTCCTGATTGAAACTTGCGATTTGTCTTTAATTTCAAAGACAAATTTACATGAAGGGAAAAGCACTAAAATAATCTTTTTTGCAAGAACCAGTGACAGTAGAAGATTTTGTCATGAGTAAGAAAACAGGAATGTTTCGAGCCTTTGCAAGATTTTGTCACTGATAAAAAGAGAAATTTTAATCTAGTAGTTACTGTATATATATGGCTTACACACAACCAAAATCTGAATTTTTTATGGCTTCTATTCAGTTCTGACATAAAAAATTTGATCACCTTGTTTTGCGAATTAAGGAAATATTTAAGTTTAAAATGATAAATCCACTTTTACTATTTATTTTTAAAGGCAATTTAATACGCTTTTACAGTTTATTACATACCTATTACATTTTTCATTGCAATTAATAACTATGGATCTATTTCAATTTTGGGTCTCTTGAAAAATATTTTACTGAAGAGTGAAAGTAAAATTATACCACTATACTAAAAGTTGAATTTATCAAAATGTTTAGTTATATCATTAAAAATGTGGTCACTTTGTTTTGAGTAATAAAGAAATGTCAATTCAAAGTTATGTAAAACTTCATTCGCTTTATTTCTTTTTAAGGACAATTCATTATCCTTTTCCTGTTTATTACTTGTTTAACACCTTTTTGAAGTTTATTAAATGACGATAGATCTTGTTGAATGTTGTAGACTTTAATTTGAAAAGAAAACATTGTAGAGGTAAATCTCGTGAGCTGCTTGCTTTTGTAGAGAAAATGTAAAGGGCGTCTATTTATTGAAGGCAATTCAAATTGATGTTGCTTCAACAGACTTCTTGAAATACGTTTTCCCTTTGCTAAGATGATAAACCATACACAACACAGAATCATCATTTTGTATCGGTAGAATACATCTACATAAAGTGTCTCATTGTGGTTCAGGGAGTTGTAAATCGATTCTCCTCAAACCCTCCTAAGATCAAGAAAGCAAGCACAAGAAAACTTTTAGTCTCCCTAATACATAATTTTGGTAAATATAGAAAAATGAATTTTTTCACAACTATAAATTCTGATTCCTCTTAAACTTTTTTAGGCAAAACAATAAAGTGATCAAATTTTAGTAAGATGTTACAGAGAAGCCCTTAGTACAAATTTAGATTTTTCAACGTACTCCACGAGCATCCACTAAAAAGATGGAATTTCAAAATTTCCCATTTTTAGTGGACAAATCTTGGAAAGGCTTGAAAGGATCAAAACACACTCCTGTTTTCTTATTTTGGACAAAATCTGTCACAATGGTTCTATATAGCAGAACAAAACTGGTTAAACTGAATTGATGAATGAGCAATGACAATATCAAATGTGTTGCTCAAATATTGCATAGTATTATAGCATTAGCTGGTCATATAATAAATTTCAAATATTATTAATTATAATTAGTCATAAATTTCGAAATTAAGCATAGATAAATTTAGCATAAAATAGCTAAATTTAATGTATCAAAAGTTGGGTTTTATTTCATAAACATTTTCCATAAATATAACTAATTAAGGAGATAGTCATTTTTCAGACTGAAATGTGTCAAACCTCCATTCATTGAAAAATGTACTAGGGGTTCGGATAATTAGCTTTTACGACGTTTTAAATTTATTCGAATTTTTTGACAAATTCCCAGATACAATTTTCAGTGCCTACATAGAATAATTTTATAAATATCGATTTTCAAAACTTGAGAAGAAATTTTTTTAATAATTTAAATGTCTGGCATTTACCTTATAAAATAAGTTATATTATATCTCATCTATATAAAAAAATATAAAAAGCATATATTCTTGGCCAGGGGGACGGGCAATGGGGTCCTGAGCTGACTTCAAAAGCGTTGGAATCGGCTTTTTAAAATGTTTTCAGGATAAAATACGATAAAAATTCATGGATTTCTTTAACAAAGTTATTGAATTATGAAAATAATTGTTGTTTATTGTACTTCGCATAGAAAATTGTATGTATTTAACCAACAATAAATATTTGTTGAAAAACCCTCGTAAAATCATTTCTGTACTAAAACAACTGAGGTGTAACAATTTTAACACTGTATGTCTTTTTTTTTTTCAATTCATAGACAGGACTAAATTTGATATATTATATTATACAAAAATTTAGCGAATCAATATCTTTTTTAAAATATAGTAAAGTTCAGATATTCATTTTGCATAAAAAGTTGTATTTCTAAGTTGGTTCAAAGTACAAAATAAAAAATACTTTTTAATGTAATAAGTCCAAATCTTCAATTAGCATAAAAATTCAATCTCTCTTTTGTACCTCCAAAAATAATTCCTGACTACATTAATGGTTTATTAAGTGTGAACTATGAAACGAACAGCACTTCCAAAACCGGGGGGTGGGTAGTTGAATCTTGAAGGGAAAGATCCGAGGTCAACACCTCGTAATTTTAAACCACGGTCAGATGACGAGGCAACACCTGGCTAGCACACTACTCTCCAAACATCCACACCACGTCAACGTGAGGACATTTGAGGTTACGACAGATTTAACACACACCAGCACCCACGTACACGACGGTCTTTGGTTAGACCGAGTTTCGAACTCAACCCTCCTATTGCTAATCCGCTACTCTTCCAACCGGGCTACCACTGCCCACCAAAAATCGGAGTCACGTAATCAATTCATATAAGCTATATATAGGATATTTTCACGAATACTCTCAAAGCTTGAAATAAAAATGCTCTTTCTTGCCGACTTATTAACTTAGTATACAATTTACTAACGTTGTCAATGTAAAGGGTGTGCTTCGTGACTCTTGACAAGATGAGCAATGCTGGATTCAAAATTAGTAAGTTTCAGACTTAAAGCGCCACTGTAACTAGAGCGACTCATGTTCATTTCATTACACCACGGAATTCTATATATAGCTTATTTCTTTGTTCTATTAAAATGGAATTAACATGGCTGAAACCAGCTTCAACCATTGTTCGGAAATGCAAGCAAAAGTTTTGGATATTTTTCTACAACATTCATATTCTTCCAAAAGTAACTTAAAAGTCTTTTTTTTTTAAAAGCGTCTTAGCTTCAAGATCAACTGACAATTCGATAAGTTCATCTTGTTTGTTACATTCGATGTTTTCAATATCTGCAGAAAATGGAATGATAACCCAATCTGGAATGTGCATGTTTTCAAAATCTGCAAAGCGCATTTTAAAATCATAGCTCAAATTTTGAAGATATTTTTGTATACTTCTAAGTCTTCCTCTTTTACTTTTAATTGCCGTAGATTCGAAAAGTTCTGAAAATCTTTTCGTAACAATGATGATTTAAATAAGGCTAATTTAGCTTGGAAATCTAAAAGAATCGTCCAAGCTTGAATAATCGTGATAGTTTATCTTGTAAACGGGTCGGTATGTCATTAAATTTTGAAAATAAGGTAGCCAAGTAGAAAATATGAACCGAATTAATATTACCCATACAATGATGTTTTCTATTTTTTCTATCGCCCCTGGGGTCTATATCGACCACTGGTTAGGAGTATGAGCACAGTACGAATATTTCGTACATATGTTAACAAAAATGACTATCTGATCCATTGAGAAGAAAGACATTTTTGAGTTATCAGTCCCTTCCTCTTAGAAATTTGGGAGCGGTCCGACGAAAGCAGCAAAAAGTAAAATTTAAAAAAGTTTTCTTTCTTGCTGGAAATATGAAAAATGCTTATTTATACAATATTTTTCCGTTGTGAGGCCCATCTGTATAAAACATCCTTGTCGCACGTCTAGTGGGTAATTCATCACTAGAATTGTAAAGATGATTTTTCAACTTGAATTGCATGTTTCACCTCTTTCTTGAACATTGGTAATAGACGAAAAAAATATTTTTCCGAAAAGGATCTTTAAAATTTGTTGGCGGACCACACAAAATCATTCTCTTTTGAAGATGCACATGGGCTTTATTCATTCAGCTTTCATAAAATTATAGATGCCATCGAAATCTTAGCTTTGGAGTAATATCTAATTATGTCTTCAATTTTTTCTAGGGGAATTATCCCCTTGATAGGAATTCGATATGCTGGCTCATTTGTAAGGGATGGAAGATAAATTCAATGGGAAAGCATCGTCTTATAATGTTTGGGCCACCATATTTGCAGATCAATAACAACTTTTCCTTATCACCTCAAACAGAAGACTTAATAAAAGTGGCACATTTGTCGACAGTGGAGATGCGAACAATTTTTTTAACGGCGAAATCGCGGTCACACATTTGCATTTTGCGCTTTGTTCGGGAGTGTCAAAATACGCGATTTTACTTAAATTTGTTCAACAAAAAATTAGTTTTATACTGTGCTGTATGAAAATGGAAGAGCAAGATATAGTGTCGGAGAAGGAGTCACAGTCAATAGACATGCAACGACGATTCGAAGATGAACTGTCTAAGCTTCGAGTTAATGCTGCAAAAAACAGTTCGTTCTTAACCGAAACTACTTACCAGAAGTTAATAATGATGTAAAAAAAGCCAAAATGACTACTAAGAAGGAACCACGGGACTATTGGTTGCTGGATCGCTATGATGTGATGTTTGTGGAAAACAAAAGTAAACTCATTTATCCTGTTAAAGAAGGCGTCAGTACTGTACAGTATTACGTCACGGACACTGAGTTATTTCACGTACTTCATCAAACTTCAATAACATTTGTATTTTTGAGGAATGAACGGTTTTTAAATAATAGTCTTATGACCTTTTTTCTTCATACTTTGCCTAAATAGCATTTGTCATTCTATAGAATGCCTAGGGAAAGTATATAATAATTCTCATATTTCATACTTTGCCTAAAAACGCCGGGCATTCTATAAAATGCCTAGGTATTCTATACAATGCCGGCGTTTCAAACTTTGCCGGTAACATAGATTAAAAAGTTATCGAGATCTTACTATTTGTAACTTGATTCATATTAAGTTTATAGGTTCAGGTTTAATACATTTTATTTTCCTGATTGTGCATAACTTTTATTTTCGACATTGAGGTTACCCATGCCTTATTTTTAATTTTTATTAATTATTTAGTTCAGTCTCACTTTTAAATGAGATTGGACTTATGTTCATGGAACTTCACAAAATAAAGCTTAAACAACTGACATGTTAATATATGAGTTAACTAAACTTTCCGGAATGTCAAACAACCGCACTGAATTTTACACAATTCAACAAAAGTAATTCTCAAGCTCCCGAAAAATTTCACTATCCTTTGTAATTCTGGATAACCTAGAACTAAACGAGTGAATTAGAATGAATGAGCGGAGTCTATCTGAAACGGGAATATTTCCTTATCCAGACACACGAATTCCTGACCCTTGGTTGAAAAAGCTCTGGGTTCGATTCTTGATCTGAGAAAGAATATATCTATTGGTTTGCAATCCACTTTAAGTCGTAGGTTCCAGTCTAATTAGCCTTCATTTAGGAAAAAAGTACTATAGAGCGATCAACCAAAAGTAAACCCAAACCCAGGTACATAATCAGAAACAATTTCGGAATAACTAGGTCTTCCCTCTATCGTTTCCTCAATCCAATAGAATTGAGCTAACATTCGATGAGCATTGCATTTAATAATTTTTCGAATGCCTAAATCTAAATAATCTAGTACTGAGTTCGAGTTGGCAATTTATCATTGTAATAAAGATATAAACCAAAGTAATCCCCTCTCACACAAAAAGTGTGATGTTTTCGTGGATTATGCAAGGTACCCAGAAATAGGAATTGTATTTAGTGTTTTTGAATCATTAATATCTTAACAAAATTAAAGGCTACGACATGATTTTTTTCATACTGAAAGAAAACGTTTTCCTTTCACAATAAATTGCTTTTATCTAAAAAAGGTACGATTTTGCTTTAAAGCGGCAACATTTTTGCTCTAGGGATTTTAAAAGTGAGAATATTTTGTCATATCCCGGATATATGTCATGTATCTGGAATTTGTTATTTGAATCAAAACTGTAGAAGCAACCTCCACATTTTCTTCACCACTCATGGCGTCTACGACAGAAGAGGTTAAAGATTATTCCTTCTCTATAGTCCCCTTCGGTGCGAGAATGAGGTATTTTTTCCACACTAGAAAAACCAGCTATATAGTGTAGTGATTCTCTGGGTAGCGTGGTAGATTCAAATCTACAGAGAACAGTCTGGCTTAAATAACAAACGATAATTTTATTTAAAACAATTTCTTGACTATATTAGAATCTATTTACACGACACTTTCACGAATTTCTATGCCTCTGCTAACTGGATGCGACAGGGTGTCGAAATCTCAGGACGTACGAAAGTCTCTGAGTTGGAGAAAGGTATCTCAAGAGTCTCTAGATGAAACTCTACTCGTCGGGTGACGATTTCACAAGATCAGCACTGGATCCTCACTGGACGACGGGACAAGGCAGGTTCACTGCCGGACGAGAAGTCGGTACCGAACTCTCCGCAGGTCGTCGGTTCGGCACAATCAGGGATCGGCTCCACTGGGGTCGTCGGGTCAGTACAAGACAGCACGGCTCCGCTGGGGTCGTCGGATCGGCACAAGACAGGCACGGCTCCGCTGGGGTCGCTGGTTCAAGTCTCGAACGAGAAATAAGCAGGAACTCGAGATAGGCAGCCTCCGCCAGGCTACAAGAACGCGTTCTCTCAGGGTGAGAGGGCCGCGGTGGCCCGGTTGGAAGAGTAACGGACTAGCAACCGAAGGGTTGCGAGTTCGAATCCAGCCAAACACCGTCGTGTACAAAGGGGGCTGGTGCACGTTAAATCTGTCGTGGCCTCAAATGTCCTCATGTTGGCGTGGTGTGGAAGTTTGGAGAGTGGGGTGCCAGCTCAGGTGTTGCCTCGTCATCTGACCGTGGTTCAAAATTACGTGGTGTTGTCCTCGGATCTTTCCCTTTGGGATTGATCCCGGACCGTCACCAATAGCCCATTGTGTTGCTCCAGTGTGACGTTAATTGAAATACCCCCCCCCTCTCAGGGTGAGAGAACCGTCTTCCAAATTATTAAGAGCTCCTTAATGGGGTTGACCGCTCAAAGGGTCACTGAGCTAAGACGCTAGCTCGGGAAACAAACAAGACTCGAGATGGGTAGCCTACGCCGGCTACAAGAACGCGTCCTCTCAGGTTGAGAGAACCGTCTTCAAAAAATATATTTTCTCCCTAAGGAGTGACCGCTCAAAGGGTCGCTGAGTTAAGCTGATCGATCGAGATCACAAGCAAGAACTGACGATTCGACTCCCTGCTTTTCCTTTTGAAACCTCCCAGCCTTTGTTCGCTGGTGGTTCTCGATTCGTTCGTTCTTGATTGGTTCTTACTTTTAATTGGTTCGTTTTTACTTTGCTCATTTTTGAGGTTGCTGATTCGGTAGAGACTCTCTGACGTAAAATGGGATCAGCTACTTAGCGCAGGTGGCTTGATTACCTAGCAGGTGGACTTAATCACCTGGCAGGTGCACTCCTAAACACCTGGGCTCTTTCCGGAACGAATCCCCTTTTGTCCTCTTCGATCCAAGTCCCGACCGTCTGGCGCCAGAGAGATGGACATGTATTGTCCGGCTCTTTTACGACCTGTCGGCGAGTTTGCCTTTGGCGCCAGAGAGATGGAAATGTATTGTCCGGCTCTTTTACGACCTGTCGGCGAGTTTGCCTTTGGGAGGGATAATTGAGGGGTCCGTGAATGAATCCTCACAACCCCTCCCCCTAAGAAAGATTTTGTGGTATGGCAAAATCTATAAGGCAAGGGTTAGACATGGCAACTCGACACATCATTAGAGGCAACAATTTTAAGAATTTATATACAAAATTTTAACATGATTTCAACACTTAAATTTCAAGTTACATCTACTATTTACAATACTCTTACATCCTACTCTTGTGATACAATTATATTTTATCACATAAGTTCAATCAAATACTGGGGTTTATGTACAATTTAAATCGGTACTTTTGGTACGATTTAATTTTCCGACAGCATTCTGCTCAGACAATCTGCATGTTGGTTGTCCTTCCCAGCCCTATGGATGATCTGGTAATTGAAGGGCTGTAAAGCCAACGCCCACCTCATCAATCTCGGGTTATTTCCGGAGTTATTATTTAAAAATACTAACGGATTGTGGTCCGTTTCAATAGTGAAGCGTTGTCCGTCCAAGTAATGCCGCAGCTTTTTAATTGCGTAAATAATGCCTGCGCATTCTTTTTCGGTAGTGCAGAATTTCTTTTCTGTGTCGGTAAACTTCCGGCTTAAATATAATATCGGGTGATCAACTTTATCTGGCCCTTTTTGTGCCATGATTACCCCGATTCCTTGGTTGGAAGCGTCAGTTTGGAGGATAAATTCCTTTGAGAAGTCTGGGGCGTACAACACCGGCTTCTCAGTGAGTTTCGTTTTCAGCTCTCGGAAAGCTGAGTCGCATTCCATGGACCACTCTACCTCCTCCCTTCTATTCTTTCCTTTTAATGCCCTCGTTAATGGCTCGGCTATTATGGCATAATTTTGGATATACCGGGCGTAATATCCACTCAAACCTAAAAATTGTCTGATCTGTGTTTTATTCCTGGGTGTGGGGAAATCAACTACCGCTTGGATTTTCGCCTCAGTCGGAGTTCTACATCCACTCCCTACCATATGTCCCAAATATTTGACACTGCTCTGTGCGAACTTGCATTTGGCAGGTTTAATTGTTAATTTCGCATACGTGATTTTCTTAAGAACCACATCGAGGTGTTTGATGTGTTGTCCCAAGTTTGCGAAAATATAGCTACATCGTCTAAGTAGGGTACACAAAATTCATCTAAACCTTGTAAGAGTTGAGCCATGAATTTTGAGAAGCAATATGGCGCGTTTACTAGTCCGAACGGAAGAACTAGTGGTCTATATGACCCGAATGGAGTCACGAAAGCGGCCAATCTTTGTGCCTTAAAACTCAAGGGTATCTGCCAATATCCCTTGGTCAGATCTATGACCGTTATATATTTTGCGGCTGCCACTTGTTCGATTCGCTCGTCCATATTAGGCAGTGGATAATATTCCGTCCTAATGATGGAATTTAATCGACGATAATCGACACAAGGGCGAGGGTCACGTCCTGGACTCTCTACTAAAATCATGGGGGAAGTGTAATCGGACTCCCCGATCTCAATGATTTTTAAATCCAACATCCTCTTAATTTCTAACTTGAGGATTTCCGTTTGTCTAGGAGAGGTGCGGTAGGGTTTCGATCTAATGGGTTTGTCACTAATTAAATCGATATCATGTTCGATAAGATTCGTCCTACCGGGATCATTTGAAAATAATTGCCTATGGGATTTTAACAATTTCCCAAGTTCATTGATTTGATCCTGCGTGCATCGCTCTTCCAATTTACTGTTTTTCACTACCTCTCCGAAATCAAAAATATTCGGATCTGCGATAGGATACTGAATATCCAAATCAGATTCTACGGTGTCGTGAGAGAATACTTCGCTCATCAAAACATTTACGCTTTCCATCCGCTGGTGGTATGGCTTTAATAAGTTAATGTGGTACACTCGTACCTTCTCTACCTTCCCTGGCATCTCAACAACGTAATTGGTCTCCGAAAGCTGTTTCTCTATAGTTCCCGGACCAACCCATTTTACGGCGAATTTTGTTTGTTGGCAAGATGACAATACTAAGACGCGATCGCCTACTTTAAACTCGCGCTTCACCGATCCTTTGTCGTAGTACGACTTCCTTTTAACTTTTGCGTCCGTTTCGGTTGCGGTGGCTACCTGTTGACACCGTCGCAATCGATTTATCAACTGGAATACGTACTCCGTGACAATGTCTTCACATGGGGGACTTTGGCACCATTTGTCAAATAAAATGGATTCGGGCATTCTCAAATTCTTCCCGTAAATTAGCTCTGCGGGGCTAAAACCGGTTGACGCATGGGTTACGTTCCGCAAAGCCAAGAGAGCCGATGGAAGTACGTCCTCCCAATTTTCTTTTAGCTCCAGGCACATCGCTTTCAAAAGTCTCTTTAGGGTCCGGTGGAACCGTTCCACCGGGTTCGTTTGTGGATGATAGATCGAACTACGCACCACCTTAATCCCAAACCTCTCAAAGAAGGTAGTTGTGAGGTTGCTAGTGAAATACGTAGCATTGTCCAGTTGTAGTTCTTTGGGGAAACCTATTCTACCAAAGATAGCAAGCAAGGCATCAGTGACGGTTTCTGAGTTCACTGCTGATAAAGGAATAGCTTCCGGGTATTTGGAAGCAAGGCAAATAGCCGTCAGGAGATATTTGTTCCCTTTCGGTGATATTGGCAAGGGACCCACAATGTCTATATTCATCTTCGCGAACACTTCGGTGATCACGGGCACTAACTTAAGGGGCGCTCTCTTTTGTTCCGAGGATTTCCCGACTTTCTGACAAGCATCGCACGATTTCACATATTCCTCGATCTCCTTAATACACTGGGGCCAGAAATAATAGCGCAACAGCTTATCTTTAGTTTTCGTATTGCCCATGTGGGATCCGAACCCATCATGACAAAGGCTTAAAATTTTATTTTTATATATAGCGGGTATTAATAGCTGCCTCCGCTCTTCGCCTCGATGATCCTTAGACTGCCTAAAGAGTAGCTCTTTTTCAATCACGAACTCACTCGTTTTATTTTGCCTGACCTTATCCCAAATAGATTTGAGTTCGGGACAATTCTGCTGTTCCTTGGCAAAAGTTTCAGCGTGAATGCCTACTAATTCGATTTCCGAATTTTCCTGTAAGGGTGGTAACTCTAT
Source organism: Meta bourneti (assembly GCA_933210815.1). Taxonomy (NCBI): domain Eukaryota; kingdom Metazoa; phylum Arthropoda; class Arachnida; order Araneae; family Tetragnathidae; genus Meta; species Meta bourneti. The sequence continues at coordinate 466,664 of OW119927.1, forward strand.
CCCCAAATTTTCGTCCTCTAGTTCATTTTCAGGTTCCGTTACCTCAAGTGGATCTATTTCTGTCTGGTTTTCCTCAACTACAGTCTGTTCAGGGCTCAGACGTTTGGTTTGACTCCTAGTCATAATCGCGTTTACCAGTTCTGGTTTTACTCTCTGCGATTCAATTAATTCCTGGGTGGAATTTCCTAAGAGGTAATGTCGCATTTCGACGGATTTACCTACAATTGCTGCCTTAGTCCTAATTACGCCGAGTTCTGGACTTTCGATTTTAATTCTTGCCAAAGGTAGGCACTTGAAGTGGTTGTCCAGAGGTTGCTTAACCCAAATGTTCTCGCCTGTAAAATCCTCAGGTTTCACCAAGTCTAGGGGTCCCAGGTCAATGGTTGTTCCTGAATCACGCAACAATACCATGTCAACATCATTTATTTTGGCCTTGCTTAAATAAGGCTCAAATGAGGGAGCAAAATTTGCGCTCGTAGCAAGATTATTTAAGGGTTCCGCTACTTTCTTTAACTCGGGGCATTGAGGGCGTATATGACCAGGTAAGTTACAATTAAAACAAACGGGGCCACTACGTTTCTCAAATTCCCTTGTCCGCCATTTTGTGTTGGTTCCCTTACTTCCCGATCTCCAGTCCTTTCCGTGATTTTTCTCCCCCCGAATTTCTTTCCCTGATTCGGCTTTTCAATAGGTTTTGGGCGGTCGAGAGCCCTTTTCTCCGGTAGTTTGGAGAACACCTGTTTCTTGACTCGACGGGTTGACTCGTACGCGTCTAGCTTCTCAGCCAATGCGCTCAGTTCGGTCAACTCGCCCCATTGATCAATAAAGTGGTCCTTTATGTCGGCCGGTACCCTTCTTTTCATTTGATCAGCGATCATCAGATTCTTAAGAGAATCAAAATCCTCAACTTGGATTCCGCTAAGCCACCCTTCTAGATAGCTTCTTAGTTCGAAGATCATGTCCTTCCATAAAGAGCCATTTTGTCTCTGATGCGTTTGAAATTTGCATCTAAAGGATTCTGCGCTAAGCTTGAATCTAGCGAGAAGTACGGACTTTACATGATCATAGTCATCACTCAATTCCTCGGGTTCACGAATAATAATCTCCGCGATTTCAATCGGCAACAGACTAAGCAGCTGTGAGACCAATTCGTCATACTCGATTTTTAATTTTCTACTCTGGCGTTCAAAAAGCGTTAAGAACAAGGCCATATCTATTTTGTCAGCATCAAACTTTTGCATGACTGATTTAATGTTTTTAGACGGTTTCCCGCTATCATGGCTAGACGAACTTAAACTATTTACTTCTCCCGATTGTTGTAATCTTAGCTTCTCTAGTTCGAAAGCCCTTTCCGCAGCTAATTTTTCCTCTTCCTTAGCTAATTTTTCCTCTTCCCTAGCCTCCGCCTCAGCCAATTTCCTCTCTTCTATGATATTAACTATCATATCCTTAGCGCTTTCCTCGCTAAAATGATTGCATTCCTGTATTTTCCTTGCTAGATCGATGATTCGATCTTCGGAACCAAACTCAACATTAAACTCGTATGCTAATTTCTGCAAGTCTACCTTTTTCTGCTTAGTTAAAAACGCCATGGTACTACACTAGTAATCAGAATTTCTTTAGAATGGATTCCACAATTAAATCAATTTAAAAATTTAAACACTTTTCACAACAGTTTTTTTCTCAACAATTTAAAACAATAATCTATTAAATTGCCTCTAAAGAAATGCCAAGCTTACCTTGTCTGACGACTGGCTCTGCTTTTTCGACAGGTCTCTGCTCTGCCTCTGTTGGGATGTCAGACGGGCGTTCGTTTTTTTTTCTTCCACTGGCACACTAGCACTTTTCTTCAACACTGGACAGGATGTCCTTCACGTTGTAGCAGTTCTGGATGGTTCTGCTTTTTCTCACTTCACAACTCTTCTTGAGTTTGCCTCTGGACTGGATGTCCTCACGTAATAAATCCTGGGTGGGCTTACTACGCAAAAGGTGTGGTTGCCAATTTTTTATTTAATGGCTAACAATCCCACCTGCTGCCACCAATAATTTAAGTAGACTGTAGTGATTCTCTGGGTAGCGTGGTAGATTCAAATCTACAGAGAACAGTCTGGCTTAAATAACAAACGATAATTTTATTTAAAACAATTTCTTGACTATATTAGAATCTATTTACACGACACTTTCACGAATTTCTATGCCTCTGCTAACTGGATGCGACAGGGTGTCGAAATCTCAGGACGTACGAAAGTCTCTGAGTTGGAGAAAGGTATCTCAACAGTCTCTAAATGAAACTCTACTCGTCGGGTGACGATTTCACAAGATCAGCACTGGATCCTCACTGGACGACGGGACAAGGCAGGTTCACTGCCGGACGAGAAGTCGGTACCGAACTCTCCGCAGGTCGTCGGTTCGGCACAATCAGGGATCGGCTCCACTGGGGTCGTCGGGTCAGTACAAGACAGCACGGCTCCGCTGGGGTCGTCGGATCGGCACAAGACAGGCACGGCTCCGCTGGGGTCGTCGGATCGGCACAAGACAGGCACGGCTCCGCTGGGGTCGCTGGTTCAAGTCTCGAACGAGAAATAAGCAGGAACTCGAGATAGGCAGCCTCCGCTAGGCTACAAGAACGCGTTCTCTCAGGGTGAGAGAACCGTCTTCCAAATTATTAAGAGCTCCTTAATGGGGTTGACCGCTCAAAGGGTCACTGAGCTAAGACGCTAGCTCGGGAAACAAACAAGACTCGAGATGGGTAGCCTACGCCGGCTACAAGAACGCGTCCTCTCAGGTTGAGAGAACCGTCTTCAAAAAATATATTTTCTCCCTAAGGAGTGACCGCTCAAAGGGTCGCTGAGTTAAGCTGATCGATCGAGATCACAAGCAAGAACTGACGATTCGACTCCCTGCTTTTCCTTTTGAAACCTCCCAGCCTTTGTTCGCTGGTGGTTCTCGATTCGTTCGTTCTTGATTGGTTCTTACTTTTAATTGGTTCGTTTTTACTTTGCTCATTTTTGAGGTTGCTGATTCGGTAGAGACTCTCTGACGTAAAATGGGATCAGCTACTTAGCGCAGGTGGCTTGATTACCTAGCAGGTGGACTTAATCACCTGGCAGGTGCACTCCTAAACACCTGGGCTCTTTCCGGAACGAATCCCCTTTTGTCCTCTTCGATCCAAGTCCCGACCGTCTGGCGCCAGAGAGATGGACATGTATTGTCCGGCTCTTTTACGACCTGTCGGCGAGTTTGCCTTTGGCGCCAGAGAGATGGAAATGTATTGTCCGGCTCTTTTACGACCTGTCGGCGAGTTTGCCTTTGGGAGGGATAATTGAGGGGTCCGTGAATGAATCCTCACAATAGCCAAAGGCGATGTCCGAGGCTGTCTTGATAAAAAAAGGCCGCATCGAGACCCTTATTTCTCCCCCACATACAACACTTTTCTAAGAAATCTTACATACCCCATCTTATTGAGAAAGGTTTCACTGATCAGAAGATTCCTGCTGTGTTGTTTCCTTAGTTAAATGACCTGTCAGTGTGATGGATGGATTTAGTCATTATGTTTTCCAGTAATCCAGATTCTTATTGTGTTGATGGTCTGCGTAATTTAAGTGACGAGCCAAGTTGCTACTCATTGAAAAAAAAATGTGCGCCGTAAAAGAGAATACGATCGAATAATTATATATGGTCTTCTTTATTCCACTCCCCATGGAATGTCTTTTCTATTGACTCCCTACTGAGAAAAACTCGTTAACCCTCCTGGCGGCGAGGCATCTCAAAGTTGTGTTCCCGAAAACGGCACCCCCCAAAAGCGAGTTCCCTTTAAAAGTGTCAGGGTTTGGACAAAGGGAGTGCTTTCCCCTTCTTCAGTCAATTGGTCTCAGCAGGGGTCTATTTAGACCGGACCATCAAAGAGAGCGATGACAGTGATAGATAGCAAAGCCACGGGCTACTTCCCAGGTCCCAGAATACCCTAAGTATACCTTCTCGAGGGTGCTTCTCAAATGCTTGTACAACGACTTTCAAATAGTGAAATAATTCAGGGGCCCAAGATACATTCGACTGATCCATACAAATTTTCTTATACGTGTTTGAAAAAACAAATATTCACTGTAACAATGGGAAACTTTGAAATTATAAATTTATATATTTTTCTTTTAATGAATAATTTTCTACTAATTGTAAATAAGTTAAATTCTAGCATTGATTTTCTTCCCCACAAAAGTTTGCCTCCATTACACAGATTTACAGCATAATTTTTGTATAAATGAAGCGATGAAATTATTTATCGCATTTGATTTAGACATGAGAGACTTAAAGCAAAGCTAAACAAAAAATATTCAATACTTGCTTTGTTAATGTAAAATATCCTAAAGAGTAACCACAACGGATATTACCCCAAAGGTTTTCAGATTTTGAGTGTTCACATATCCGTGAAGAAATGAGTAGAATCAAAACAGTACACATATGGTAAACTGAGTTATTTTGCACCAATAACTTTTTAAAGAAATGAAGTATGGGACGTTTGGAATCTTCTTGATCACAATTTTGAACGATTATTTTTATTAAATTTTAATGGTCTAGTTATTTCAGACAATCCCTGAGAACCCCAATAGACTAAAATGGCATCCGGATAATTAACGAACCGTTAATTATCCGGGTATATAGGCGCAAGATACAGAATACAAAAATGGAGGAATTAAGTAAATCCCGAAACATTTGCGATTTGTTTCATATAAATGGTTGAAAATAATTTTATAAATCCATACAAATTATTTGAGTGATAATGGTTTGACGTAGCCCTCAACAGTTTTACATAAAAAAAACCTAAATTTCAACCAGCATTTTCGAGGATCTGTGTCTCGTCATCTGACAGTGTTTCAAAATTACGTGGTGTTGTCCTTGGATCTTTCCCTTCGGGTTTGATCCTGGACCGTCGCTAATAGCCGTTGTCTTGCTCCAGTGCGACGTTAATTAAATACTTATCCACTGAAAATGAAGTGTTTCTCAACTGCCGGTCTCAGCCAATTACCTTGCCCTAGCATTAGTTATATCGGGTCGTAAGAGGTTATCCTGGGATTTGTCATTTTTGATATCTAAGGATTTTTTATGATGAAATATTTTATAGTGATAATATTCTGAGAATATTCGTGAATGGTGCCAAAATGTTCAGAATCAGAAAGCCTTAATAATATCTGTATAGATAACATCACTGACCAAGTAACAGTAAAGAAAATTTCTCCACTGAAAATGAAAATCAAAGGGGAAATGAATCATCTATCGGGGTCTCAAATCTGATAATACTAAATACTGTTTCTTCGCAAGTTCTCCTAGCAGTGTAAGTTTTCGTTTCGAAAATCGAGTGACGTGATTTTTTTTAAAGTAATAAGCCCTAAAGATTAAAATTTTAATATGAATAAGAGACAAGGGATTTCGTTTAACTTTGGTGTACAGAATTCTCGTATGGAAGGTGTTTATACGTTACCACCGAGATAACAAGGCCAGACCGCTGTGACGTTTCGATCACGTGACTCGCTTACTAGTAGTCATAACAAACATCGCCGCATGGCCGGCTACTTGTGGATTACCTTTAATGTAGCGTAAGAAATTAGGGTTTTTTATACTATTTTACCGGAAAGCAAGTGCAGCTGCCAGTTAAATATTGTTATATAACATTTGTGGAACATTACAGTGTCAAGGTGTTAAAGGCTTTCATCAAATAACACGTTTAACGTGTGTCCAGACCGATTTCTTTAGGCTTAACCACGAGGCTATCCAAAATGCCCTTTCGATGCTGTGTACCTACTTGCTCTGGAAATTATAGATATGGTGATGCACCAAAAGTGGCAGTTTTCTCCTTTCCAGAGGATAAAAATATTAGAAAAAGATGGCTCAGGGCGATTCCACGAGCCGACTTTACACCATCAAAACGCAGCAAAGTCTGCGAACTTCATTTTCAAAACGATGATATCGTCCGGAATGTATCGAAATTCAACAAAAAAACTGGTGAGTGTTCTACCTTTTCCATGAAACGTCTCCGTTTAAAAGTTGGTGCTATACCAAGTATATTTCCATATTGCCGTAAATATCGCTCGAAAACTTGTCCCACCGTTCGTAAAAGCTGGGAAGATAAAATTCGTGAAACTGAGGAATCCAATTTATTGAGAGCTATCAACGAAAGCAAATATGAGTTCATTGCTCATCATGAATCTATTTCTTTTCAAAATTTTAATAGGCTACTAGAAATTCTGGATTCATTACCCCATAAACAAAATTGGTTTAAACTAATTGAGGAGTCAAAAGTTACTTTTTTCAAAATTTATTTTAATCTAGGACCTGCAACAAATTAGACTGTTGTAATACATTCAAATCTGAAAATGGAAACATTTATGTGGCCAAGAAATTTCTGTAGATAACAATCAAATAAAAACACCCTGTCACGTTAATAATTTGGAAGTTATTGAAAATTGTTTGAATTTTATAAATGAAATATCAATGAAAAATTCTTCAGCCAACTATGATAATAATCGCTTCAGTTGCTTTTACAGTTCAATTGCTTTGATTTCCCATTTTTACAGATTTAATGATGAAGAAAACATTAATTCGATTTCTTTAGACTATGAGAAAGGGTTTTCTTTTCGATTTATGGTCGCATTTGAGAAACTATGATATTGGGCGGTATTAAGCTTGATTGACGTGTGTATTTTAATTAATAAAAGTCATAAGCGAGTTTTTCGCTATATTTTAATTGAATTTACGATATAATTTTGGCTGGTTTTTTAATAAGTTATTGCTTTTACTATTTACGCACACTCTCTGTTATCGTTAGTAAATAAGGAAGAAAGACGCGAGGGTGTGGAAGTTTCATTCTGAGATTATCATAGTTTTGACTAGGGAAAAACCATATTTACAAACTGCTATAATAATTTGCAATAACGTATAACAATATTTTCCTGTGGTCTCGACGTATATAGAATATATTATGTATCGTTGTAGACAGATTTCACTGTATTAGGCTTTGAATATTCCAATACGGCGGTGGTCGTTCGTATCGCACGTATGACTACTAGGGAAACGCCATGACGGCAGCGGTCAGGCCTTGTTATCTCGGTGGTAACGGTTTATAGCCCAACAAATATAAATATTTTGTGAACAGAATGAGATGAAAATCAGGGCAAATTATTTTAATTTTGGCCTGAAAAAATTTACAACGCGTTACAAGATTTCATTAGTTCAGTGATTGATAGCTAATTTCCTCCTCCATTTCCTTATAACCATGACATAATTAATAATTGTTTTTTAATGCATGCACTTTAAAAGAATTTTAAAGGTATTTACGAGTAAATTTGTTGAAACCGGACCCTCTTATAAAACACTATCTGAATTACCCGGCGTCGATCGAATTGTTTGTAACTCATCGTAATATTCAATAATAGTCCTATGGGGATTTCGAATTGTTTTGAGATCTCTCTACAGACCCAGGACAAATCAAATGGAGTTAATATCTAGACTATGTTTCTCGCAGAGTTTTAAAGAATGAGTGTAGCAAATTCGATATGAGTTGATCAAACTGTCATAGTAAGGATAATCAATGGTAATTTCTATGGGGATTTCGAGGGCAGCGGTAGCCCAGTTCGAAGAGCAACGGATTAGAAAACAGAGGGTTGCGAGTTCGAAACTCGGTCCAGCCAAAGACCGTCGGATACACGAAGACTGGTGCACGTTAAATCTATCGTGGCCTCAAGTGTCCTCACGTTGGCGAAGTGTGGAAGTTTGGAGTGGGGTGCCGGCTCAAGTATTGTTCTTGACCGTTGTTCAAAATTATGAGGCGTTGTTCTGGGATCTTTCACTTCAGGATTGATCCCGGAACATCCCCCAATAGCCCGTTGTGTTGGGGGACATTAATTAACATCCAGGGGGACATTAATTAACTACATACCCATTTGGATTTCGAATTGTTTTTAGCCCCTTCTCCCGACCCAGGACAAATAGAACGGGATTAATATCCTGTATAACCTATGTTTCCCGCAGACATCCAAAAATTGAATGTACTAAATCTGGTGTGAATTCATCTTCAAAATATTCAATGTTATTCCAATGGGGATTTTGAATTGTTTTTAGCCTTTCTCCAGACCTAAAGCAAAAGAACGTGTTAAATATGTAGTCTATATTTTCCACAGGATTCTAAGGAATGAATGTACCAAATTTGGTGTGAATTGGTATGACAGTGATCGTAAAATATTCAATGTTATTTCTAAGTGGATTTCAAATTTGTTTTGGCCCCTCTGCAGATCTAGGACCAATTGAACGGGGTTAATATATAGCCTACGTTGCCAGCAGGATTCTATAGAATGAATGTACCATATATTTGGTGTGAATTGTTCAGACAGTGATCGTAAAAATACTTAACGCTATTCCTATGGTGATTTCGAATTGTTTTACCTCTTCTCCACATCCAAGAAAAATAGAACGGGGGTTAATATGTAGCATACTTTACCCGTAGGGTTCTGAAGAATAAGTGTACCAAATTTGATGTGGATAGGTCAAACGGTGTAGATTTGTATAGAGGACAGAAAGACGCCAACTCAGCTTTGTATACAGATGTCTATCCCCTTGTTGCATTATGTGCGTTAAATATATTTTATTTCTTATCTGAAATGTTTATAATTAAATAGAATACTGCAGGTAAAATAAGAAAAGCTATGCAAATACGATGATTTGGGAAATTCAGATTAAAAAAAAATTTAGTCGCACCTGCTAGTAGCATGGCGGTGTTAAAGAATTTTAAAGACAAGTACGAAAGGAAGTACGAACAAGTACGAAGTACATTTGCCAAGACTGGCAAATGTTAAGAATTTTAGGGCGGTAGGACGTCTCATTACCTTCAAATGGTAAAAGTTCGATATAGGTATGTTCTAGGCATATTAAGACTATATTCTCTCGTTTGATAGTGATTCTAGGAGGTGTTCTAGAAGTGACATACAAGAGCGCACCACCCCTTAAAAAACTAAATTATGTTTTGCGCAAATTACATTCATACGAGGCGAAAGGTCTTTACCCAGTTTCTTTTTTTTGCAAAACATATTTTATTTAACATGATTTTCAAAGGGTTAATTATCCATTGTTAATTAAGGTTTGTGAGAAAGAACCAAACTAGAGGTTTTGGAATTTTTTAATTCTTTATCGCATCGATGGCCCGCAGGTAGCCGGCTTCACCAAACCTATTAGAACTCCGTCAATTATCGCACTTCATTAAGTTTCCAATACGTAGAGAAATATTAAAATAAACAATTGTGCGTAATTTAAAATGTATGTCTTGTGATTTTGGCTGCAGCAAAAATCATACCTTTAATTTTTTTAATTTTCAATCTTTTTCCCTGAATTCATGTCCTTTCGCTTTTGTTTGGTAAATTTTAATCGTACTTCAAATGAAGCATTTAAAAATGTTTTCATCTCAAAAAGTAAAAGCAAAATAGCAGTGAGAATACATTTTCGAAAAGTGCGTGTCGGTTCCAAATTTCCAATTCAACTTCTTTTTCCCGAAGAACCCAAAAATGGACGCTTTCAAAGTGTAGCTTAACAAAGACAGGAATGCCGTCGGGATACTCAACGAACACGCCAAAGGACTTGAGGGAAGCATTTTAGGGATTGTCCGTTCCCATCAGGACCCCTCGCACTAAAGGTCTAGAGCCACGCCCTCTCGTTAGAGGACACGGGTGGTAGAGGGGAAGGAAAAGTGACCGTTCAAAGATTCTCGGGGTTGACACTTAAGCTTACATTTTGGTTTACGAGATATCTCGGGGTTGACACTTAAACTGGCATTTTGGTTTACGAAATATCTCGGGGTGGCCGCCTGAAGGGTTAATGTAAAACGTATGAAAATAATTTGCGTTAAACACGATGAAATATCACTCTGCTTCATTTTTCGGGGCCTAATATTACTCGAGACTTTGTATCCATCATGTTGCCTTAAAATTAAAATTTTTTAATTTTCGTACATTCCATTTAGAACACTGAAGTTAAAATATTTTCACGCTCTTCGAACGCTCTTACCCAGGGATCTTCGAGCGTTTTCGTGCCTCGCTGCGGCTCACTTTGGGCAGTTGAGAGAATCATCCACCTGTGAAAATTTCTTAGATTCAGATAAAATCGCTTCGTAATATTTTCTTCTTAACTTACATCCTAAGATTATTTCAAATGTATCTTACTTGTCGATGAAGTATCTAATCGGTCCAACGCTTATAGTATTCAAAATAATTTATGGAGTAAACAACTTATGAAGAGGCAGCTAATGTCGTTAAGGAAACAATGCATTTGTGATTTATTTTAACTCTTGAATGGTTACTTCAGACAGGTGAGAAAAGGAAATTAGCCTTGTGCACGTATCAACCAAGAGCACTTTATGATAAAATGTATCTCCTTGACTTCTATACAAGTTCTGCATTCATCCCATCAGTCATGTAATTCAGGGCAACAGAGGATAATAACTGTCATATGTCTAAAAGGGCAGTTTGCACCATTTTGGGTGTAGTAATACTATATTGCGATCGTCGAATATTATCATCCTACGACGCCGCAAATTATGTCCCATTGTAACTGTTCTGGTCGTTTGGAATTGTTTCCACAAACGATTTAAGGAAAGAAGTTGAGATTGATCAGAGTAAAAAAATTTAGCATTTCGACAATCGTCTGTTCCTCCTCAAGATCCCCCAATCGCATGCCAGAGTTGGGAATTTTCCAAACGCATCATCCATAAAGAGGAAAATTCAGTTCAAATCGCGAGTATATGGGCAAAACGCTTTCTCCGACCTTTACAACTCTGATACAAACAAGAGGGTCATTGATACCGTAAGACTTATTTGTATATCTGAAGTGGATCGAATTGCTTTTTCGACAAGTTGTGTGGTATTGAGAATTCCCTCAAAAAAAAAGTTTCACCCAGTAAAATCGAGCATCCGCTTGTCATTCGAGAAATTGCAATCCTTTCTAAACTACACTGCTGGCCACCCAAATTGCAACACCAAGAAAGACAAGAGATATCACAACAAAATTTATTTTGTAGATAACATGTTGACCAAGTATCAAATGATTAAATTTATAGACTTCTGTGAAGTGTGGTTCCTGCCAAAATCAGTAGCCAGAGTAGCCGCCATTGTTGGAGATCACCGCTGCCACACGCCTCGGCATTGATTCAAAGAGACTTTGGATGTGTTCTTGGGGTACAGCAGACCAAGCAGATTCCACACGTTGCCAAAGTTGATCTGGTGTGGCAGCTGGGGATGTATTCTGGGTCAATCGTTGAGCAACCATGGACCATATGTTTTCTATCGGCGAAAGATCCGGAGAGCGAGCTGGCCAGGGAAGCAATTCAATCTGGCGATTGACGAAGAACCCTTGGACAATGCGTGCCACGTGTGATCGCGCATTACCCTGTTGAAATATGACTGTGGGCAAGCCCTGAAGGTAAGGAAGGACAACTGGCTCCAACACCTCGGAGATGTAACGCTGGCTGTTTAAAGTACCGGCAATGCGTACTAGAGGAGTGCGAGAGTGATATCCAATACCGCCCCATACCATAATACCCGGTGCAGGACCAGTGTGGCGGTGCATAAAGCAGCTGTTCAGCATCCTCTCTCCACGGTGTCTCCAGACTCGAATCCGACCATCGTGGTGTTGCAGACAGAAGCGTGACTCGTCAGTAAAGACAATTTCATTCCATTCTGCCGTCCACATCCTTCTTTCATCGCACCATTGGCGGCGGAAACGTCTGTGGTTCTGCGTCAAGGGTAGACGAAGCAATGGACGTCTTGCGGACAGACCACTCCGCTGTAAACGGCGTCGAATGGTACGCGCAGACACTGGATGATGCGGTACAGACTGAATGTGCTGTGCTATGGTTCGTGATGTGGCTGAGCGATCCGTCACTGCCATACGCACAATATGCCTGTCATCACGTGAAGTGGCGCACTGAGGTGGATGCGATCGAACACGTCGGTCCGTCGTACCCTCCTGCATCCAACGATCACATATCCGCATTACAGTTGTTTGGTTTCGTAAAACACGACTACCGATTTCCCTGAAAGATAATCCACAATCTCGGTAGGCCACTATCCTTCCTCTGTCGAACTCGGATACTTGATCAAAAGATGATCGCTGTTTTCTACGAGGCATAATTGATCGTTTTTTTGAAAAAACCACAAGAAAAACACAATTGCCGTACTTGAAATCGTCGAAATCTCCAAGCCTTAAATAGCGCTTTGAAGTGGCGCCACAGGCGCGCGTGATGTGCGTCTGCGCTGAAATTCTAATCATTTGCATATCTCACCTCCGCTAATGCATGTTGTAAATTTCATATTATTTGCATGCTTCCTTCAGGGTGTTGCATTTACGGTGGCCAGCAGTGTATTAAAAGGCAATGAATTTTAAATTTTATGGAGAAAGGTTTTTCGAAAATTATATAAATTTCCTTCATACTTACCAAACATAAATTAACTTTTTCATCCTCCTTCGCCAGTGGCACGTCATATAGGCTCTTTAGGTCTTCTATTTGGTCAGTTGACTCGATGTTTTGGGTCGTCAGCTGTTTTTCTGGGTGAGTTGGTTCTTCATTTTGGCCTGTGATCACTTGCACTTGGTGAATTTGCTTTATATTTTGCTCTCTTTGCCCAACGGATCTTTAATGTGGCCTTGAGCAATTCCATTTATCCCGTGTGTTCTTCCTCTAGGCCCGTTTTCGAGTCTGCCGGGGCTCTTTTGCGTTCCTTGCCCTTCTGGGCCTTTCCACTGGCACCCTGAAACGGTATAGAGAGACGGTACTCATAAACAACCAATACTAAAAGATATTCCTAATCACAATATATATATATATATATATATATATATATATATACCCTAGTTACCATTTTATAAAAAAAAATCTAGATCAAACAATTCCGAGTATTAAATGCGGCTTGAGATGCAGGTTTTGTTTGACTAGGCCTTATTCATTTAATGTCATTTCAGCATGTATACATTAATTTTGTAAAACCAAGTCAATAACAAATATTTGTTATTAATTAAATAGTTTTTAAAAATTTGTGATTCAAGTACATATGCTAAACTTTAATTTCTACATATGCATGGCAATACAGATACTCACAAACAGCTTATCATCAAGTCGAAAACTTGATATCTCATTATTCGGAAATAGGTAACGATTTCCAAAGGAATCAATTACTCTCCGATAGATAAATTACTTCCAGAAAGACTGGATGTTTGAAAAATTATAAAACTGGCGTATTTCGCTAGTAAAGATCGCAGGAAAACTTTTAAGTTGCTCACTTGAGAATCAAAAGGCAGAGTATGAACAGTACGAGGAAAATGAACACAATAAAGTTTATGAGCATTGTTGTACCTATAAGATTCTGTAACAATTCGACTTTTTCGTATTCTTACAATAGATTGTTGAAATTTACATTGTTAAATGTATAAGATCTCCCCCTAAAACTGTAACCGATGTGGGGTACGGGGATAAAGAATACAGAGGGACTTCTGTGTTGAGTTGTACGTCTGTGTTTTTAAGAGCATGTAGAATTAAGTCGTCGATATGCAAAATTTGAGGTATTCAACAAAATGTTTATTACTGGATAACAGAATTCGATTAGTTTGAAATCACAATTTAAAACCATTTTTAAATTCTTTTATATCCATTGTATGCCTTCAAAGATTAAATAGATTCAATGCAAAAAAAATATAATTCATTCACGCAATGTAGTTGAAACTTGAAAGTGACTTTACAAAATAAGAAACTGTTTAGAAAACATTCAACACATAAAACATTCATTAGATAATTAGATGAGGATGTAGTTTGTATCGGCCCTGAGATATTTGCATCAGAATAACTAGAAAAGAAAAACAGATGAAGTGCTGATTGCTAGTCTTAAATTGCAGCGCAACTAAAAAACAGCTATTTAATGGGACAAATACTTTAAAATATCGGTTTTTTTTATAATTTGGGTTTACCATTAGAACAGGTGTAAATAAATAAATTTCATACCTCTTTTAAATTACCCCCTAAATTCAATACTCTCTCTCTGAGGTACATGCTTTATAACCAATTTATCCTACTGCCCTAAGATCTGTGTAATTTCAATTGCTATAGTATAAGGAGAACTTAAAGATTTAAAAATCACGTGTTCCAATATCCAAAATTGAAAGGCTGGATTTTAATTTCGAAATGATTTCATTAATACTTAATATGAATTTCAAATTTTACGTGGGGTCTGGTGTATTTTAAATCTGTAGTCGCATCAAATGTTCTCGCGTTTGCTTGGTGTGGAAGTTTGGTATTTATTTGGTAATTTATTAATTAACGTAGCACTAGAGCAACACAAAGGGCTATTGGCGACGATCTGGGATCAATCCCGAACTGAAAGATCCGAGGGCCACACCATATAATTTTGAACTACGGTCAGATGACGAGGCAACACCTGAGCTGGCACCACTCCAAACTTCCACATCAATCCAATGTGTGGACATTTGAGGCCACGTCGTATTTAACGTCCACCAGCCCTCTTTGTATACGACGGTCTTTTGGTTGGATTCTAACCCTCCGGTTGCTAGTCAGTTACTCTTCCACTGCGGCCCGAATGGAAGCTTGCAGAGTGGGGTAAGTCAGGCGTTGACCTCGTCATCTGACCGTGGTTTAAAATGACGAGGAGTTGCTCTCGTTATCTGACCGTGATTCTAAATGACTTGGTGTTGTGCCCTCGGATCTTTCCCTTCGCGACTGTTACCTGACCATCGCGAATCGCCCCAGTGCGAATCGCGCGTTGTGTTGCCCTGTGTGACGTAATTTAAACTATACCTTTTACTGACACTGGAGAGGCAGGTAGGTAGGTATTTAATTAACGTCGCTCTGGGAGCAACACAATGGGCTACTGGAGACTGTCCGGGATCAAACCACAAGGGAAAGATTCAAGGACAACGCCACGTAATTTTGAACCACGGTCAGATGACCTTACACTGAAGAGAAATACACCCATGATAAGTTTCAAGAATTGAACTGAACGTCCTACAGCCCGTGGGCTAGGTTTTTGGGGTAGGCCTTTCGCAAAACAAGGGCAGATTGACCGAGATACCTGAGGCTCAAAGTGGATAACGGACCACTACAAACGACTGAGTTCGAGAGAGAGTTCGAGAGAGAGTCCGAGAGGGAGAGAAAGAGTCCAAGGGAGAGGGAGGGAGAGAAAGAGTTGGAGAGAGAGTGTGTGTGTGTGTTGAAGAGAGAGAGTTGGAGAGAGAGGGTTCGAGAGAGGGAGGAAGAGAAAGAGTTCGAGAGAGAGAGTGTGTGTGTTGGAGAGAGAGGGTTCGAGAAAGGGAGAGAGAGTGTGTGTTCGAGAGAGAGGGTTCGAGAGAGAGATGGAGAGTTCGAGAGAGAGAGATGGAGAGTTCGAGAGAGAGAGATGGAGAGTTCGAGAGGGAGAGTTCGAGAGAGAGATGGAGAGTTCGAGAGAGAGATGGAGAGTTCGAGAGAGAGAGAGATGGAGAGTTCGAGAGAGACAGAGAGAACCACTCGACTACTATGATGAACAAGTAGGCTGATGATCGAGTACACGTATACTCCGTCTCCTGTGTGATCTCAAGGATCCGCTTATAAACTGTCGTAAAATAATGGACAAACCCACGGGGAAAGTTTTACTGGCATTGAAGACGAAGATAGTTAATTAACGTCCCACTGGAGCAAAACAATGGGCTATTGACCACTGTCCGGGATCAATCCCAAAAGGTAAGATCCGTGGTAGATAACGAGTTCAACATCTGAGCTGGCAACCCACTCCGACGTGAGGACACTGGAGGCCCCGACGGATTTAACGGGCACCAGCCACCACATATACGACGGTAGGTAGGTAATTAATCAGCATCGCACTTTCGAAGTAAACCGGACTATTGGCAACGGTCCGGGATCAATCCCCAAGGGAAAGATCAGAGGTATTTTCTGGTATTTGGCATTTTGATTAACGTCGCACTGGCGCATTACAACGGGCTATTGGTGACGGTCCGGTATTCGAAGGGAAAGATCCGAGGACAACACCACATCGTTTAGAGCCACGGTCAGATGACGAGGCGAACACCTGAGGTGGAAAAATCCGAGGAGAACATCACTTAATTTTGAACCACTTCGTACACGACGGTCTTCGGTTCGATGGAGTTTCGAACTCGCAACCCTCCGGCTGCTAATCGGGCCTCAGTAGCCCAATTCTAGACCCTCGCTCTCCCGACGGTTTAGAATCTTATATGGGGGCGGAGAGATAGTGTGACTTCCACCAGCACTGAAAGAGGAACCTGGCGGCCCATCCAACGGACGGGAACGGCACCTCTTCCCCAACATGGGCGCGCACAGTCGAACAATTTATTTAAAACATAAAAGTTTGTACAGGCCTATGGCCACTCATGGGCCTGACATAAAAGAGCTCTGTAGGGAGGGCATTGTAAAAGAACAACCGCAGAACGCACAAACAGGCCAAAAGGGCCTAAAAAGATGATGTTCGTAGAGCGATCCAGTGGTTCCAGGAGACGGTGAGTTGGCTTCATTGTTTTTTCTTTATTTCTTGGATTTCCAGGTGGCTGATGTCTGCAGAGTTTCCAGGTGTAACCAGTAAGTGACCGTGGGTATTTCTTTTGCCTTCTTTCTTTTTTTTCTTTTTGTTTTATTGTGGTGTGCCCAGCCCAAGCTCATGTATTTTATTTTATTGTGGTGCTCGGACTGGGACTTTGAAAGTATTTCTTCCCATTTTATTGTGGCGTGTGCAGATTTAAAAATACAAGATAAAATACATAAAATAAGATATATAAAACACATGTAAAACGTGGTCCCTCCATTTAAGGTTCCTGTTAAGTAGCCCAATTGGAAGAGTAGCGGATTAGCAAGCGGAGGGTTGATAGTTCGAATCCAACCAAAGACCGTCGTGTACAAAGGGGGCTTCTTCTTGGGGGCGCAGACCCCGTTACTGAGTATCGGGAGAGGCCCCAGAAAGTGACAGTAGGTTGTCTATCAAAGCAGGGACGAAACTCACATATCCAGAGGTCTTAAAGACATTCGTGGGCACTCGACAACATGGGCTGAAGAGTAATATTGCGTCTCACTTCATATTTAGATCGGATGATAGAATAAGACTTGACCTTCTTTTCCACCCAACCAGGACAGTCGGAGTACAATACCGGCGTTCAAAGGCCCGTTCAATCTGTCGTTGCCTCAAATGTCCTCACGTTGCCATGGTGTGGAAGTTTGGAGATTGGGGTGCCAGCTCAGGTGTGACCTCGTCGTCTGACCATGTTCAAAACGACGAGGTGTTTTCCTCGTATCTCTCGCTTCGGGTTTGATCCCCCGACCACCGCCAATAGCCCTTGTGTTGCTCCTGTGCGACCTTAATTAAAATACCATATCTACCAAACGCCCTTGGAGGTAATTTTTGATTTGCCGAAAGTGTCAATTATAGGTTTTCGTCCTCTGGCATTGAGCACCTTTCCCCATGACGTCACTTCCTCGTTCTTAATACACTGCTGGCCACCGTAAATGCAACACCCTGTGGTGCTGTCCTCGGATCTTTCCCTTTGGGATTGATCCCGGACCGTCACCAATAGCCCGTTGTGTTGCTCCAGTGTGACGTTAATTGAAATACCCCCCCTAAACCAGAATCCTTCACAAGCTTGCGCAGATTTTTGGGAATGGTGAACTTCTATCATTGCTTTATGCCAAAGTGCAACAACCGTTGACAATCTTGCTTAAAGGAGTAAAGAAAAACAGCAAAAAAACTTTAATTTGGACCGAAGATGCACAGAATGCTTTTACTGATATAAAAAACGCATTGTGAAACTCAGCAATGTTAGTTCACCCTAACCAGACGGCGCAAATCACCCTAACAACAGATGCATCTCATTCCGCCGTGGGTGCCGTAATCCATCAACTATATAATTGTGAAAAACAACCGCTAAGCTTTTTCTCTCGATCCCTAACATCTACGCAAAGAAACTACAGCGCTTATGATCGAGAATTATTTGCAATCTACCTAGCGATAAAGCATTTAAGCACATTCTGGAAGGACGATCATTTACTATTTTCCCGCTATCACAATTCTTTCATTTATTTTCTTACTTCTTACTTCCCTTAAATATTAATTCATGTACCAATTCTCATCTACTATTGTGCTCTATTGTATATATTTATATGTTTATGTTGTAACTGCACTATTGTTTACTCATATTGCTTAATTATTATATTATAATTGGCGCTATGTATCGTGTCCGCCTTCTCTCTAAACCTATTGTAAATCATCATCATGGGCTCAACTGTTAAAATCGCGAAAAGCCCCTTGTGAATGTAACATATATTTGGGCCTAATGTTTCACCGAGCTGACCTATAAATGTCTGTTAGGCACGTTTTTTATATACGTTCACTGGTTTAGTGCTTTTATCATCTGTACATACATGTATCGTTAGATAAAATGTTTTAATCTGTCAATCGGAACAACAAAACGAAAAAAATACCTCGATTTCTTGTTCAACAATTACAACATCGTGGAGTTGGACATCGTAGAACAAATGGAGATAATACACTACTGTTTGTGAAAATTGCAACACCATGAAGGAATCATGTAAATCAAACGAAACTTGCAGGAAATGCACAACAGGTTAGGATATGCAAATGACTGGAATTACAAAGCGATCACGCATGCGTGGGCCGAGAAACACCCTCTAAACTTCCAAGTGAGCCGTGTATAAAAAGCACTGTAAAGGTGCGTTAAAATGTGTGTATCGTCGTTTGACTGCTGTAAATGATTGATTAGAAGTCAATATGCCTCGCCAAAAACATAGAGGCCATACGATCTACTAACGGAGTTTGAATGGGGCCGCAGGATCGGTCTCCATGAGAGTGGACTTTGTATCGTGAAATCGCCACTCGCACGAGGCGTAATGCCACAACAGTGATGAGTGTGTGGAAGAGATGAACCATGTCGAACCATTAAGTCTAAACCCCGGCAGTGGGCCACGCAATATGACGTCACCACGGGACGACAGACACCTTATCCGCATGGCGGTGACGGACCGTACAGCGTCCTCTCGTCGTTGGCACAACATTGGAGCACGTCTACAGTTGTGTCATTGTCTGCCCCCACGGTTCGTCGACATCTGTTGTGCCATGGGCTACGTGCAAGGATTCCCCTGCGCAGGATTCCTTTGACGCTAAACCACCGACGCCTCCGGCTATAATGGGCTCACCAACACAGCCAATGGGGTGCCGATTGGCAACAAGTCGTCTTCTCAGATGAGTCTCGCTACAATCTGGACTATAACGATGGACACGTACTCGTCAGATGCTACAGAGGTGAATGCCTTCTCCTGGAGTGTCTTATTCAGTGTCGTACTGGACGAACGCCTGGCGTTATGGTCTGGGGCGCTATTGGATATCATGGGTGATCCCGCCTACTCCGAATTGTAGGGACCCTGAACAGCGGGCGCTACATCAGGGAAGTTGTGGAGCCCGAGGTCCTACCCCTCTTGCAACGCAATACTGGAGCTGTATTTTAGGAAGACAATGCCCGTTCACGTGTTGCTCGGAATGTACAAGCCTTCTTCAGTGCACGACAGGTTCCACTTCTTCCATGGCCTGCACGTTCCCCGGATATGTCGCCCATTGAGCATGTCTAGGATTACATCGGACGGCGACTCGCTCGTACCGCTCGTCGGGCAAAGAGTACGACTGAACTTTGGCATCAGATAGAGGCCATCTGGAATGCCATTCCTCAGCATGACATTCAGAATCTGTATGATTCGATTCTACGACGTGTACAGGCTCTCATCGCTGCGCGTGGCGGCTGCAAAAAAAATATTTATTTTCGGCATTATTTTTGTTTTATTGCTCTGTAAATTTGATCGTTTATTTAAACAACTATAAGTAATACGTGGAATAAATTTCATTTGTTTCTGATGATTCTTTCATAGTGTTGCAATTTTCACAAACAGTATTGTACGTGAAAGAATGAAAACCAAACAGTAAATTCTTTAACAGATGAGTGGACAATAATGGAAGACAATGGAACTTGTAATGGCAAACAATGGAATTTACAATGGAACCATTTTCAAGTCTACCAACAATGTAACTGACTCTTGAATTTCCAAAAGAGTGAAATCTATTGTTAGGTAAGAAGCACAAGGGAAGGATCGATTACAATGGAACCATTTTCTATTCTTTACTAGCAAAATAATTGAATTCTTTTGATTGTACAAGATGATTGAAATTAACAATACCTCGACGCATATTAGTTTTGGCCGTTATTCCCTCTTCTGTTGGGAAAGTAGAGTCAATTCTTTCGTTAACGCAGGATTTCGAAGTGATTCGTGTGAGTGAAATCGCTCTTTATACCCACCAGGGGGTGGAGGAGCCCTTTTCACTTCCGTTTATAATTGACGGATGCTTGTGAAATGACAAATCTATAAACTCCCGTTTTTCAGTTAGTATTTCTTACTTAGCTTTGATATGTCGGAGAAGACGGACTGGGCTTGTCCAATCATCTGGTGAAACCGTCAACACATAGCAAAAGAATAGTCTGAAGTACCCAAATCTGTCACTAAGTGCACTATCTCCGAGTACATTGGTGGAGAGTTTAAAGAACGGGTCCTTTTCAGGCCCTACACTTTCTGGAGAAATAATTAAGCTTGCATTCCCAATTTCAGGTTCATCGGATGCAGGTTTTGCTAGAGGATTGCTAATAACACCGACCACTTCAAGGTTGAATACGAACTACATCCATGCCACACGACTGGAATTCCAACCCAGAACTTGTTGAATCGAGGGCCAGAGATAAAAATCATTCGGCTAGCAAATTGTCTTCTCTGTTAACTTCCATTCTCGAGAGTTGTGTTTTAAATTACTTAAATTCCATAATCTATCTGTTTCCAGGGACGTCTTTCCATTCATCCAACTCTATTCAGGTTTGTCTATCACCCCCTTTTTCTCCGAATTCGATATTTTTTGTAGAGAAACAACTGTAAAATACATTTATCTATGCATAGCACGGAGTATGGAAACAATATTACTTACTGGCAAGCACAGAAAGTTTTCAGGAGCAAATTTAAGGTAAGCAGCTGTCCTGGTGTTTTACTGAGTGATGAAAAGGTACTGGAGGTGATCTGCACAATTGCTTCTAAGTACGGACAGGGGGTCGTCATCTGAGAGTAGAATGTTACTTTATCTTGTGACAGGTTGTTTATTTGCTACAGCTTTTGCTAATAAGTCAGCTTTTTCATTGCGGGTAATGCGAACATGTGATGGGATCCATTGAAAATTTATTTTTGAATTTTAATTGTAACTTAATTTTAGAACAACTAACTAGCAAATTAATTGCAATAAAGAAAAAGTGGAAAAGGTGTTCACACCGACCGAGGCACCTCCATGCGGTGATTACTTTAAAAACTGCACTGTAAGCTAGCAATGTTTTTAATGGTGTAAATAATATAGAGC
Source organism: Meta bourneti (assembly GCA_933210815.1). Taxonomy (NCBI): domain Eukaryota; kingdom Metazoa; phylum Arthropoda; class Arachnida; order Araneae; family Tetragnathidae; genus Meta; species Meta bourneti. The sequence goes on from OW119927.1 coordinate 488,155, forward strand.
TAAATTTGAAAGACGTTATCTTGTCTCAGGAGAATTCAAACTTGTTTATTACCGTTTTAATATGTAAATATTACCTATACGAAATTTTTTATTTTCTCACCCCTAGCAAATTAAGAAAAAATTCATATCAACATTTTCTTGTTGGGATAATTCAATTGTTGAACGTTATCTGTTAAAACAGTTTCGGCAGTTTGAATAAAGCCGCCGAAACGTGCTATATAAATTGTGCTGTATGTTCACGAGTTGGCAGAGGTTAGTTGTACTTAGACCCTTTGGTAGGGATGGGATATACTATTCTTTTCGGCGAACAGTTCTTTGATGTTCCGTTCTTTTTAAAAGAATTGTTCTTTAACCTGTTCTCAAATGCCTCCACTCGAAATGTGCAAGCCCTGTTCCTCCTCGTAGACTATGTGGCGCCAGCAGTTTTCGCGATAGACAGGGGCCGAATTTTGTTGACGTCATCTTTGTTAATACTTTGTAGTCGTGCATATATAGTAGTAGACCCACCTCCTACCTACTCACCGTGAGGTTGGCGTGCATATATAAAAAAAATACAAATGACTCGGAGTCTTCGTATTATTATCGGTTGAATGATTTTTATGACGCAAGGGGCAAGTCTATTCAAGCTGCGACAAACTATCAGTAATTGAGAAAAGAAAATCAGAATTTTTCCGTAAATTGGAAAACGTTCGTGCAAATCGAAACGTTTAAATTCTCTCCCCAGTGGTAACTAATAATGTCCCACATCTGAACCATCTCAAGTAGTTTCCCAAATAGATATGAAGTGCCTAGGACAAAACAAATACGCAAGTGAATTGCAATAAGGAAAAAGAAAAGGTTTTCAGACCGACCGAGGCACCTCCATGCGGTGATTACTTTAAAAACTACACTGTAAACTAGCGATGTTTTTGATAATGTAAATAATATTGAGTTCAATTTTGAAAGACATTTCCTTGTCTCAGGAGAATTCAAACCTGTTTATTAACATTTTAATATGTAAATATTACCTACACAAAATTTTTTATTTTTTCACCCCTAGCAAATTAAGAAAAAATTCATATCAAAATTTTCTTGTTTGGAAATTTCGTCAAACGTGAAGTACCATTTAAAAAGTTTCGCCAGTTTGAATAGAACAGCCGAAACGTGCTATATAAATAGTGTATGGACCTCGATGCCGTCGGAGCGCCTTTTTAGCAAGGCTGGAGCTACACTCTTTGAGACCAGAAATCGGCTTCTATGGAGTAAACTCCAGAAAATAATCTTTTTGCGAGATTGAGTTCGGAATATAATTTGTAAATGCATAAAAGATTACTCCTTATATATCTAGTTTTTACAATAAATTTACTGCCTTTTTTAATTTTCTAATATAAGTGTAAATATTTATTATATTGCGTTCAAGTTTAATATTACAAATTATTAATAACGTTACATAATTTGTAATTAATATAATAAATTTATGTACTTAATTTGTAATTAATACATTAAAAATATCACAAAAAATGTTTTTGTATGATTGCGGGAAACTTGTGTGAAAGCTATTTCGATTTTTTGTTTCCGATACCTCGATACTTACCAATATCAGAATTTTGTTTCGAGATTTACACTGGTATCGATACTATTGTTCGATACCCGAATATAGTAAAAGTATCTATACTTTATTCCGATATTTCAACCCTAGACACGATAGTGGGAGAAAAATCTTGAGAGCATGTATTCTAATCACTTTGAAATTATTATTTTTTATTTACTTTTCTACCACTACTGAATAAGAAACAGTTCTTTTTAGTAAATACTTGTAAATTTCTCAGTTATTGCACTGTCGATGCTACTTAATAACGTTTCGGTAGTTCTATTGATCTGTAGAAACACAGTAACTTGAAGTACAATTTAAGCATCCTTTCTTATTATCGTATGAGTTTTAAATTTTGGGTAATACTCTCTCTGAATATATGTTGTCCGCTGTGTACTACCTCGCGAAATAGCATTTCTGTGTTTAATATATACTGTTTTCACTCATGAGGAAATTTTTACGTACGATTCAAAATGAATCATGTCATGCGAGGGTGTATGTTGCAAGATCAGATACGGCCTCGTATGTTTCCACGGTATTTCCCTATGGTTCATATACGTATAAGAATGATTTCCGGCGTAAACAAGCAAGCCAGAAATGTGAATATTTTTTCCGATACCATAATTCTCTCGCATATCGGTGTTGCCTTAAAATGCTGTTTATTTCTGTCTGACAACATTTGAAGTTGAATCTAACTGGTGTTGACGAGCAATCAGCTATTACATATCAATTTGGAATTTATTTCTTCAATTGCTACAAAAATTGCTATCACGCATGGAACTGGTACGTTCTTGAATTTACTTCGTAATGGAGTAACTCGATGGGTTATTGGCGATGACCCGGGAACAATCCCTTGTAATTTTGAGACACGGTCGATGACGAAGTAATACCTGAGCTGGCACGCACCTTTCCAAACTTCAGTAACACGATCGTGAGAAGACTGAGTCAACGACAAATTTGACGTACATCTGTGACTCCAAAATTGACGTCTTCTCAAATTGTTATTTGATGTGGATTCGTTAAGAATCAGCACTCGATTTACAGCCACAACATTTATTATCACAAAACAATGACAGACATTTTAGTTAACTTGTTACATCATCATTGCCTAATCTCTCTCAGCACAATAGCGCCGGCCAATTCTCTACACTCTTCAAAACTTCAGAGGCGCGCACAGCGCCCTCTTTTGCTCAAATTCTCATTGGCCGTAACAACATCAGCACCCCCGCACATGTACACACTGGTCTTTGGTTAGATCGTGTCTAAAACGTTCAACCCTCCTGTTCCTAATGCGCGACTATACCAATTAGGCCACCCCTGACAGAAGAATCCGTAGATAGTTAAGCACATAGGAAGCTATCCATTAATATATCCGTTTAGGTATTGTAAACAGGACGAATAGAGCAAACTTGGTTCAATATTTTCGTTAGTTCATGAAACAAACAATTGGCAAATATGCTTCATGAGGAATCATGATTGAAAATTTCTCCATTGACTGCATTAATTGTTTTTAACTAAATTTCAATGGAATTCATACACAGAAACAATATTTCATAGGGTATAACAACGGGTCATCTACATGTCCAGAAGGAATATTTCCGAAAATATACGAAGGGTTCTTTCTAAGTGTGGTTAACTTTGATCTGCAGTTCAATTGAACTACCGAAACGTTTTAAAACCAAACGAATATTTCCTATACTCACATCCTTTCAAATATTTACTTATAAAATTTTTTCTTATTCACTAGTGGTAGATAAAGGAACTAAAGGGAATTAGTTACCTTAAAAGTAGCTTATTCCCGTTTTGGCAACATTTAGGTTTTAATAACTTAAGGGCAAAATAACTTTTCGAAATGTCTACGAGCCTAGGGAAATTGTGATATACCTTTTTACTTAGAAATGTTTTGATAAAGAACATTGTGAATTATATAAGCATAAATGTTTGTAATACTTTCTTATTCGGAATCTCTACTGAACTTTTTTAAGTCAGATCACAGTAATCAATGTATCATAAGATATCACAAAGGAATCATACGTAAAATTTTCTTCATACACTGCATTAAATATTTGCACTAAAATATTAGTATCGAGACAGTTTTATCAGTCACAGAAATGATACTTCATGAAATGTTACATCAGGCATCATATATGTTCAGAGATAATGTTTCCGAACACGTTATTATTACTTCTCCAATTTTATAGAACTACTTTCCTTTGTGAAACAATAGGAAATGAGATTCATAACTCATACGAAACGATTCTTTATATCAGCGAAAACATTCGTAGACTATACTGGCATCCAATGCACTAATTTAAATAATCGCCGTATGGAGGCGTCTCGGTCGGTCCGATGGCCTTTTCGACTTTTTCGTTATTTCAATTCATTTCTCACATTTTTCTTGTGCTTTTATACGTTATTTTCGAATTTTACATGGATTAAATCGGAAATTAATGTTAGAGCATACTATCATAGCTTTTTATTCACATTAATTCATACATTACATGTACTGTTATACTTTTGAGAGCATTTATGCAGTTAATACGAATTTTCCAGTGAGGTAGGTAAATAGTTAATTAACGTCACACTGGAGCACAACGGGTTATTGTTGACGGTCCGGGATCGATCCCTAAAGCAAAGATCAAAGAGCAACGCCTCGTACTTTTAAACCACGGTCAGATGACAAAGTCAACACCTGAGCTGGCACCCCACTCTCCAAGCTTCCACACCACGCTAACGTGAAATTTTTCGTTTCTATCCGTAGAGACGTTTCACGATTAAAATTTTTTAAAAATTACAAAAAAGTTAAGTAAAATATTTATTTTTCCAAAAATGCCAGGCTTTCGAGAGCTAAGTCGTTAGCTAATCTTTGCTTCCCAAAATCTCTGAACAATACAGTAAAAACCAATAAGTGCAGAATGCTTGTCCAAATGTTCATTATCGATGGGTTGACCAGAATTAATTCAAGTTCACTTAGCTGATTTCTTAAGTCTGTTTCTAAATAAATGGCCTTTGAGACAATCGTGTCCAGTAGGAAGTCGAAACGAACCACAAAGGAAACTTGGAATTCGAGAGTTTGAAACAGCAAGTCCTTTCCTATTTCCTAAAAACTAAATTTAAATCCGACAGCTTCATAGGACCTGTCGGATTTAAATTTAGTTTTCAAACTCCAACTTAAAGCTTCGCAGAATGAAAGGCGATTAATGAATTTGACTTTTGAAGAGCAGTACTTTTCTTAGCAAAAGGTTCTCCCTTTCATAAAGAAAAAACTGTATAATAGCGTTCATTGAAGTATTTTAAGACGTGTAAAATCTGAAATACTTTGATCAAAACATATTTTGATATCATCACGATAAATAACCCCGTGTCTATGTAGGAGTTGAATTTTCGTCTCACTGTAGGAATACACGGGCTCTTGGTAACGTTCCGTGATCAATTCCGAAGAGTAATCACCTCGTAATTTTGTGCAACGTTCAGATGGCAAGTTCAGGATTTGAGATGTTAAAAAGAGACAAAAATCAAAAGAAAGGAATACATCAGGAGTATAATGTGCTTGATGTTGCCGTGCATCTGCAACTCAATAGAACTGCTGAAACGTTTTTAACGGCGTGTTTTGCCTTATATGTTTGTTGCTCGTTTCAAATATTTATCTATACATATACTTTTTCTGTTCGCCAGTGGTAGATAAATATATCAGAGGGATAGTTTTGGTAAACCAGTGGTTCTTAAACTTTTTAGTGATCGGCATCCCTTGAATCTAAAAATTCGTTCTCGCACCTCATTTGAAAAGTGTGTTTCTATTTCTTTATTTAGGAAATTACTTCTATTGCAAAATAATTCATTTATTGAAAAATAAACACATATACATACAAAACAATTTCTCAATTTTTAATGGCTACGTTGTTGTTCATTTATAATACTTTTGAAGCGAGGCTCCTTTCTTGAAAGAGCTACGCGTAAGTCATCACTTGCATTTTAAAGATACTTTTGTTTTTATGTGCAAAAGTAAAGAAAATCCTATTTCACATAGGTAGGCGGTGGCAAAAGTGTATGCGATGCTGCTTTTACCAGCTGTGTATGAGGTTCTGTGTACACCAGAATTGTTCTAAGTCATGTTTTCCAAATTCTATTTGAATACGTGCATTGGCTCGTGCAAGATCGTCTTTCATTAAATCACTGTCGTCCGTCGAAACGTCTCTCGCACCCCCAGGGATGCAACCACCCCAGGTTAAGAACTGCTGGTGTAAACAAACCAAATTAAATGGCAAGATTTTTCTTCCGCTACCAAAATTCTCCGAGAACAACATATCGGAGTTGCCTTAAAACTTTGCTTATTACACTTTTGTTAATTTTTGGCATTTAATATAACTGGTGTTGACAAATCATCTATTATACAGCAATTCGGCATTTATTTCCTATTCTTTGTACCGGATGTCCCATCAATTCGTAACCACTTCAAAAATTTATATTTATTAGTATATTTTAATGCGATTTGCAAACAAGTATTCTCAGGAAGAGGATTCCTTTTTTTTGGAAGAGAAAATTTAATTTCATTTTTTTTGTCGATAGAGCGGCGCGAAAACTTTGTTGGTTTAGGACACAGAAAAGAGTGCAGCAATTCAAAGGAGCAACCACTCCGGAGCACTCTCCCTCGTACGACGATTCGAAGAAACGGGAAGTTTGGGTGATCGCCCTCCGCAACGGGTTACCACTTTTTTCAGAGGCCCGTGCTGTGGTTTTGCAAATGGACGGTCTAAGGCAGGGGTCGCCACACTTCTTTGACCGTCGACCCCTTCAAGAGTTTCTTGACCTTTTATTAGGACGGGACGCCTCATACCATATCTCCAGTGAAGCAGTTCGAGACAAAAACACTTGTTGAAGGACGACTAATCAGCCGGAAATGTTAAAACGAATGTCCTCCTCGCTCACCGAATTTGACACAAGATTTTTGGCTGTAGGATTACCTAAAGTCCCGACTGTATTCCAGTATCCCGTCTTGTTGAGGATGTAAATGTAGTAATTTGCCATTAAATCTCCTGCATTCATCCTATTATGCTACATGCTTCAATAAACGGTGGCTTCTCGCTTGCACAGTATTTTTTGGTGCTGGAAGACAATTTCTGCTGTGACAGATTTGTAAACATTTGCATTTGTAACAACGCCATCCTTTGACAAAAACTTGAACTAAAAACTTTTTTCTCTTCCAAAAACAATATCTCATCGAGAGAATTTATCTCAAACCGCATTCAAATTTTCCAATTACTTCAATTTTTCTAGTTGTTGAAGTGTTTCCGAATCTATGGTACACCTGGTACACCCAGGATAGTTATAGGAATCGAATATCAAAATTTTATGACTCCCACCACTAGTGAATAAATAAAACATAGTATATAGATACATTTTTGCAATTAAACTCGCTTTTAAAGCAGGGAAATTATTTAAAACAGTTTCCGCAGTTCAAATGAACCGCAGAAGCAAGTGAATACATATGCAAGATCACTTGAAACCATAATTTGCGAACTACATTTCCGATTTGAGAAAATTTCATAAATTTAGCAATATAAACATTTTAGCGTATCCCGCTTATACGAATTTGCGAACACTAACGACTTTTCACGGTGTGCCGGGATTAGTTTGGGTCGCAAAATTTGGTCTCCAACATAAAAAAAGAGGAAGGATAGCTTCTAAAATGTACCCGTTGCACATGACAAACACCACTAAACAATCATGGTAATGTTACTTATAAGAATATAATTTTAAAAAATATTTTTAAAACCAAGTCCTCCTGGTTTTGCATGCTTTTAAATAGTTGTATTTTATATTATTTCTTTCATTCTGTTTACTTTCATAAATTTTAACCCTGAAATATCTTTTCCAATGCAGTCAAAGCAAAACTCGTAATAAATGCTCTCAAATGTATAAGTGTTTGCTCTAACGCAGACTTCCTATTTAATCCATGTAAAATTCACAATGCATAAATGCCCTCAGAGCATATACTTTAATTACTGTGTGTGCTGTTTTGATACCAGCTTCAGGTAAATGTGAGGTGTGCATTGGTCCCGTGTGCATCAATCGGCTGGTCGATTGGACTTCGTCGTCGGCTAGGGATCAAGCGATCGGTCACCCACTGAACAAAGCGTTAAAGGTGGCGTCTGCCGCATGGGTGACTGAAAGCGTATGGACTCGATTATCACTGGTACAGGAACCTATATCCCCTGGCTGGACTCCGTGGTGGATGGTGATATCGTCATCTGAATTATTTTTTCTCTTTATTATGAGCAACAATTTATTAAATCCGTCTCCAAGGGAGCCACAAACTGCTTTGACGTCGCTTGATCCCTAGCCGACGACGAAGTCCAATCGACTAGGCAATTGATGCACACGGGACCAAAGCACACCTCACGTTTGCCAGAAACTGGGACCAAAGCGGCGTATTGGGCCAGTACATCGCCCCTCAACTGACAAGATCCACTTTTCCAGGGACACGGGACTCCACTCACGGCAAACACGTGGGTGGTAAGAGAAAATAAAAGCAAGAGTGGCGAAAAGCTTCTCAATGGAAGCCCTCACCTCCGAAGAAGTAACCCCAATGAGGGAGGAAGAAAAAGATCACTCAGAACAGATGACTCAGGTACCACAGGGTTGTGAAGCCCATACAAACTTAAAGGTATGCCCTTAAGGGCGGAGTGATCAAGGAAAGCCTCAGTCAATGCAATTATGAAAGTAATTTCAATTAATTAGCTTTCTTTTCGATTCCTTTCTTAGAAACTGACTGGAATCTTTACCTTCGGGTGTGATCTTGGACTGACGACAATAATCTTTTAAGTGTTGCTTTAGAGCGACGAAATATATCTTTTGAGCGTATACAAGTATTGGTTGTAAGTTTTACGTCATCTTACTGTACTGTTTATTTTGTTGCAAAGTTTGAGAAAGGGAGAAAATTAAAGTAAAGGCCCTAGTAATGATATATCTCATGAAAACGTATATAATATGGGTATATATACGGGTGTTTAAGTAGAATGTTTTTGAAAACGGTATTACATTTATATTTTCTCTGTAGGTTTATAAAACTAATTTCTATGTCATAAGGTAGAGCTAAACGATCTTCATTAATCAATGATTCATGCAAAATGAATCCCACGAATGATTGAAAAGAAAATTGGTGTGAACTTTTGCAGCTAGGAAAAAGCGAACCACGTCCCTTTTTGTGCATAATTAACGTAGAGAATGTTCAAATCTACCATTCAATATGGAATAACCTATACAAATTCACATACATGCAATTACGTAAGGGGCCTAGAATTCAAACTCTTCATAAACTGCAAAAATTTCCAAACACCAATTTTGGTGCCTTAACCAGAATTTAGTAGTTAAATTTGTCTTCTTGTGACGTTTCACGAATTTTATTTCGTTACATTAGGAGATATTCAATGTTAAATACGTTGCCCCTAACAAAGATCATAACCACATTGAAATCAATAATTTTTAAAGTGAGAAAACTTGTAATTTATCATCGCTATTATTTGATGTTTGAGTGAAAGATACATGAAGAACTTTATAAACACAAGGTTCCTTCTGGACAATCCTTTTCAAATACCAAGTACTCGAACAGCTTGCAACTGTTATCATAAAATATCAGTTAAGCTCATGGTGAATAACTAATCTGCATGCGTTCTAAGCTTTTCAGGCACACAAGCGATAAAATTCATTTATTCAAGAATCAGATTTTTACTCGTAGATTTACAGGGCTCTAAAAATTTCATTTTTTCTCCTGCGAAAAAAAAAATGCCCCAGTCCTACCTTTTCGTCACATCAGCATTCTTCCATTTTAAATGACTGGAATGGATACAATCTTTGGCAAATACTTTGAGGAATGTGCTTAACACAAATGAGAAATATTCTTGAACATTTCATCATCCACTGCACTAATTGTTTTTAATAAATTGAATGGAGAAGATCAAAATCAGACGCTGCAATCGTATTTCATGAAATATTATGTCGCCTATAGCTCCAATGCGACGTTAATTTAACTACCTTCTTCATAAAATATTACAACGGGTCATGTAAATGTTGATGCAAAGTTTCCAAACACGTTATTACTTTTGAACGTTCGTAAAAGTGTTTCCTTTACCATGACAAGAAAAATTTTAATTTAGTGTTTAACGGCAAATTTTACCATATACTTGTGAATGTGCTGCATATAACACGTGTTTCGGCTATTCAATAGAACAACCGAAACGTTTTTAAAGTTCTTCAGATTGTGTATCCATTACAAATTCAAATACTTATTTATAAAATTTTTTTATCATTTACCAGTGGCAGATAACTTTCTGATAGGAATTTTCAGTATAAACAAAGAAACAAATTTCTGTAAATCTTATTCGCAAAACTTGCCACATTACGTCATGTTCGGAAAAGGTACATTGAAATACGTTTGATAGCAGATGCACTACCGCCACCTACACTTAGTGCTTGACAACAAAAACTTTGCACTTAACAACGGAGATTATTTGTAAGGCTTACCTAAAGCAATAATCGACAAAGGTATCGTAGGACTGCGCTTCGATCACTTGTAAATTGAACTCGAGATAAAATTATAGGAATGCAACCCTAATATTAACCTTCATGAAGAGAATGACTAATTTATAAATTTTTACAAGGTGGATTTTATCACAATTTCAGATTTCACAGGAGGCATGAAGTTGCTGATGTCCTTTGACAGCAGAAAATATACCGAAAATAATTTCCCCGTTAAACGAAAAGTCGTCACATAAAACAAACAAGTTACCACTTTGGTGTTTTAGCGCACAATTGGGGTTGGCGCCCCATTTACCGAAAATTTTTTTTAGTTTTTAAATGTTTTAACGATTTTTGTTAAGTATTAGAATTTGAAAAACTGGTAATTGTTTAAATAAACCATCAATTAATTTTGATGTAGTTTCAAGATTTTAGTATTGTACCGAATACTTCTTAAAAACTTAATTCAATTCGAATTTTTTGCCGCTATATCGGGCTTATTTTAATTTATTGCTATATCCGGTCATTGCTAATTTTAATAACAGTTACTTTTAGCTATTAATACAATAAACATTTGTTGTGAGATTATTGACTTACAGTTAGCAACTACATTTTAACGGTTATTACCTGTTGGAAATAGAAAAAGATGAGATTTTAAAAGTTAACTGTTTAAATTAAGAATCGAGTGAAAGAAAGCAAGCGTTTCCATGTTTGTCGTTTTAAGCACGCTTAAAACGACAAACATAGAAACGCTTGCTTTCTCTTTCACTCGATTCTTAATTTAATCCATGATAGAAGCATTTTCTATCATGGATATGAGATTATCATTTGATGGTAAGTTATGGAAGTTGAATTAATGTCGCACTGCATTGACACAATGGACTATTGCTGAAGTTCCACGATCAATCCTAAAGGGAAATATCCGAGGACAGCAGCTTCTAATTTCGATCCATGGTCAGTTGACGAGCTGGGTTGGCATCCCACTCACCAAGCTTCTGCTCCACCCCAACGAGAGGACATTTGAAGACAAAGATTTAACTTGCATCATCCCCTTTGTACACGACGGTCTCTTCAGATAATGAGAACATCTGAGCTGGCACTCCACTCTTCAAACTTCCACACCATGTCAAAGTAAGGACATTTGAGACCACGACAGATTTAACGTCCACCAGCTCCCACGTTCCCGGCGGTCTTTGGTTGGATCAAATTTCGAACTCGCAATCCTCCGGTAACAAATCCTCTACCAACTGGGCAAGGCTAATATAACATTAGGCATCGTAGGTGTTCAGATAGAACGTGAGAGTGAATTTTCCATGGAGATAATGGGTCAAAGGCCATCTGTCTAAAGATAATAAAGTCCTTGTGTTCCGAATACCTTTAAGTTAGTAGAAACTTTCAACGATGTAGCAAAGTCTTGGGTGTAAGGTTATCAAGGAGGTAGTAGTTGCAGTTGGAGAAGGCTTTGCAATGAGCTTTAGGCAAGCCCGAGTGAGATCTCAGAAAATATCAGAGTTCATAATAGGTACCTGTGGCTACAGCAGTTGAAAGTAGTATTAAAATTATGAATTAATTAGAAGGCTTGGAAGACTGCATGATTTTCCTAATAAAAATTAGATTAATTTATTATCATTTTTTTTAATTTTAAATCAAAAGTCTGATAATACGTCATTCTGGAATTTTGTAGTACTTCTTTTTCTGTGAAAAAGTCAATAAAATGTGATTCACAAACCAAACAAACCCACGCGTATAAAATCGAAGGGATCAAAAATGGGTGTTTCAAAACATATCACTTACGGAGCACCCGCTGCGAAGCAGTATATCTTCTCATAGAAAAGGAAAAAATCATAAAAAGAGAGTTCATAAAATGAATTATTTTTAAATAAAAATAAGGGTGGAAGGGGCTGGATAGCTTTATAAAATCAGCGGTGCCAAACTCTTCGGAACATGCCAGCACTCAAGTGGTCACCCTCCCAATTGCCGTTCACGACCGAAAGTGCTTAAACTAGGTGGTAGAATGGGCTGGCGAGCAAACCACAGCGCCACTGATGATTTTGCTGGTATCAAGTTAAAAATAAAACATTACGGATGGAGTTACAGGAAAAGTTTGGTAGAAGCTTACAACTAAGTATGACAGAAAACCTGTGACACAATTTGTTCCAGTCGAGTCCTTATCCCTAACTTATTGGTGTCAGAACGCTGTCCAATTAATTAGACTTGCAGATGTTAGGTTGAAGGGGAGAAATTAGAGGAAATGAAGTCGTAAAGATCAGGATCCAAACGAAATACTCCACAGTGGCGTTTGGGCCTTTTCGGGAAAGTATTAAACTGTTGATGCAGAATAGCTCTGGGCCTTTTCTACGAGCTTTTAACAGCTGGGTCATTTGGTGGAAGTTATACGAATGCCTTGTTTTGAGCCTGAGGAAGTTTTACGAAGAACATGGCTGAACCTTGCTGTAGGAATTCAGCAATGGGTTTAATTTTGAGGTCCGACTTCATTCCGAACATATTCGGGAACATTCGCGATTGTACGTAATACACGATTTTGGAAAACCTGCACCTTTTTATATTGTTTGTACAAGTAGATTCCTAGACTTGAGAACCGTATGTGCCTAATGATGGCTTTGAAGAGAAGAATTTTGTTTCCGAGAGCCTACTCTTGCGAGCTGATAAAGTTTTACGCGGGCCGTAGCACCGACGCGGAGTGCTCGGTCCAGATTAATTTTGGATCAAGGACAAGTCCTAAGTATTTATACCTGCGAACCCAGCAAACAGGCGTTCCAAAGAGTGAAATAGGGGATATTCAAATAGTCCGGGTTTCGAGAGTAAAATTAAACCATATTTTAATTGGGTGTATTTCATTGCAGATGGTGCTTTCAAATATATTTTTATAAAAAAGGTTTTTATTCCCCAGTGGCAAACAAACTAAGATTTTACTTCTGTACCACGAATTCTCTATCATAAAATAAAACATCGCGTTGCCTTAAAATGTTGTTCATAGCAGTCAATATACTTTTCAATAGGGATGGGGAAAAAAGAGCGAACTGTTCTTTTTCACCTGTTCTTCAAAAAGAACGGGAACAGTCTGTTCCCACTTTTCACAGAAACCTGCTCTCGGTTCTTTTTGTAAAAAGAAACATTGCAATCTTTTTATACTTCGATTTTAAACAGGTGGGAATTTTGCAAATTTCTCGAATTTTCTAAGTTCGCAAAAATCTTCGTATATTCTAAATTATGGTAAGTCCGAAACACAGCTGTTCATCCTACAGTTCGTGACTCACTGTTTCCTGTTGATTCATTCATCCGTTCTCTGTCCATAAACCTACTCCCTGCTCTGAGACTACTTCCTGTTTGAGAGCAGGAATCAAATTTACCGAAGGAATCGATTCCTGCTCTCAAACTGATCCAACCCTATTCTCCGTTCTCGGAGCTGTTTTACTTCCTGTTCGGAAAATGATTCCTGCTCTCAAATTGTTCCGACCCTGTTCTCCGTTCTCAGAACAGTTCTATGATCTCGGAGCTGTTCTCCGTTCTCAGAGCAGTTCTCTGTTCGCGAGCTGTTCTCGATGAACGGTTCGCGGGCTGATCTCGATAACTGCTCCAGGAACTGTTCTCGACTGAACCAAGCCCCGACGTCTGATGAATTTGCGAGATTAGCGTAGTAATTGTGAAATTTTATAATTGTTAGGCAATGACATGATGAATTTTAATTTTAAACAAATTAAATTTTTTTTAAATATTGCTGATCAAGATTTTGTTATCCAGCTTTCTCTCTGGTGGTGTCGCCTCCCCTCGTTCTTAGGATTTGCAATGCTTTTAACTTTATTTTAAAACCAAATTTTACAAAATGGAAAGCAAAATTTCAAATGTGTGGACATATTTCACTGTGAAAAGGAAATTCGGATCGGGTGTCATGCTCTCTATAAGTTGAAAAGGGATCTCATTAAGTCAGGTATTACGATTTTAATGACATCTCGGAAATAAGAATCCCACCATAAAACTAAATGTGTTGAAAAGCGAAAGTGATTTTTTGACTTGTATTTTTTATGTTTTAAACCTGTTTTTCAAACCAATTTTACTTTCCAAGTGGTAATCCCGGTATGCGTTTCTTGTTTATAATCTTTTATAAAGGGCAACTCCCTATTGCATAACGTGATTCAAAATTACCTGGTGTTGTCCTCGGATCTTTCTCTTCGGGATGGATCACGGACCGCCGTTTTATTGACTTAAATGACCATTTTGTTGACTTAAAAATGACATTAAAATCTAAAAAAATTATTACTTTCGTTTGCGTATTTGTTTTGTCCTAGGCACCTCATATGTTTGGGAAACTACTTGAGATGATTCAGATGTGGGACATTATTAGTTGCCACTGGGGAGATAATTTAAACGTTTCGATTTGCAAGAACGTTTTCCAATTTACGGAAAAATTTTGATTTTCTTTTCGCAATTACTGATAGTTTGGCGCAGCTTGAATAGACTTGCCCCTTTCGCCATAAAAAAAATCAATCAACCGATAACAACAATACGAAGACTCCGAGTCATTTGTATTTTTTATATATGCACGCCTATACAAAGTACTAACAAAGATGACGTCAACAAAATTCGGTCCCTGTCTATGGCGAAAACTGCTGGCGCCACATAGTCTACGAGGAGGAACAGGGCTTGCACATTTCGAGTAGAGACATTTGGGAACATAAGAACAGGTTAAAGAACAGTTCTTTTAAAAAGAACGGAACATCAAAGAACTGTTCGCCGAAAAGAACAGTATTTCCCATCCCTACTTTTCAATGACTCTACTATTCGAAAATTAAGGCCAGTTGAATAACACGTTCAGTAATTTTTCCCTTTCCTCCAAGGAAACACTACCACCACCTACACTTAGCTCGAATAAAGTGGATAAAACTCCTTTTATAAACAAAGCTATTATAGTGTGGGTTATGTTTTAAAGATCATCATTGCATCTGCCACTCCCTGTGTGTAATACAAGAAATGAAGAAGCGCCGCCAAGTCTAGACGGACTGGCTTAGGACGATTTTCCTAGAGATTCCAGAGTCAGTTGCAGAACGATGACACGAGAAGAGGATACCCGATGAAGCGAAATTGTTAACTATTTTTAATCTGTAAATATTCCCCCTTTATTTGTAAATAAACGTCTTTAATTGTTAATTATGTCGCTTTTATCCCTTTTGCTAAAGTAGAGATTCTGTATGCAAATTCATCCTTAAGTGTTTAAAGTATTCTACATTAATTACAATTTTTGTTATATTCAGACTGATTCAATCCAAAGCAAGTGAAGACTCAAAATTTTGCTTAACGAATATTGAAAGGTTCCATTCTATAGGGATCCCTATACAAATTCACATGCATGCACATTACGAAAGGGACTGTCTTCATATGATTTTGTCTATGACAACCCCAATTTTGCTTCCTTAAACAGATTTTATTGTACATTGTCAAATTACTGTAACTACAAAATTCCATGTATTTAGTATTGTCATATTAAAAGTTATACAATGCTCCATTCCAAAATTCCTTCCAATACTGAATAACATCCTCTACAGATTCACATACGAAAATTATTTAAAGGACGTCTGTTGGTATTACTTATCGTTGCGTGTATAAATATACCGGTGAATGTTTTCTTTTAAATTAATAATGATCTGACTCCGTTAAAAGATTCTTTTATTTTTCATTTTTCTTACTCTGTTAAAAACTTATTCTTTAGAATCACAACTAAAACAAATAGGTTGTTGCCAAACGATAAAAACTAAATAGCTGGCAATCCAACAACACAACAATCAATCAATCAACAAATAAAGATATTTTCACTTTGGGGAAATGCTGCTACATTACTCCCCTGCCAGTAACGAAGTTACGTTAAAGAGAAGTTACTGGAAGATTAAATAATTAAAAAAATTATGTACAAAATGTACAGCACTACTCTCTGAATCTAATGGGCTTCCTAACAGTTCGTCCTGAACGAGATTGTTTTTGATCAGGAATTATTTCCAAATCAGAAGGGTGTTTAGTTTCATCAGTTTTATGTTGTGCAGGTGTTTCATTTTTGCAACATGCGTTTTTCGTGTCAGGAGTAGGTTCTTGTAGAATGTAAGCAGGTTTAAGCCTGTCGACAGATACTGTAATATGTTTACCCTTTATTTCGAGTGTGAAATACTTAACAGCTTTGTCCGTAACTAGAAATGGTCTGTCATACGGGGGTTCTTTTTAACCCTGTCTTTACGTACGAAGACATGTGACGTGGTAGCTAAGTCCTTCGTAACAAATATTTTTTGGATATACTTCTTTGAGACGGTTCTAGGTCTGATGTATTTCATCGTTTCCTCTAGTTGGTTTACGTAGGTCTCGGGTGTTGTGTGAATTTGGGGTTCTTCAAAAAATTCTCCGGGTAATCGGATGTTTTGTCCGTAGATCATTTGAGCAATGGTATGGTTGGAATCTTCTTGAATTGCAGTGCGTAGACCCAATAGAACAGTTGGCAGTGCTTCACTCCAGGCTGGTTTACCATGTGCTATGTATAGCTACGACCTATGGAGTCGTTCTATTTTTCCATTGGCTTGGAGATTGTAGTCCGTTGTGTGCTGCAATTTTATGCCGCAGATTCTGGACAGGATGTTGAAAACCTCTGATCCGAACTGCGAACCACGGTCCGTTACCAGTCGGCATGGTGTACCAAATCGTGCAATCCAATTGCTGTAAAAAGCTTTTGCAACTGTGTCTGCCAATATGTTTTGTAGAGGAACCACTTCCATCCAGTTGGTGTAACGGTCTATGCAAGTGAGGCAGTATATGTTACCGTTGGATGGTGGTAAAGGACTAATCAGGTCTATATGAACGTCACTGAATCTTTCTGATGGCAGTTGAAATTCACCATAACTGGATCTTGTATGACGATTTATCTTGCTCTTTTGACAAGGAATGCAGGATTGAATCCATAGTCGAACATCTTTCCAAATGTTTGTCCAGAAGAGTTTTGAAGTCAGCAGTTTTACTGATGCCTTTATTCCAGGATGGGATGCTCCATGAATTTGTTGAAATATCTTCTTTCGGTGTGATTTGGGAAAGTAAGATCGGATGTTGCTTGAAATTCAGGGAAGATTGCTTGAAATTCAGGGAAGTTGTGGATGTCTTTAAACTCTTTAATTCTTCATCTTGATTTTGTTCGTCAGCAATTTCATCATGTTTTGATGTTATCTTGACCTTTGATATGTCGAATGTCGGTTGAAAATTGAGAAATGTACTGCAGATGACGAAGTTGACGAGGAGATGCCTTTTCAGGATTCTGTTGAAATGCAAGTGTGATTGGCTTGTGGTCGGTAAATATGATGAATCTTCTTCCTTCGAATAGGTGTTTGAAATGTTTGATGGAGAGATAAATACCAAGTAACTCTCCATCGTATGTGCTATAGTTCTTTTGTGCATTATTCAACTTTTGGAATAAAATGCGATAGGTTTCCATCCATCAGATTCATACTGTTGGATCACTGCTCCTATTGCCGTATCTGAAGCATCTGTATTAAGTGACAGAGGTACGTCAGATCTTGGAAATGATAGTAGTGCAGTGTTAGCCAAATCTTCTTTGCATTTATTAAACTGGTCTTTAGCCCCCCCCTCTTCGGTCCACCCAATTTTTCTTCTATCACTTTTTCTCGCTTCTTTAAGGTAGTCGTGTAGAAGAGATTGGTTCTTAGCTGCATCTTTCAGGTAACGTCGATATAAGTTAATAATACCGAGAAATGTTCAAAGTTCGTGAATAGTTGTTGGAAGTTTGTAATCAATGATGTCTTGAACTTTGTCAGGTGAAGTGAGTCAAAGGAAGTGAGCCTTGAGGTGTTACTAAGTATCCCAAAAATTCGATTTCTTTCACTCCAAAGACAGATGTAGAGATATTGATGCGAAGACCATAATTATTGAGTCTTTCAAAAATAATTTGAGGTGATTTTCACGTTGTTCTTCTCTAGTAGATGCAATGAGAATATCATAAGGAAAAACAAAATCCAATCTCGAGAATACTTCATTTATGAATCTTTGAAATGTTGCTGGAGCATTCTTTAAATCAAAACTCATTACGTTAAATTCGTAGAGTCCAAATGGTGTGACAATGGCTGTTTTGCATTTGTCTTCTTCTGCAATGGGGACTTGGAAATAAGCTTTAAATAAATCTATCTTGGAATATATGGTAGAACCTTTTAAAATGTGATGAAAATCCTCAATTCTGGGAATGGGGTATCTATCAGGCACTGTCCTGGCGTTGAGCTGCCTGTAATCTCCACAAGGACGAAGAGAACCATCTTTCTTCGTAACCAAATGGAGAGGGCTTGACCATTGACTACTGGAAGGTCTTATGATGTTTATCCAGCATGAACTTAAATTCTTGCTTTGCTGTGTTGAGCCTTTTCGAGTCGAGCTGTCTCGCTTTGGAATGAACAGGTTGACCGTTAGTAATGATACGATGTTTAACATGATGCTTTAAATTTGGAATAAATAAATTTGGTTTGGAAATATCAGGATGCTGTTCCAATAACTTGGGAAAATTTTGAAGCTTTGTTCAGAAAACTGACATCATTGTCCTCACTGATGGAAGCAACATCACCAGTTACACTTAGTTGGGTTTCTCCATCCAGCAACTTCTTTTTATGCAAATCAATCAATAAATTGAATTTGTTAAGGAAATCGACTTCCAGGATATCTTTACTAATTTTTGCAATAATAAAAGGCCATTGGAACTTACGTCGAAGTCCTAGATCCAGAGTTAGCATTTTAATACCAAATGTTTCTATTTCTGTACCGTTTGCAGCATATAGCTTATAATCACTGAATTGTTTGTCTTGAGATGTCGCAGGAATGATGCTGACATCTGCTCCGCTGTCCACTAAGAAACGCACTTTCGATGTTTTATCTTTTATAAATAAGCGATATTTGTGACAATTCCCAAAATTGTAGTCAGCAGCAGAGCTTGCCACATTCTCTACTGCATACTCGCGTTTCCCGGACTCAAATTATTATCATTAGCCCAACTGCAAGGCTGTGTACACTTTTCAGGATAGAACTTCGTTCCGACGCGAAAATGATAAAAACAGTACTTTCCTTGGGGATTAAATCTTTTCCTCGATCTACGTCGTGTTCTTCCTCTAAAGGTGTGATTGTTTCGTGATCGGGGTCTTGAAATGTGATCCACACTTAATTTTGCAATTTTTTGCTCGAGTGAGTGAATTTTGGACAAAAGGTCACAATTTGAAGAAACAGATGTGGTGGCGCTGCAAATCTCATTCTACGGATTCATGTCTGCAATCTTGTCAGCCATGATGGCCAAATTTGGTAATTCTTCCTTACTGACGAGTATAATATTCCTCATAGAATCGGGCAGCTTTTCCAGCCATAGTGTTTTAATCAGTTTTTCCGATACATCGGAAGTTGTCATAGTTTTCAGTTTCTGTAACAGTTGACTGGGTTTCATGTTTCCTAAATCGATTCCGGTAATCAGGCATTTGATTCGAGTGCTTTCGCTCTCCTTAAATAAATCTAGCAGCCCCTTCCGAATATTTTGTACTAGAATCCTTTGTTACAATGACCCAAATGTTCTCAACATATTTCGGTTCCAATTGAGAAACCAAATAAATGCATTTAGTTTCCTCCGACACAATTCCATTGATTTTGAATTGTACTTCAACTTGGTAAAACCATATCTCAGGCCTATCGATCCAAAAGGGAGGTATTTTGACACTCACCTTGTTCGGGCATCTCATTTTTGTTGTCAAGTTCGTCTCCGGGCATCTCACTTCTGTTTTCAAATTCGTCACCGGCGAGATTATCTTGAAAAACCGGGTCACCAGTTTGTTGGTATTACTTATCGTTGCGAGTATAAATATACCGGTGAATGTTTTCTTTTAAAAATAATAATGATCTGACTCCGTTAAAAGATTCTTTTATTTTTCATTTTTCTTACTCCGTTAAAAACTTATTCTTTAGAATCACAACTCAAACTAAAACAAATAGGTTGTTGCCAAACGATAAAAACTAAATAGCTGGCAATCCAACAACACAACAATCAATCAATCAACAAATAAAGATATTTTCACTTTGAGGAAATGATGCTACACGTCTTCATTTCAAAATTTTGCATCAATTGCAAAATTTCCAAACACGAATTTTTATGCTTCAAGCACATTTTAGACAGTCAAATTTGTCTTTTTATGTAGTTTCATAAATTTTGTTTCTTTACGTCAGGAGGTACTCAACCGAAGTGAAGAACTTTAAAAATTAAGATTTCCGTCGTGTAGGATAGTCTTTTTATTGTATTATGTCCCGCAATTCCAGGCATTTGAAAAGTATTACAAATCAGGAAACTAACTTTTATCAAGTGAGGATGACTGGACATATCACTTACGGAGCACCCGCCCGAAAGCAGCTCATATCCACAACAGAAAAAGATGGAAAATTTAAAATAAATACTAATAACTTGTCAATCTAGGGTCCAGAAGAAAATAAAATGCTGAATGAATCATAAGCCTCGCCCAGCCGTAAGAGAAGGTGAGCAGTGCCATCTAGTGACCGCGACTGATGGTGCTTAGGCTTTAGGTCAGAGAGTTTATTCGGGGACGAATCCCCTATGTTGCTGAATACTCGCACAGAAGAGCGTTGGCATAAGAAAGGTAATTAAACTTAAGAGAAATTACAGTGTTAACAGATTAAAATTTTTCTTTAAAAGTGATACAATTAGTGGTTCAATCGAATCCATAAAAAGTCCTAATTATTGGAGTACAGAAAAAAGTAACGATAGATGGTGCCCCTTTGTACGGACCAACTGCTCAGGCGGGACACCCTTCTGAGTGGCTATAATGACTAACGAAACGAATCCCATGATAATAATTTGGTTAAATTACATATTTATTCATATCTCTAACTGCATGTTTCTGCGATCCATTAGGACTACAAAAACGTTTAAAATTGGAAATCTGGTTTCAATACTTAAACACGATACATATTCGTACTTATAGAAATTATTTTTTATTCAATAGTGGTATAAAAAAAAAAAAAAAAAAACAAACCGAAGCTACTTAAATGTTATCATATGACTAGCTGACCCGAGAGACGTTGTCCTGTCTTAACTATGAATATTGAATTCGAATTGGTATAATTAATAAGAAAAAATAATTATTCCAAAAACATATTGTTTATTATTCTAATGCTTTATGATACACAACATTCTTAGTTTTATTTTCTGGCGCGTATATGAATAGTTTTGTTAGTATTCCGACACGGGAACAGGCGACATACAACTGGCCATGTGAAAAACATGGATTTTCAAGATTGATGCCACAAACACTTAGCGACTGCCCTTGCGATTTATTTATCGACATTGCAAATGCTAGCCGCACTGGAAATTGTAACCGTTTAAAGTCGAATGGCATGTCGTTCGAAATCAAATGAATCAAAACGTCTTCGCCTTTGTACTTCCCTTTCAAAATTGTGGCTTCGATGACGTTGTTCATTAATTTCTTCACCGCAAGTCGGGTGCCATTACAAAGACGTGGCTGATTTATATTCCGCAACATAATTATTACCGATCCGATTTTTAATTGCAGATTATGAGGTGGTAATCCGGGCAATTCCAGCGAATTTAAGAATTCCGTTGGATAGTTGACAACATCATCTTGGTTAGTGACGGAATCAATCGATCTGTATGTCATCAATTCGCCAACTATCTTATCTTGAATTTGAAAATTCATTTCGTTGACATCAACGTTTTTTGCAGCCAATATAACTCGTTCGCTCAACCAAACATGATTTTTGTAATTTTGAGCAATGTTTGGGAAGACCTTCTCGATGAGTTCGGTCTTTGATTCAGTAAAATGACAAAAATTGGTAGGTAATGTAATGTATCCAGACGATGAGTCAACAGGTATTTTGCCATTACCAATATCGAGCAATTGTTTGGAAAAAAACTTCTCCAGATTGGTCGTTCTGCAATTCGACTCTCATGTTCATATTTAATTTGAGCGTTTTAACGTATTTCCATAAAATGGACGACTTTAAACATGCGTTAATTTCGTCGGCTGGCGTTGATCGTGGTATTACTGGTAATGTTTGGCGAAAATCACCTGCTAATAAAATCATTGCACCACCAAATCGGTTACGGTTCTTTCGTAAACCTTGCAACGTGCGGTCTAATCTTCCAAAGATTTTTTGTGTGCCATCGTGCACTCATCCCAAACTACTAATCTGCTTTGCTGCAACACTTTGGCCATCGCGGAATTTCTCGAAAGGTTGCAAGTTGGAGTTTCATTTATTTGCATGTTCAACGGCAACTTGAGTGCGGAATGAGCTGTTCGACCGACTTCCAACAACGTAGCTGCAATACCTGACAAAGCAAGTGCAAGTGCGATATCATTTTGCGATCTAATCGTTGCCAAAATCAATGATATCAAAAACGTATTCCCAGTTCCACCGGGAGCATCTAAGAAAAAAAATCCTCCAGTTCCATCGTTTACTACTTTCATGAGCGTATCGTAGGCATATTTTTGTTGCTAATTTAAAAGGGGAACGTTTCTTAGAACGGTTTCTTTTAATGCCTCGGAATCATATTGGGTTTCGCGTCTCAACTCTTGATTAAATGCGTCGTGCATTGGGCGATTGGGCATTGTCAATCCTAATTGTATTAATCCTTTGTTGGTAAGCATCAAGCACATGTCTTCAATTAAAATTAATGCTTC
Source organism: Meta bourneti (assembly GCA_933210815.1). Lineage (NCBI taxonomy): Eukaryota > Metazoa > Arthropoda > Arachnida > Araneae > Tetragnathidae > Meta > Meta bourneti. The sequence goes on from OW119927.1 coordinate 510,970, forward strand.
ATTGTGAATTTCTTCATTAATTTGCAAATCTGCATTCGATGTTCTAAGTCGCTTCTGATGTAATATATCTTCGGCCATGTGATCTTTATATTTGCTCCATAAATCAATCGGTGTTGATGGGAAGCATGTAGACAAAATTATGGAAAACAATGTTCGTATTTCATTTGACGAAATCACAGCATCTTCGAGAGTGGTCCCAATGAGTGTCATTCTCTAGCAATCCCAAACGTTGACAGGCTTCTCTGTATGTGCCGCACAATACACCATTAACAGTTCGCAGAGGTTGGAATGATGTTGGGCCACGAACATTGACTAATAGTAAACGCAAATAAAAACACTCGTCTTGGCTGGGATGGACTGTGTAAAGACGTCCTAGTGCATCGGTGGAAAATACTTGTGGGTAACCTGGAACTGGCTGTCCTTGTTTCCGTCGTTGAAATTTCTTTGACGATTGATTCCAGGTATAATATCTTGGCATTTCGGAATAAAGCAGTGTTCTGGCAAAGTCATCATTCTGGCACATTTCAAAGAAGCTGGTCAATGTTGTCGATGGCGGCCTGTCAACTCGTTGTAATACGTTTTCCGTACACCCTTTGACCATTTCCAGATGTACGGCCAAGTGAACAACAGTGGGGTGTCTTTCATGTATAGGAAATGAAAAAATAAGCCACATCGCCTCGTTACTACTAACATAGCGGCCCATTTGAAAATGAGTGATCTCATCGTTTGAATTTTCGGCAGCAACTCCGAACACAGCCATGTCACTACCTTTGTTCACGTACTTGCAGATATATTTTATAGATTTTACGGAATGGCAAAATTCGACATTTATGTGTGCTTTAAATGTCTTGGAGAGTAACGGCGAAAACGGAACAACCCAACGATTATCAACTTCAATGTCCTGCTGATTCACTTTGACTATTCTTGACCTTCCATTGTCATCAGTGGATCGCCGGCGATAAAGTGGATAACCATCATTTCCACTAACAGTTTCTGCTACTAATTGTCTTGGAAAGCGTTTTGAACATTTTCCGTCAACCATACACGGAGAAATGGGATTTAATATTCCACAGGGACCATGAATCCTATTTTTTGTAACAACCTCATGTAACAATGGATCTTAATCATTATCTGGAATTTCCGCAGATATCACATCATCGATTTCATTCGGTCTTATCCTCTCTACCAACCAAATGAGAATGTGTGCATGTGGCAATCCGCGTTTCTGCCACTCGACTGAATACATCCAACAGCGCGTCTCGCCGAACACGTGATGTTTAACAATGAAATCTATGAGTGATTTTAATTTTCTTTTGAACACCCTTGCGGTAATGTCGTGGCGATCAATGGGTGATTGGCCAATAAATAATTCTTGTCGAATTTCTGTCCACTGTGGATTGCATGTGAACGTTATAAACAAATCTGGTGTGCCATAATGACGTACATACGACATAGCATCCTGAGCGTATTCATGCATATGTCGCGGACTTCCGACGTATGTTGCTGGGAGAATAGTTGTTCTGCCTACATTCTGTGCATTTCCGTCAGCATTGATGGCATCCCGAAGATGAATGTATTCCTCAGAACGGAGTTTTGCCTGGTTCAACCTGATAAATGTCAATCACTCAGTTTCAACTTTCACGTACATATCCACAGCATATTGGTGAAAGAGACGCCGACATTTTAAGATGTGATTGTCCTCATTTTCCCGAACCATCAGTCTGTATGAATAATAATTAATTGAACTAACTTTTTAGTTAGTTTCGGAACCTATAAACAAATTTTTGTGTTATAATAACATAAATTAACGTTGTGATAAAGGTAGTAAACGTAGATTGTTTATTTACCTGTAACTGGATTTATCATCTTCATTGAAAAATGATACCCATCTTCACCTTGCCAAATAAGATAGGATATTGTAACGCATCATATGATCGATGTGTTTCGGACACACGCTGCAGTTGATCGTTACGCCGGTGTAAAACAATATCTCGGTTTTCTAAATTTTCACCCACGACGACAATAGCGACTTCATCAATTGTTGGCGCATTAAAACGTCTTGCGTGTTGTCCTGCAGGCGTCTTATCGGTTTTGATGACAATTTTGTGGTTATCAGATGGCATGGCGGTCTAATTCGGTCGTGAATAATGCAACCAATTCGTTGTGTTGATGGAAAAACATTTGGAGTTGTTCCACAATTGGTCTTTTCACCGAATTGTTGTGTGCATAATGCTGATCGACTTGTCTTGCTGAATCGCCCATAAAATAAATTTGTAAAAATTTGTAGTCACTATCCGGCGTTGGCAATAAGGAACCTGTTAGATGATATATTTGACCCTGAATCTGCAAAGGTAAACAGATAATAAATAGATGTAATATAGGATATTGTATAGCGAATTGTTTGTACCACCATGTGGCTCTCAAAATACTTTGTCAGCACTGCCATTCCCCCATCAACTTTTTTAAACACACTCACTTCTGGCTGCTTTTGGCAATTTACCGAGCTACAAACGTACTTTAAGCCATTTCAATTGATACACCATTTCAATTGAAAGCTGCCAACGTATTTTGCATCAGGCACGTGGTGGTAAAAGTTTATTGTTTTTCAATATACTTACCTTGAAAGTTGGCATAAAATTTTCTCGAATAACTTTTGTTGCGCCAAATGACGTCATTTGAAAGCAATTATTGTATTGCTGGATATGAGTCAAAAAATGTTTAGAATCTGGCCCATTTCCGGAAACCAATGAATGTAGTGGTTCTGGTGGCGGTACCAATGGCGTCAATTTGACTTGACCGCAACACAATCCAGGGGCTTCATTTTTAAACTTAAATGCCTTGCAATATTGACACACAACGTTCATTGGTCCAATATCAACGATTTGCTGTGAACTGTAATCGATTTCCACGTTATAATTAAATGCAGCTCGATAGGGGTTAAACGCAACATTTCTATGTTGTTGATTTCGATTCCATCGATTCCGTTCAACTTCATTCCGCGTTTCGCGTTGCTCGTCAGTTTGGCTTACTCTTGTATATCTTTGACTTGTAGCATTGCGAGTTCTGCGACTTAAGTTTGTACGTCTAATTGCTGGCATTTTTAAAAACAAAAATTCAACTGAAAATAAAAAAATATATTCTATTGTATTCTTCTTTATAACCATGTATACCTTGTGTTAGTCTATCAAAACAGTCTATCAAAACTTACCAAAACTCCATATTAAATTGAACTTTTAATATCACGCGTGATTGCTCTGAACTAACCGTGATGAACAAACACTTCTCAAAAAACTCACTGTACAATTGAATCGACTGTGAAATGTGCACTAAGAAATGATAAATTAATTATTTTATCAATATAATTCCGACCGATGCATCTGTTTTAAACGATATTTGCAGCGCGCATTCTGTCAATCGCGCCAACTGTCAAACAACTGACAGTTATGTCAAACGCCATACGGTTACTCAGACAATAACTCAGACAATAAGGCCCCGTTCACATGAGGCGTTTTCCAACGCGCGTTTTACGTCTAAACAAAACGCGGGTAGCCAAAGTACATAGAGTTCTACTGGAGTGTTCACATGTAAAAATCGCGAGAATCCAAGCGCTAGACAGCTTCGGCGCTTCAACAATCTCCGGTCGTCCTCGCAATTAGAAGGCGTTTCGAGAAGCATAGGTTTCTTCTGCAGCGTTCACATGACACGCGTTTTGACGGGCGTTAGAGCTTTTTTATTCCTCTAGTCCAAGTTTCTATCTTCGCGATCGTTGAAGATACAGTGAAAATTTCAACGGATTTGAAATCTGCGGAAAATTTTACACCAGATCGATACCTGAAATGTGATTTTCTTTAAATAAATAATTTTGCAACTGTAATTTTACTATTTTCGCGATACGGATTTGACGAATATATTCATTATGAACACAAAAGGGAGTATTCATCTCGTTTTTATAGAAAAGATATAACTTGATTGGAGTATTTTGTCTTAATCCACTGCTTTATGTTTATGGCCATTAAAAATAGGATGAGAAAATTTAATCGCATTCGATTTATTGAAGAAATTTTCCCTGCTTTCATACAAAACTTGTAAAAAGGTGACAGTTTATAACTAAAGGGGATAGTGGGTAATTTTATTTCTGAGAATAACGAATCCTGACAACTGCCCGTTCTAGTTTTCATGTGCGGTAAACGTCTTTAAAATAAAGCTTAAATTAAATATTCAATTTAAAAGCTAAACTTTAGTTATTTTTTTATTTGTCCTCAACGAGTGAAATGCGCAATATAAATTTCAATTTTCATTCATTTTTCACATTCTCGTGTTACAGTGAACTCGATATCACTTTTGAAAATGAACTTAAGTTACTGTGAGCTTATTTTTCATAGAATTTATATTTTAATCTTGCAGTTAGTGTTATTACTACTTTAATCGAAATTTTTATACTATATATACGTGTAGACGCAAATTCTATTAGGGCAATCTCCTGGTTTTCGATATGTATACTGCTTTTTATTTTTCTTTGAGATTTTTTTTTTAGTTTTAACATAATTTTCTCGTTTCATCGTGGGATTTAATCAAATTTTAGTTGAAATATTTCCAGTCATTCTATTCGTGGTTCCATTTGCGCTACAAAACCCCTGAAAGAGGGTAGGTTGGAGGGTTAGTTTTCGTTTCGGATAGTCGGAACTCAGGGAAAATTGTGTTTAAAAATTAAAAACTAATTATTGTTATATATGTGTTATTTGTGCTGATATATTAAAATGTTTAGAGATAAGTTTTAAAAAAGTATAGGAATTTATTTGAAGGAAAATTAAATTAAAATTAGCTTTAGATAGTATGAAAGACGATAAAACCTGCAAAAATAGCATAAAAAAAGAAAGGTTATCACCAATGCCGGATTTTGTTTGCGTGTCAACTTTTTGATAGTACTTCGTAGACAATGTCATATAAACAGAGATTCCGTTTCCAATTTCCTGGTTCTAGAAATGTAGATTTTTGGGGGATATATTTTTACTTTACACTCAATTTTAAAATTTTAAGGAAATTGTTTGGTCATTTTCCAGTTAGTTTCGTTTTTAATCAAAGTCTTACAGAAATATTCCAATTTTTCATACGCAGTTTCGCTTTAACGATAAAACACATTACAAATGACTCATCTGGTAGCATCTTGATCCCAAAAAACCGTGATCACCCCTTAACACAAAACAAATCCTTCTTACTATTTTTTATTGGTGGGTGCATCATCAACACTGGAGAGTGAAGGTTCTAGGGTTTTTCCTCTAGTCTTGAAGTAAAAAATGAATACTTTAGGATTTTAGAGTTAATGAAAATGTTTAATAATGCCACAATTTGAACTACATAAAGCACTGTTTCTCTGATATCCGCTGGCTCTTACCTGTTCCTAGGTCCAAACTATCCCGTCATTCGAAAATTCTTGAAAAATGAATAGCTAACGTTCAAAAATTTACAATCGAGGTTGACGGCATTGCACTGTAACGCATCGTATACTATACGTTACGAAAGATTTACCTGTTTAGTTTGTCACTTCTGGTCAGCAAGTCGATTATATTGCATTTATTTATGTATAAAGATTGAAGCTCAAAAACACTTTATTCACAAGCAATTATGGAACGGATGTTTTACAAATCGAAATATCAAATTTTTGCGTCATTTTGAATATTTTTTAGATTATTTTAGGCATTTTATTGGTCAATTTTATACATTTCTAAGTTAACCAAATCCAGGCTCTTGTGAATAGAGAAATCAATTTTAGGTTGGAAAAGAAAGATTTTCATCCTATTTTTAATGGCTGTAAAATTAAAACAGTTGATAAGGGGCAACAAAATATCTTATTAGAGTGACATTCCCTGTAAAAACAAGGCAATACTTTCGCTTACGCTTAGTATAAAATGAATATATGTAAAAAGATTAGTTGCGACTGTTGACAAAAAATAATTTTTTCAAAGAAAATCATGATTTTGGTATCGATTTAACGTAAAATTTTACCCTGATTTGAAATCCGTTGAAATTTTGATTCCATCTTTAGCCATTCAAAAGATAGAAACTTGGATTAGGGTAATAAAAAACACAATTTAATGCATAACGGAATTGACCTTGAAAAGCGCGGAAGAGGTGTTCACATGACAGCGCTCGAAAATTCTTATCTAACGCGCGTTCGAAAAAGTCCATGTGAATGGGCCTAACGATTTATTTACAAAATGAATATTTTTTATACTTAGAAATAATCAAACATGACCGTAACATTTCGCTGTCTTAACTCGGATACATAAACTCAAAAATTCAGTCTCAGTTAAAATATAATAAAAGCATTATCCTGATGTTCCCAGATACCGAATAGCAGAATTCGCTATTTTAAGATCAATTAGTTTACTGCTTGTGCTTTTCGCGTTAAAAAGATTCGTTTCCATTCAGAATTAAGTTATCTGAAATTAAATATTTTAAATATATATTTTCTCTCTTATATATCATTCATCAATTATTTATATTTTGGAAAAAATAAGTTAAAACATGAAGTATTAAAATCTAAATTGTGAAAAAATAACGCTTTTCGAAAAAACTGCTTTTCCAACAATACTGGTAAAGCGATCTTTTGAGTTGAGACCACAATCGTAATTTTCACCATTCTTATTTCGATGGGGATTTCAAATCGTCTTTAGCACCCTCTGCATACCCAGGAAAAATAGAATGGGGATCAATATGTAGCCTATCGTTTCCGCAGGGTTCTGAAGAATAAAGCCACCAAATTTGGTGTATGTTGGTTAAAAGGTATAGATTTGTATAGAACAGACAGGCGCTAACGCTGCTTTGTAAATATAGATGCAGTTTCGCAAACTTGAATGCCAAAAACCCTCCATTATCTTTAATGAGATCATTTTCATGATGTTCTTCAGTGAGTTTCTAAATTATATGAAGACAAGTTTTTGGAGTAAACATTTTACAAAGTATGTATAAAACAACTAGATGTCACAAATTACTCAGCAGTAAAAAACGGCTAAATAAAACAATAAAAAAGACAGAACATTTAAACATTAATTGTTAGGAATCGTAATAGCAATTTAAAAAATTCCTACTCTGTTAAAGTAGATTTTTTCTGCGAAATTAGGAATTTTAATGATTTCAAGGCGAATGTTTCATATAAGATGTAAGTACGCATGGCGATAAAATTCCTTTGCAAATTAACCTTCTGAGTGGTTCACACGCATTTAGTCGAACGGCAACCTCCATGTTTTCCTACATGACTTCAGTTTTGACCTTCTTAACGAATACCGGGAATTTACTTTTAGAATAATTAAATGCTGTGTTAGTCTTTCATCTCCGTGTCATCCAATTTCAAGTCTTCATCACTCTCCACCACACCCTAGTCACAGTACTACATATATATTTTGTACCCATAAATTTATAAGGTAAAAGCTTCTATTACAGTACTTATAAGCAATTTCTTATTGTGCAATTATTTTTATGAATTAATAAATATAATATGGACTGCGACCTTTTTATGATACTTAAAAACAGAATTTGGTTTGCAAAATCCAAGGGCTTGTACTAAAAAATGTTAATTGTTAACTACCACTAGATATCACAAAATTTATTATACATATAAGATAAACTCTTCTATTTTACAAAGTAGTTGACAGGTAAATTAAATACATGTTTGCTTCTGAATGGAAGCAAGCATGAAAATTTAACATTGAGATTGGCCCATTTACTAACACTTACACTGGTTGCTTAGTTGTGTTTTATGGCACAGGGGCCATATTTGGCCATGCTGCGTCAAACACAATATATACAACATCAAGAAATGGACATGTATACACATTTGAGGACACTGAAAAAGGGAGGAATCGAAACTACTCTGTCCCTACTCGCAGGTTGTTAGCGCAGTGGGTATACACACTGATCCACTACGACCCCAACACGCATATAGGAATATGGAAAACATCACAAATGAGTGTGATCTGTCTTTGTGTTCCTGACTTCGTATTTTCCTTTGAAAAATCGAGGGCCAGATCAAGTCAATTTCGGTAGGTATTTTAATTAACGTCGCACTGGAGCAACGCAATGACTATTGGCAACGGACCGGGATCAATCTCGAAGGGAAAAACCAAGGATAACGCCTCGTCATTTTGAACGGTCAGATGGCGAGAACAACACCTGAGCTGGCACCCCACTCTCCATACTTCCACGCCCCGCAAGTCCAGAATGTCAACTAAAAATTGTTAAAAAGAAAAGCCATTGGCTTTTCTTTTTTTATTTCAAACTGCGGTATCATCAAAATACTATTTTCGAAAAACATTCTTTATCTGCTCCGTGCACAACAAAGCAGGTAAGAGTCTGTATGTAAAGAAATTATTTCTGAATCAAATATGACATAGCAGTGACATATATGTGAAGTGTTTATGAAGTATCAAATTTACCAAATAATACCTTAGTTATGAGGTGTTTCTGTAAAGTTCAACGCAAAGAGGATTTCGGTATTTTTCCTTACAAATAATTGAATTATAGATATATTCAAAACATCGATAAATCAAAATACCTTTTAACCTGAAGTAATTTTCTTTCCTATTGGCGTTTATCTGTTTGCACTTTAAACCCGTCTCAGTCAGTTTACAGGCCTCGCGATTGGAACAAGGAATTTTGATTTTCGACTAACTTCTCACACAAATTAGTTCAGTAATAAGTGGATAGGAAAATGTTTTTCATTGAGATAAATACCGAGAGCGCTAGTGTTTGGCCTGATTTTGTAATCCGATTTTAGTATAATGCTGAATCAAAAAGTAAGGCCAAAACAACGGCAACTAAAATTCGTCGTTAAGGTAAGCTCACGCTATTCCGCATCGCACGGATCTGATTAATGAAGTGTACTGCGCACACTGCAGGTTTTTCATCTTATGGTTCAGACTTGTTTAAAACTGTTTTGGGTTAGTACCACTGTACATATAACCAGTTTTTTTTAAACGTGAAACAGCAATTGGAGTAACCTTACTGAAAAGTTAATTATTTTGAAGATTGTTTTCGACCTTCAATAACAAAAAAGGGTACTTATTTATTTTAAAAACTAAATGAAGGTACGTTATTTATTTTTGCTTTCTGTAAGTCTCGAGAAGAGGACGCATGCTTTCATAATTTTAAAAATATTCGAAGTAAATGATGCATTAATACCAATAAACACCTGTATCATTTATCGATTGGGCTCATTTTAAATCAATGTATAACATTTTTACTGTATATTACACGACTCTGTAGCTGTAGTACAGCTTTTCATTTTTAAGGTCAATCAATTTGACGTTGAATTAAAAAAGTGTATTTACATTACATTGTTTTCTGAAAAATATATGTTAAAGGTACGATTTCTATATTTGTTTTCTGAGTTTCAAGTTAGGATACGCATTGGTTCATAAAAAAACTAATACTCGAAGTAAATTAAATCATTTAAACAAAACCCATAAACACCTGTATTTGTTTACCTGATTGTTGATAAATACATGACATTTTTAATGATGTATAACATGATCTTGTTAGCGACTTTTTAAATCCAAGGTCCTGAATTTCGAAAAAAAACGCGTTACATTCTATTTTTTCTAAAGCAATTATTGAAGTATATTTTAATGTCATATTTAACAAAAAACGAATACAAATTCGACACATAATTGTCCGATCGAGCAATAAGATTCAGCGTTAGTAAATCTAGAATCATCAAAAATCAACCATTTTTAAAATTAAAATAAACTGTTGGAAGTTAAAACTTCTTAGAATTCCTTTTTCGTGGCTGGACAACCAAATCACCGAGTTTGAAAAAAATGGGAAATACTTCTTTTTTGAGTTTTGACGTCAAATGACCCACATAAAGGAGTAAAACCTTATTCTACTTTCGTGTTTTGTTATCTTTGAAAAACCCTGGACCGAATAAATAGTCAGGTATTCCAGTCCAGATATTGAATATGACATAAAATGCTTAAAATTTCCAACATTTCACAACAAAGCAGTCGTTAATTTTTCCCTAAAATTTAATTTAATTGACATAAAATGCAACCAAAATTTGTTCTACATTGGCTAAGGTTTTTTTCCAAACAGCGGTGTTTTCCCACGAACATAAAATTACTTTTTCGAATTTTTGATCGACTTAGCAGACGAAAACCATATAATTGTGTAATAAAAGTAAAAATAGTAAAAATTTGTCACTAAGCAGTGAGGGTTGATGAAAGTATCAATTTTAATAAAAAGTGAGGTGTTTCTGAAAAGTTCAAAACAGAATCTGTATTTTTTGTGTCAGCGCATGGCTTGAAGAAAAAATTTTCCTAAAGTAAATAGAGAGGGCGATAGTGTTTGGAGAAACGGCCAGATCCTTGAACGCAATGTTTGGTTTGGAAAGAAATTAACACCCAAACGGTGACAAATAAAATTCATTCTCAACCTAAAGTATTTCAATAGCCCGTTGTGTTGCTCCAGTGTAACGTTAATTAAAATACTCACCTACCTAAAGTATTTCTTCTTCGTTAGCAGTTTATGGTAACGCTTAAAACCTTTTTCATATTCTATTAAAACAGCTAGCGACTTACATTCACGTCAGGGTTAGCTGCACAAAAATTGCAATATAAATTATCCGCTATGTGAATATTTGTGAAACAGTTCCATGTGTGGAATTGGATCATATGAAATTAAATACATACACGTTGTGCAATACGAGATTTCTGGAGTTTTTACTATGTACATGTTAAAACAAAAGATTTATAAGGAAATAAATATTCACGCAATATATTGAATGCGGAGGTATTTTAAATCATTTAAAGTATCAAGTGGAGAAAAACTGTTTACATTGTTGAATATGTATTCCGATTTCTGTTTGACTTGAGATGGGGCGTGGTTTGGTAAATGTTATATTTCTGTTTTCTTTTAATATCATGTACCGAAGCGTAACATGGAATCCACCCTTTGACCACCTCCGATTTTTAGAGAGAATGAAATTAAATTTTCAAAATTTACCTCAGTAGAACTCCAGATAGCATGAAGAGTTCAGAGGAGACAAATCGGTAATATTATAAGGCACCAGTTGCTCCACGTCACCTATATTAGCATGGTTTTGTAATAATTTAATTTACTTATACACTTCTCTAAGGGAGAAGAGCTCCTAAAAGTATTGGATCTACGACATTTCACCTCTGTTCCTTTGGTGTAACGGTCTTACGACCTCTAGGAGTCAAGTTACAGAAACTATTTGTTTACCTACAATACCTGTTGTGTGTATCTTTCATTCATTGTCTTTGGGGCCCGGACCATTTAGAGTTGCAATCATGATCAAGTATAGTACGAGTCGAGTCAGTCTCCAGATATCTCTATAAGAATATCTAACTTCCATGATAAAGAGAAGGCCCCCCCCCCCCACATGCAACGGATGGTTCGAGACTGTTCAGTTCTCGATCTCTTCATAAGGAGTACTACGTTTTCGCCGAAGCCTTCAGTTGAAAACTTATAAAATAAGTGACGTAATGCATAATGATTATAAACGAGGAAATTAGTTGTATGATTAATTTGAATTTCCATGCTGGTAAATAAATATTGCTTATATCATTATCTTCGTTACTGTGCATCTTAAACAAAGCCTGGGCAAGATGCTAAAGGCGGTCTGCCTGTAGAACGCGAAGAAATTGACCACAAGGTTGAGAAAAAGGAATCGAAATACTCAGAATTTTAATCAAATACTCTATTTGGTGGAGATGTCGAATCGTAAAATCGTCGAATCAAATGGTAAAATAAAGCTTGTATAACTTTTGACATTTCGAATGTTGCTCCGTCCATCTGTAGCTCATTGTACCAGCAGAGAAATCGATGTCTGTTGTTAATTGCTTTAAGCTTTATCAAACCGAGTATGATTTTTGAGTCACTTGAAAAAACATTGCAAGTATCTTAATTATTGGTCAAGAAATTTATAAATCTTTATTAATTAAGAAATCTATAAATTATTTACCCAATTTGGATACACGCTGTTTTGAACCTTCATCTTTTTTAACCTATAAACTTTATAATACAGATATTGCTGGGGGGGGTCTAATAAGCATTTCCATACCTGTTGAGCTCATAGGCCCTGGACATAACATAACTTATTGATCTATAAAATTACAAACCATGTCCTCAATTACAGAGTTGAGAACATGAACAGAGTTGAGTTCTTGAAATAGTCAAAGGAAATTTTCATTATCTTTTGATAGAGAGTAAAACTATGACTTACTACTGTCAAATATCTGAGCTGGTGACTAATCTTTCCACAAGACTTGCTTCAATCCAGTGGACCCTAAACCTTATGTAAGACGCCGAACGCATTCAATTGGCAAATTAAACAAATTTGGGGTAATGTTAATTAGATAAGTAAGACTAATAATTTTTAAGTTAATAATAAAATATTCTTTTTCAAAATTGACAGTTTGCGCCGCCCTGGTGGAAAAGTAGTTGACTAACTCTTGGCAGTGGCTACTTTAGAGTCTTCTAATCTGTTTTCCTTCAAAATTGAGTCAAATTTGTCATTTTCGCGACTTCACCAGTCATTTTTATTGATTCATGAAAGTCCTCATAACCAACATAGCCATATATATCATATAGTACAGGAACCTCATTCAGAGTTTCAATATTAGTACACATTGAAATGTTTCATTTAATCAAACAAATGATCTCAGATACAATTTTTCATAGATACAGTAGAAAGAAGCCTTCTTTTGAAATTATTAGGTAAGAATACTTTCTGCATCAAGTTGAACACAGCAAGTAGTGAAGAGTTAGTAAAAGTTAATTTTAAAATGTCTTTACTTGACAAGTCGGTTCTATGAAGTACAGTCCAGAGGATGCTGATGTGTTTTTGTAACTTATGGTACTCGAATGGAAATTTTCAGTATTATCCTCTATTAGAAATTAATTTGCAAATGGTATTTCGAATTGTCTCATAACTAAAAGTATTTTTTCTTCACCAGCAGTGTTTATCTCTTTGCGCTGAAACTTGACTTCTCATAGTCCTTTTTTTAGTCTGCGCCGTAACAAGGAATCTGGATTTCGGGCAGCTGCTACTCCAAGTGTTTTGCCACAAAATAGTTATACGTGGTTATGAGACGTTTCTGTAAAGTAACTACAGACATTTATCCAAAAATTTAAGCAAAAACAGATACAATTAAAATTCGTTCTTAACGGGATGTGCTTTTTTTCTTCGCTTCTTTTTAAAAACCCGCGACTTCAATTCACGTCAGTATTCACTGCACAAATATGATTAAAAAATATCAACAATATAAAAATAAGAAAAAATTTATAAATACAATTGTGTCATATTTTTGAAATATTAAATAGAAACGGGGGTACAATAACTTCATGTAATTTCGGAATACCAAGTAAATTAATTTCCCTATCACTACGTAATGAAAAGCATCTATAACTAAATTTATGTTCAGATGCACTACTGTCATTATTTTTCCCGTTCATATTTCAAGTGACACCGATTGATATCTTGGAGTTTAAAGGGAAGTAACACGACACAAACACTTCTTTTCAAGTAATATTTTTATGACAGATGTGTGGACCTTGACCGTGGAAATAAAAAGGGACATGCAAGTGAACATGTCTTTTAGGTTTCAAATGACCAAATAAAACGTAATGGATCCGCTTCCAATGATGCACAAGCTGAAGTATCGCATTCAAAGCACTCTACGGCAGGGGTGGCCAACTTCTGTATATAAAATATATGATCGACTATATATATGATCAACTTTTCTTAAAATATGTCGCGATCTACCTATTAAAATCTTGCCATTTGACACATTCAAACTTGTGTACTAATAAGTGACAATGGGGAGGGTGTATTAAACCAACATGATATTTTATGAATTGAAAAGTAGCCACAGAAAAAATACAAATTTTATTAATGAGAAGTCTGCACCAAGCGTTCATAATTGGGTGTGTATCTAGAGGATGATAAAGAATCTTCAGTATGGGAATCAGTAAGTAGGGAACGATGTTTAGTCTTTGTGAACTTTAAATATGAAAAACCGGTTTACATAAGTATGTAGATCCAAAACAAGAGTAGATATATTCGTTACATTTGGTGATATTGGGATACTTTTCTCGATTGAAGTATTTCCAAAAATTTTCTTCAAGTTGTCTGGCTGGTAAGGTTAGATCAGTTTTTTAGTAGAGTTATAATTTCATTTTCTAACGCGTTGTTTTTCAATATTAAATATATCAGAAATTTTTGCGGCAGTATGTTTTACATTTAAATCCTTTTTAAAAGGAAAAGACAGATACTGCACAGTAACTTTTTCAAAATCATGAAATCTGACCTCAAAGTCTTCAATCACCTTTATATTTTCTGCAACGTATTTTTCACTGTTATAATTACAATTTTGATGTTTTTGTAGGTGATCGGACATATTTGGAAAGTGATTCAAATAGTTTTTCTGAAGATCTATTAGCATAATAAATTTTGTTTCGTATGTTACTGATCATTTCAATTATTATCTTGTTTTTCCTTGCAATTCTAAATTTAAATCACTTAATTTCGATGTAAAATTTGTAAGAAACGCTAAATCACTGAGCCAAGTTTCATCATTTAAATTTGCCCATTCTTGATCTTGCTCTTCGAGAAATGTTTTTATCTCAGTTAATAAATCACGAAATCGTTGCAAAAATGTACTTCTAATTAGCCACCTTACATCGGCATGTAATAGTGATTCTGGCCTTCCTTCATCCAGTTGCAATTGGAAGAGACGCCGTTTGAGGGAACTTCCTCGAATGGAATTAACAATTTTGAACGCTATGTCCATTATTTCTTTTGTATTTAATCCTTTGCTGGCTAACACTTGTTGGTGAATTATGCAGTGGAAGCTAAAAAATCTTGGGAATTCGTCATCATTTTGGAATAGAGTTATAAATCCATTTATGCGGCCTCTCATTGCTCCTGCTCCATCTGTTGTTATTGAAACTAATTTAAAATTTTCTCACTAATTTGAAACTTTAATTTAGTTTCAAATTAGTGAGAAAGTTTTTAAAAGAAACTGAATATATCTACACCTCTAGTCCTTTCTTTCAAAGAAATCATACCCAACAATTCTTCTTTAGATGTATAAATTTAAAACTATACGAATAAAAATAAGCAATTGTGCTGTCACGTATATCTCGATTCATCAAATTGAAGGGAAAAACAAGAGCATCCATTAATGTCGTTATGACTGTTCTCTTATACGAGTATTTTCCCTCATTTTGTCAATCCGCCGCGTCATAGTATCTCGAGACAATTGTAGATCCTTAATTGCAGCAATTATTTCAATCTCGTTCTTAAAATCATTAAAAAGTGAATCGTACATTTCCAAGAAAGTTTTTTTATAAATTCCCCGTCAGAAAATGGTTTATATTTTTTGCCTGAATTATGGCTTACTTTGAATGATGCAATAGTCACTGCACGTGATTTCAACATGGGCTTTTTAAAAACATTTTGTTGAGCCTTAAGATCCCTAATTTTATTTTTTCTCCCTATTTTGTGGATAATCTTTGATATTTGTTACGTAAAGTTAACAAATGCCTCTCCATATTACACGTTTTAGTAACGACTAAGGAGGCATCGCAAAAAAGCAACATTTACCATTCATCATTGTAATCAAATTTCCATTCCTTATGTAAATGATAAGTCTTCGATTTTTTGGTTTATTACTCATTTTAATGGACACTAAAATGCAAAAGTAGACAATTTATAACCTTACCAGTACCATAAAATGAAGGTACATTTTTGCACAGCAGTAGTGCTAAAAAAATTGAAACTTTTTCTAGAAACGCTAGCACAATGTTACCACTATGGTGAATACTAAATACTAAACAAGGAACACAGGAATGGCAACTTGTATTGTTATACCGAGTATTAAAAGAGGGCGCGCCGAGGAACCAGCTAGATGGCGTGTTGGGCAGAGAGCGGATGGCAAGTGACGTAGGACCCCCTCTCCAACTCTCGACGGCTGGCGCTAAAGGAGTCTCGACAGCTTATTTCTGAGTCACGACAAACTTGCGTTTGCGTGTTGAAATCGTCTCCTGTCATCTGTGATCGACCAAATATCGCTTCGAGATCGACTTGTTGGCCATTCCTGCTTTATGGCACCTATTGATACAGGAATCCAATCCGACTACAGAGGCGACAAATATCTAAATATTAGGCTCTGAATCTTAGGTGCTGATTATATAAATTTCATTTTCTAAAATTTCGTTCTGGCTTTTAAGTTTTCACTGTTTTATATTGAAATAAAGTGTTCACTTTTTATTACCCCACAAGGGCAAGCAGAACTGCTTGTAAAGTAAGAAAATAGACAAATACAATAAGCCATTTGAAAGTGCTTTTTTGCCAAACCAGATGGCGCTTCTGAGGGGTGCTTAGAAAGCGCTCTATTCAAAAGTAAATTTGCAATACTAACTATCGTCGAATGCAGATTTTGTCTATTTTTGTCCCAAAAACTCAGGTTTTAATAGAAGAAACTGTAAGTTTTGCTCTTTAGAGAATTCTAATGACAAAGTAAATGAAATTTTTTGTTAACTAAACGAGCAGATAAAATATATTAAATTCAGCCTGACTTGATTTTTTTAAAATATTTTATCCATGTCTTTAGAAACTAAATTTTGCTTTATACTACCGAAAGGTTTCATATAAACCAGAAGTGACGTTATAATAGTTAAAATTATGGTTCAATATCAGAACCGTATTAAAAATTTCTATAGCACTCTGCTAAACATTGCATCCAGGTTTCTCCAGCGAGGTTCCTCTGAATTTGTAAAAATAAAATGTCATTTTTGCAATGTTTAAGTTAAATTTAATAAAAACGAAATGAGTTCTTTTATGTTTGTGAATTAAACAAATACGAAGATAAATTCTACAAAGTAAAATTATTATTATCTTCAAGGTATGAATTGAAATCAATTCAACACAAACGTGTAACAGCACATGATATCAAGTGGTAAAACTCATCCGAGAAATTTTGACATTTTATCATAGTAGCTTAGTAAACAAAATCTCTAATTTTTGAACCCATTTCAACTATCGTCAGTCCTATGTTTCAGCATAAATTTTCTCAATTCGTTTCAAGGAGTATACAAATCACAATCAAGCGTCCTCTTCGGCAACAAAAACAAGCATCAAGTAATGGACATAATTTATTTTGAAAAAGACGTAATTTGACGCTGTTCACAAATGACTCTTCGAATAAGTTGAATTTTTTTCACACATATTGTTCAAATATGTATATCAAATAATGCTCGATAGATGCCGATAACTAGTTTGTTTTTGGCCATGATCAAAAGAATGTCTGCTGCTGTCAATAGACGTTATCTCCTAGGACTATTGTGCCTTAGAAGGAAGTACAAAAGAGGTAAAAACTAAAAACAATAGTGAGTGCGTCCTCTTTTGACTGTGAGATAATTGAAAAGCAGTTTTTACACTCTATTTGAAAAACTTGGGAAGGATCAGGCTAAATCCTCCAACTAATACCGCATGAGTTCAAATGCATTTTATTTTCTGGACGAAAGATTAGAAAAAGTATTAAGCACCAGGAAACAAAATGAGAACATGTGGATACCTCCAAAGAAAATTGGTCACAATAACAATAGAGTTTTTTCAAAGCACGACCACTGATCTCTCGGCCTTTGGTACTACAAGGGATGAAATGCCGGTCATTTGTGAAGTAGCTCCCAATGGAAGAGCTGCCCCGCCACTCCTAACGAGGTCAGTCACAAACATCCATGCGCTTACAAACCGGGATTCGAACCCGCGACCTACTGGGTGGCAGGCAAGCGCGAGGACCACTATATCATTTAGTTAATGACAATAAAGTAAGTGATTGCAGTTTTATTTGCTAGAATACAAAAATTTACAACGAATACAAAAAAGAATCAACTCATCGCAAAAACAACAGCGACAGTATGTAAAAGCAAACGAACAAATGACAAGTGCGCGTGTAAAATCCTCTATTTGATTACGTTGAGTCCGACAGAGGCTTTAGGCATGCAGAAAGATTCCAAGGTGGTATTGTTGGTGTGAACCCTTCAAGGGGTTCAAGTCAACGTACTTAATAAATATGCCCATAGCTGTATAATTTTCATCCCTGACTGGATTCATGAGACTCGTAAGAGAAGTTGAAACCCACTGAAGAATGTAAATAGCTTTATTTTACCACGTCCTCAACCCAAGAGCTGAGGACATTTGATATATTAATCCTGTGCGACAGTATAAATACAGGCAAAATTTATATATATATATATTTAATTTGTTAATTGCTAAGCTGGTGGCTAAATATTTTGCCAAATATTTTTGTTGAAGTATTTTAGTGATTAGCTTGTGTGTATCATGCATAGAAAAGGTTGTAAATTGCTGGAATCGAAAAGGAATAGTAGCTTAGTTTAATCGGAATTTATAAATAAAAGAACTTAATCGCCATCAATTAAGTAATTCAGAATAATATGATTTTAACATTAATAGTAGATCTTAAGATTAGTACTGTTTCAAATGACAATTTATCTAGATACCACACTTCTGTATATGTTGAAATAAAAGTATTTGTTTACAACAGTTCATTTAAAATTCAGACTTCCTGCGTAGAGGAAGACCGGTCTGAAACAAATTAATCCGGTTTAAAGCGCCATCTAGTGGCGAGGCTGGTTAGGATGAAGTAACTTTTTGAAGCTTTCAATTTTAATCAAATATTTATAAAAACATGGTGTCCTGCTTCACTATCGTTTATGTAAACCAGGCCTGGATAAAACATCGATCGTCACAATCAAACTAAATACAACGAACACATAAATCCGAGTAGATTATTCACAATACTCGCCTTACGAATCTTCCTTTAGAAGTAGTACAATAAAAAATTGTATATTTCGTTTGTAGGTTTTTGGCGTTGCACTGGGTCATCAATAGACATAAACAATAGGTACTTGGGCATATTCTATGAGGTGGGATGGGCTTCTAGTTACCCCTTATTTTGAGAGCACCGAAAAATAAATTGTAATCCACGTTTCGTTTTTCATTTAACGGCCCATTGAAACAAAACTTTACACAAAATATGTGGTGGGTTGTGTACCGGGACACTGCTGGAATCGTTTAACTCATGATTTGTTTTTGTATTATTAGTGGAAGAGTAAGGTAGGTAGTTCAATTAACGTCACACTGGAGCAACAGAACGGCCTATTTGCGAAAGTTCGGCATCCACCTTGAGGGGAAAGTTCCGACGAAAATCAACGAAAGCATTTCTATTATTCCTGTAGTTGTGAAACAAGGAATACGAATTTCACAATTAAAACCTTGATTTGACATTTTGAACATGGTTTCTTCAATAATCTGGGAATTATCGCTGATCTCATTATAATTCGAACTTGTAAATGCTGCCATTAAACGTGTTAACATATATTTTTTCAGTACATAAAATACATTTAGCGCTTTTCTTATTTGTAGCATATACAACTTGTTCCCCTTCAAGCGATTCATCCAAGAGCAAAGGAAAGGAGAACTGAATTTATTGAGCAGGCCATATTGTCCATCGCACCAGAAACAAAAATGGATCATATAGACCATTTCGTGGCATTATAAAGGAGAATGATAAGGCAAATGCCTCCACATATCCAAACACATTGTAGCAAAACAATGCACGAAATTAATGAAATGAAATTGTAATTTTCTTTTAAATTTGTCTCGTGTTCTTTTTCTCTCACATATATTAAAAATCAATTCAGCCTACCTGAGCAGTGGAAAAAAGAAAGAAAAAATGGGCAAGAAAAATTTCCAGTGAATATGTCCTTTCGGTTTCAGATGGCCAGATAAAATCATGTTTTGATTCGCTTTCAATGATGCGAAAGCTGAAAGTACCCTCTCCGGTACTTTTGATAATCGAATACTTGGTATTCGAGTACTGTTAATTATCGAGTAAGTATTCGAATATATATACAAAAACGATTAATCGATAGTAAGAATCAGAACTACGATATATGATACTTTTTTAAAAATAACAAGTATGCATTGTGTCATTTTTGGTATAGTGGTCAGAGCACTGGATACGTAACATACCGGTTCATGGTTCGAATCCGCTGCAAGAGGAATTTGATGGATTGTTGTTTTAATGTAAGTGATAATTTGTGACAAGACAATCAAATTTATTATATTTTTTAAATATTTTGATCAAGCTGTGATTAAAAAAGGAATTTATTTTTCACAAAACTCAAATTTTTTTCTGAATTTTATATATAATTTTTTCCTTTTCCGAATTATTTATATAATTTTTTTGTTAAAAGATTTAAGTATGATAACTACTATTATCAATCTATTTGAACTAGACAAATTGTATTTTGAACACAACAAAAATTAATCCATGTACAAATTGCTGAATTTTCTGGTCACGCATATATTTTCTTCAATTATAAATTTGTCAAGTATTTTTTATCTTGATTTTACAAATCATGATTTTTAAATTTTAGTTTTCGTATTGGAAAGATTTGATTTTCTACCATATTTTGAGGAAATCGTTAATAACCACTTTTAACAGGGAACGTAGCCAGAATTTTATTTTGGAGGCCCGAAGATAAGAATGAAACTTTTTATACAAAACTCTTTAAAGACACTTTTAAAAAAGTTTGTATAAATGTAAAAAAATATTTCGTTTCTTTTGATACCAAGATCTGAAACTTCAAAATTATTTCTCTAAATTTATCATAAAAAGTGACACATCTCGGTTGATCTAAATACAAGAATGGTTCCGTAAATATTTACAAAATAAATTACATTAAATAATCAAATCTTGTTCTTGGAAATCTACTTTTTATTTTTGCAACCACAATTTGGAGTACGAAAATGTTAGAAGAGGTAGAGTCAAAGCAGAAAAAAATATTCATAATTTTACTATCGTAATAAAGATTTTGTCAGATATTTTTAAAGAGAATTTTGGTTATTGTCAGATATTTTAAAGAAAATAACAGCCATATTAAGAATGAAATAACGTTACTTTATTTGAAGAAAAAGAAAAGCATATCAAGCATTATGTATTTTATTGGCAGATAAATTTTAAATGTCAGAGATAAAAAAGCTTGAAAAATAAATAAATTTAAAAAAATTAAGTGTGAATAATTAAAATTAAAAATATATTTGAAATTAAAATTGAAAAGTTAAGAAAACCTTCCAGCTTGATTTTTTAAAATTAAAGGCAAACCATTGTGTAATTTACTGATAGCCTGCCTGTTTGGGAAATTGCTTCCAGAAAATTTCAAATCCTATCCCTTAATCGATGGAATTTTCTGACACTTCATCACGTGCATTTTCAGGACATGTAAAACTGGAAAAAGCAAAATCAAGACAAGAAGCATAACACTAACGAGAACCATGGATACCCATGTAATGTTACCTGCTACTTAAGATGAAGACTGGTATTCGAATAGACTGAGTACTTTTAGCATCCGAATACCTAGGATGGGTACTGTTGTAACCAAATACCTTGGATACGATTACTTACATATTCGAATATTTTGTATTCGAATACGGATCCGACTACTTTGGTAACCGAATACTTGTATCTGAATGCTCTTGTAACCGAATACGTTGAACTACCATGTAGTAACTACCATGTTTTTTCCATTAATTTTATGTGCCAGACGCGTGATCATTACAGGGGAAAAATCAAAAAATAGAGACACGCAAGTGAACATGTCTTTTCAGTTTTCAATGACCAGATATATCGTCTTTGGTCCAATTTCATGATCCACAAGCTGGAGTATCACCATTCAAAGTACTCGTTCCTAAACCTATTCTGTATTGGGACTGGAACCCAACTACAGAGACAAGTATCTGAATATTAGGCCCTAAATTATTAGGTGCTAATATAAAATGGCACAGCTTGTCTGCTATTGGACCTTGCGCCATAAAACCCAAACCATCTTTTTCATTAAATTTTGTTGAGGCATTTTAGATTTTCCAATACTGTTTCTGTTGAAATAGATTTCAATTTTTATTATCCCACAAGGGTAACATAATTACTGCTTTTTAAGAAGAGTCAAATATATCCCTATACAATTTTGGTTATAAGTGTCTTTGAAACATGTTTCTTTCGTGTCCCAATAACACCGATATGTAAAAATAATTTCTAAAAAAGTCTGCCATGCGTAAAGTTTCTGTAAAGTGTTTTGCTACTAAACATCGAACTCGAAGTTCAGTATGTTTTTGTCAGTCTAGGTCATAGTTAAGGAAATTTTCTGTATAGTAGATACAGAGGGTACTAGAGGTTTCACATAATTTAGCTTTATACCCGAATGATGTTTCATCATCATTCACTTGATTCAAAAATTAAAGTAAAAGCAGCAATACACAAAATTCGTTCTCAACCGAAAGTAGTTTCTTCGCCAGTTAAATTTTTTTTCAAATACCTGTTTTAGAGAATAATTCATTTGGAAGAATCAAATATAGAGGTAGATAGGTATTTTAATTAACACAATGGGCTATTGGCGACATGGTCCGGGATCAAATCGGAAGGGAAAGATCAGAGGTTAACACGTCATTTTGAACCACGGTCAGGTGACGAGATCACACCTGAGGTGGCACCTCACTCTACAAACTTCCTCGCCAAGGTGAGGACATTTGAGGCGGCGACAGATTTAACGTGCACCAGCACCTTTTGTGCACGACGGTCTTTGATTGAATTCGAACTCGCAAATGTCTGCATAATTTCATACAGCATCGTCCACTTCCAAATTTATCCTATACATCAGATTTCTAGGTCACACTTGAACCAACATTTTCTTTATTTTTGGAATCGCTCAAAAACTAAAAATACCAAACCTCTCATTTCTGCATACATTTTATAGGACTCGACTTCTTTTCAGAAGATCGAGAACTTGTGAAGTAAAGTGAAGATGTCTTTTTGATTTGAAATAAAAACGTTAAATCGTCTGTGAAATATTACCCCATTGAACTACTTTCAACTTTTGGAACTTTAACCATTTCTTTCGTTATAAAATATGAATTTACGATTCCTTAACTTTTGTTCGAGGTCCTAAAACACTATTTGAAGTTTTATTCACAACATCCCATTAGTTATTAAACAAGGAGAATAGAACCACTTTTTGTGATAGTTGGGAGAATCACCACTCTTCTATATGTAAGATAATTCAGCTCTCGAATATACTCCGAAATGAGCTACTTTGCCATGAGGGGGCCAAGAGGTAACATTCTTAGTGTGGTTTTGACAAGATATCTCGTCCACCAAGATCTGACCAATTTTGCCAATGACGACATAACTCGTCATCAAGATACTGTCGATTATTTTAGGACGAGATCAAGATTTGGTCAACCTTCTAATGACGAGATATCTCGTCCATCAAGATCTGGACAATTTTGTAATGACAAGATAGCACATCGAAACAACCACCAGGAGTGTTAAGCGACAATTCCTTGTGCTCTCTTTTAAAAGTATATTTCAAAGGACCATTATAATATAGTCAAGGACTACTTCAAAGACCGATAAGTTAGTGGAGGAAATCGAGCTCGCATTTCTGGTCAGCAAATGTTGCAGTTTCCTTACACAGCCAATTTGTAGTCAAGAAATAGAAATGAAGCTATAGGACACTTAGTTTCCATCACAAAGGTAATACTGATCCAGTAAATGAATGAACCACGACAATACTCATTCGACACCCATCTTTCATCATCTTCTCCCACATATTTCCCAAATTCAGCACAATGGAATAGATTGCCTCGAAAGTCTTTAAGACATAACCTAGTCGGCAGTTTTCGTCAAGAGATGCCAGCACTTAATGCCTGTAAGGTCAAACCTAAGTTTTCTCAACAATGAAGCAAGTTTATTTTAGTTTTCCACTCTTAATCCTTTTAGGCCTAAACCTCCAAGTGCTTCGACGAGATATCTCGTCCAAGATTTGGCAGATTTTGCTAAGGACGAGATATCTCGTAGAGACAAAATTGCCCCTTTCTGCCAAGGGGAATGAAGATCCAAGAAGGGAAACAAATTGTCCCTTGCCCAGAACTAGTGACAATTTGAAATAGATTTGTGCATCAGAGGCTGGCCACTACTGGGCAGTTTTCGACGCGACGAAGATAAACCACCTCGAGAGTTAAGAGTGGGCGGTATGTCCGTCCGAAACGGACGAAAGACACCTGTTCAATTTTAAACATCTTTACTCGTTTACTAATGTAACTAATACTTCTGTTACGACTTTTTTTACTTCTTTTTACTTAGTCCATTTGCATATCTAACACAATGTAGGTAGGTAGTTAATTTGGAACTGAAGCAAGGCTATTGGCGATGGTCCGGGATCAACCCCAAAGGAAAGATTCGAGGACAACACCGCGTAAATATGAACCACCGTCAGATGACGAGGTAACACCTGAGCTGGTACCCCCACTCTCCAAACTTCCACACCACGCCAACGTGAGGACATTTGAGGCCACGACAAATTAACTTGCACCAGCCCTGTGTAGACGATGGTCTTTGGCTGGACCGACTTTCGAACTCGCAACCCTCCGGTTGGCAATTCGTTGCTCTTCTTCCAATTGGGCTACCACGGCCCACGTCTAACACAAAGTATGCGGCAGATTTTAACGAATAAAATGAGGACTAACAAGTGAAGGAACACATGTTTTAACTCTTATAAACGATAAAAAACCGGCTAGAAAAGTAGCTTTGAAATTTGTAGAATCTTAAAAAGTGAACTACGAAGTTTTGCGTACTTCAATCGCAATGAACGTCATGCTTTAATTCAGACGTCAGACAATAATTGAAGACTAGCTTCACTCAAATTCGATACCTGGATTAAGACGGATAAAGCTGCAGAATATCGTGGGGACAGTGAATGGGAAAAGTTACTGGCAATCCGTCGATTTCAAACATCAATCGGGGCCGTCGTGACTGAGTCGGTATGCCCACGGCGCTAGCAACATTCGAGTTGTAGGTGGCGCAAATACGAATATTCCTGGGTACAGCTTTGATAAAAAGACACGCAAAGGTAAGCCTGCTTTGTTATTATTAGGAAACATCGCAATTATTTGAGCATTTTATTAATTTTGTAAAACATCGTGATTTTACCATGCCTAAATAACTACACTACTGGCCACCGTAAATGCAACACCCTGAAGGAAGCATGCAAATAATATGAAATTTACAACATGCATTAGCGGAGGTGAGATATGCAAATGATTAGAATTTCAGCGCAGACGCACATCACGCGCGCCTGTGGCGCCACTTCAAAGCGCTATTTAAGGCTTGGAGATTTCGACGATTTCAAGTACGGCAATTGTGTTTTTCTTGTGGTTTTTTTAAAAAAAAAACGATCAATTATGCCTCGTAGAAAACAGCGATCATCTTTTGATCAAGTATCCGAGTTCGACAGAGGAAGGATAGTGGCCTACCGAGATTGTGGATTATCTTTCAGGGAAATCGGTAGTCGTGTTTTACGAAACCAAACAACTGTAATGCGGATATGTGATCGTTGGATGCAGGAGGGTACGACGGACCGACGTGTTCGATCGCATCCACCTCAGTGCACCACTTCACGTGATGACAGGCATATTGTGCGTATGGCAGTGACGGATCGCTCAGCCACATCACGAACCATAGCACAGCACATTCAGTCTGTACCGCATCATCCAGTGTCTGCGCGTACCATTCGACGCCGTTTACAGCAGAGTGGTCTGTCCGCAAGACGTCCATTGCTTCGTCTACCCTTGACGCAGAACCACAGACGTTTCCGCCGCCAATGGTGCGATGAAAGAAGGATGTGGACGGCAGAATGGAATGAAATTGTCTTTACTGACGAGTCACGCTTCTGTCTGCAACACCACGATGGTCGGATTCGAGTCTGGAGACACCGTGGAGAGAGGATGCTGAACAGCTGCGTTATGCACCGCCACACTGGTCCTGCACCGGGTATTATGGTATGGGGCGGTATTGGATATCACTCTCGCACTCCTCTAGTACGCATTGCCGGTAGTTTAAACAGCCAGCGCTACATCTCCGAGGTGTTGGAGCCAGTTGTCCTTCCTTACCTTCAGGGCTTGCCCACAGCCATATTTCAACAGGATAATGCGCGACCACACGTGGCACGCATTGTCCAAGGGTTCTTCGTCAATCGTCAGATTGAATTGCTTCCCTGGCCAGCTCGCTCTCCGGATCTTTCGCCGATAGAAAACATGTGGTCCATGGTTGCTCAACGATTGACCCAGAATACATCCCCAGCTGCCACACCAGATCAACTTTGGCAACGTGTGGAAGCTGCTTGGTCTGCTGTACCCCAAGAACACATCCAAAGTCTCTTTGAATCAATGCCGAGGCGTGTGGCAGCGGTGATCTCCAACAATGGCGGCTACTCTGGCTACTGATTTTGGCAGGAACCACACTTCACAGAAGTCTATAAATTTAATCATTTGATACTTGGTCAACATGTTATCTACAAAATAAATTTTGTTGTGATATCTCTTGTCTTTCTTTGTGTTGCAATTTGGGTGGCCAGCAGTGTAGTTTAAAAGAATTAATGTGTGATCTTATGTAACAATCATATGTAGCCAGAATGCATTCACTTGGATAAACTAACAATATTTCAGAAAACAAATTTCATCAAAATAAATACTTACCCAGTAGGAAGAAAAAATCATTTGAGGATTTTTTCTGTTTTTTAAATTCTTTTTGTTAATATTGTAATTGTTTTCCACTAAGCGTAAAACGGTGTTTTTCTAGGAAATTCTACCTTGGCGACATAAACGGCACGCCGGAAGCGTTGTCACAAAAAAGTATATCAAAGCTATAGGTACCCGTTCTATTTACTCAATAAAAAAAGGAGAGATAGCTATAGCGAGTAAAAAGTATATCAGGGTTCAGCCTCGTTTCCGTTGCAGACTAGATTATTTTTCAAAATGTCCACAAGGACCTTACTATTCACGATTATATTACTTGTGACCGGATCGCCAACCCCAGAGGCACCAACTGTTTGATTTAGTATTCAGAAATTTAAGAATCACCAATTTCTTTTCATTACGAATACTCGAAAGCACAAAAATTACCTCTTTTAATGGAAAATAATTTTGAGAGGTCCAAATTAACCTATACTAACTTTAAAACAGTATAAAATACTTCCTATACACATGTTATGCTCTATTAAACTTAAATTTATCTTTTATGCTTGAAAATTTTATGGTGATATTTCTATAAAACCAGATCGTTTACCTATTTATAAGGCTATACGTCACAAAAGGTAGGTTTTGCATGTAAAATTGCAACAAATTAAATTTTCACTGCTTGACGCTAGAACGGTCGACTGTATCGTTTCGACACCAGTGTACAATTTGTGTAAAAAGTAATCCAAATGGCACACATACCTACTATTTTCTTTATTTTAGCTAAGCTATGATCATTTATGCCACAAAAAAGTAAAGTAACGAAATTTAGGAAACAAGGAAATGTTATTTTTTTTGACAACGCAATATGCAGATTTTTACGCCAGTTCCAACGCTTCATTTACTTACTGAACAGGCTCCGGTTGGTCTTAGTAACGGGGTTATATTGATTAAAACTAGATTAATTTCATAGTTTGATGCCGCCATCTGGTGTATTAAGGACCAATTCCTTTTTGAAAGTTCCTATTTAAGTCGCAAGAGAATATCAAACACACTCCACTTTAAATTAATGAACACACGCAAAACGTTTAATACAGTTGGTGGTTTTCCAAGGGCTGCTGTACTTTCGGACATTAATTTAGAGCGTTTCCATCTGATTATTAAATAATTTAATGCGATATGTTACTTTTTAATAAAAATCCTTATACATACAATAATTTTTTACTTCAATTAAAGAACCTAAGTTTCTCTTTTGTTACATAATTCGTCAAATTAATTAGTCTTATAGAAAATTGGTAGAGTAAAAACCAAATATTTTTTCACTGAAACCTGAGGAAAATATCCCCCAAAATTTATGAATTCACACTAAAAAACTTCACCTTTATCAAAATAGCTAGTAATTGTTTCAAAATAAATGTTATGTATTGCTGTTAAAGTTAATTGAAATATTTAAATTTTTTTTGTTGAGGATAAAATGATTTTTAACAAAAGTAGCTTTTTGGTTGTGTTGCCATCTAGTGCCTATTTTTGAAACTTCATCTTTTGATAATTTTGCTTAAGGCAAAATTAACAAAAATGGTTGTAGAACATGAATTATTTCACGTCAACGTATTGAATTAATGAGTAAAAAGGAGAGTTAAATTCAAAATAAATAACAAGTAACACAACAAATGATGGGTTTTAGGAAAGGGGAAATGCCCTTCAACAACGCTTTTAAGAAACAAGTTTGCAAAACAATGATTATGAAAATTCAGGTGGGTTGGTTTTGTGTGAGCTCGGTATTATAGTGATCAGTATCCCCACCGGGGAGGTTGTTTTGCCCTCAAAGCTCTTGTAGCGGCCGCATTCTTGGAATTGGTTTTGCCAAGAGGGTGTCAACTGATTGCATACACAGATGACCCCTCATTCTAACGGTCAGTGGGGAAAATAAGTCCGAATTGGAAAATAGGGGTAACGAGCTTTGGTCATAAAATTAAACTTCGGTTGAATCCGACAAAGATCGAATCGGTGATCATTTCCATTCGGAACACTGAAAAGGGACGATCTTTCATTCATAGGTGAGGGAGCATAAATTGAAGCAGGATCTTTTCCCCTTAGGGTTTGATCCCGGACCTTCGCCAATAGCCCATTGTGTTACTCCAGTGCAACGTTAATTAAGATACGGACCAACCTATGCTTCGCAACACACTTCAGACAGAAGAGAAAACTACTACATCTAATTTTTGTGCTAGAGTTGCCCGAACTCTAACTGAGATGTAGTTTTTCGTGAGCTAAAGTAGTTTTTCATGAGCCAAGGTAGTAGGTTTTCATGAGCAAGGTAGTAGTTTTTCATGAGCCAAGGTAATAGATTTTCACGAGCCAAGGTAGTAGTTTTTCATGAGCCAAGGTAGTAGTTTTTCGTGAGCCAAGGTAGTTTTTCACGAGCCAAGGTAGTAGTTTTTCGTGAGCCAAAGTAGGTTTTCATAAGCCAAGGTCTTCTGGCATATAACTTTGGATCATGAAACGTGTAAGACTGTTTAGAATGGAGAGACAATTGGCGACCGCCAATAATAAAAACGTTACAAAAAACAAAATAAACAACTTCCGACAGGAAGTGACAATAAGTCCAGTAATACCGAGGAGGTCTGAGGAGCGAGGTAGATCGCTCGGCGTACGAAAAACACAGGCGTGTCACCTGTGTGTGATTTGTAAATCCCATAGGGGATATATTATTGATTTCAATTTTCTTAAATGTCTTGTGTTCGTGTTGTGTTCTGTTAAATAAACGTGTTTGTGATTTTAACTGAAGTGGTTATTGAAGAGTCAAATCATCGTGGTAAAACAGCATCACCTACTGGGACTAACCTAGTGAAGTACACCAATTATACTAGTGAACTAAAAATACATTAGTGTGAGTGAAGAAATTGTAGTGGCGCAGTCAACAGGATAATCTTGTACGCGGATGTCAACGAGCGAAAAAGAAGGTAAGAGTCCTGTATTATTCGCTAGTCCCAAATATTGTTTATAATGTTAAAATATTGACATACATGAAAGTAAATAGTATTTATGAAGAACAGAGTAGTTGCTCTAAATAGTTTTAATAATGTTTTTCTAACATAATTAAACTTGAAAAATATATTTAGCGAACGAAGATATTTTCATTTTATTGGTATTCAGTAAAACGAAAGCGGAACTGGTATTAAATTGTGTTTTATACAATTAGTAATTGTGTCCGTATCAATGATAATATAGAATTGTTGTGACTAATATATTTAGCGAACGAAGATATTTTCGTTTTATTGGTATTCAGTAAAAAGAAAGCGGAACTGGTATTAAATTGTGTTATATACAAACCTTTCTCTCTTTTCGTATGAGAAATAAAAATTGGCAGTGTTCCAATACAAACCTTTCTCTCTTTTCGTATGAGAAATAAAAATTGGCAGTGTTCCAATTTCGTTTTGGCGTTAGACGAAGCATTTTTTTCTTCTTTTCAGAGAATTTTCTTTTTCCTGTGTTAAGTAAGGTAGATAAGTTTGTTGTGTTACATCAGAGAAAATAATAATTTTTCCGCAGTAAATTTTAATTAATTGATTTCAATTGTTTTAAAACGAGTGTTGATTAGTGTATAATCCAGCTTAGAATTAAATGTGTATTCTAAATATGTTTGCAACGTGTAACCAAAACGAAAGTATAGGTAGATATATTTATTTTGTTACAAATCGAAACGAGTATTGAGTTTTAAAATCATTACTGATTTTATTTCATTATTGTTTGAATTATGTATTTGTATTATGGATATTTCGATTTTAGAGAATAAGTAGGAGGGTTAATCACATATCGTATATTTGAATAGTAATTTGAATTTATTTCCGAAATTCTTTTACCATGTCGTTCTTGGGTAGAGGGAGGAAGGAGGACTTGATTGAACTGGCGACTGAACTGGGTATGGAAGTTAGTGCTGTGAATAAAGTGATAGAAATTAAAAAGTTAATTGTTGAAAGTGAAAACTTCAGCGTAGATGATGCCAAGGTTTCTCTGGGCAGGATTATCGAAGAACGAATTCAACGAGAAACAAAAGAAGAAACAGAACGAATTCGGCGAGAAACAATAGAAGAAGAAGAACGACTTCGGCGAGAAAACAAAGAAGAAGAACGAATTCGAAAGGAAGAACGAGATGAGCGAATCAAGAAAGAAGAAAGAGATCACGAGCTTGAAATGAAACGGCTGGAATTAAGACGTATTAATTCACCTGTAGATGAAGTCATTGAACGTTCGAACGAAACAAGATCCAGAGTGCAACTAATGCAGATTACCCCGAAATATGATTAAAAGAAAGATGAAATACAATTATATCTAGTAAATTTTGAGCGTCGTGCAGAGATGACTGGTGTGCCCAAGTTAGAATGGGTAGCTTATTTGCTGGGACTGTTACCAACAGAAATAGCTAATAACATAGCTCGAGAACCTCCTGAGAAAGCAAACGACTATGATTTCATTAAGAAAATGTGGTTGAAACGCTATAAGTTTAATCCCGAAAAATTGAGGCAATTATTTTTCCGACATCAGAAAGATCCAGAAGAGTCCTGGAGAAGTTACACTCATGCATTGAATAACTATTTTACTGAATGGGTCAATGAGCTAGAAGTGCAGAGCTTCGATCAGTTAAAGAATTTAATGGTGGCTGATCAACTCAAACGCAGAGTTCCAAATGAAGTGAAGGAGCATTTCTTGGACAAATGGAATAAAATGATCGACCCTCTAGAAGTCGCAGAGAAGGTTGATGAATATGAAAGTTTGAGAGACGGATTGAAGAAAAGGACATCCCTTGACAAAGCAAAGGACATTCATAGATGGCAGCAAGAAGAGAAATCTAAATTTAATGGGAAATTCGAAAATAGCCGAAACCAGCGATTTGTGAACACGACTAAGTATAGGGATAATGACAGACCCTTCGACAAAACAAAATATCAAGGATATTATCAAAAGGATAAAGGTGCCAGAGTATCTAAGCCTGCTTGTTTTACATGTGGGGATTCAACGCATTTCGCACGAGCTTGTCCTAAGAATAACAACCAAGGACCACGGAACAGAGCTGATAACTTTAGTAGTAATTTGGTCACTACAGAGAAAACTTTAGAAGATGGAGAAGTATTTATCGGCTCGGATTACAGTGCCAACATGGACTCCGGTCAAGGCAAGTTCAGTCAAGTGCGATAAACTGAAAAGAATAGAACTAAAGTGCGGTTCTGCTGTTTTCGATGGCATTTTAGATACGGGTGCGCAAATTTCAGTCATCAGACATGACCTAATTCCCATTGAAGATAGTGAAGGAGAAGGGACTGTTAAAATCGTATGTGCTTTTGGTTTAGCTGAAACAGCACCATTGGTGGTTTTCAACATGAAAGTGAACGATCCACAACATTGCGAAGTTCCAGTTATATGCGCAGTATCCAAAAAATTAGTGAGCGATATGCTGATATGTCCTACAGCGTTTGAGGCACTGAACGAAAATATCCAACAATGCTAACCAATTGCCCCTCACGTGGGACATGAAAAACCAGAACTGAAGTGCAGTTTAAATGAAGTTACAAGTGTAAAGACTTCAGACTAAGATAGATGGCGCTCTTGCGCATGCCCAGAAGGACTTTGAGAAAGGAAAGAGTTGAGAACGAGTGTGGCGAGAGACGTGTGGGTTGTGTTTTTTGGAGAGTGATCGAGACTGAGATGTTTCGTTTTTGATATTTACTACCTTTATTATTTTGTGTTGTGTGTCGTGCCTGTACTGTGTCCTGTGAGTTCATTAAAATGGCTTGAACCAAAAAAAGGAGTATTCCTTGTGATGATAATTTAAAATTTTGAGCAAGTCAGTACAGACGACGAAGAAATGGTGGCAGCCGTTTGGATACCATCCTGGTATTGCTGATATCTCCAGTGCAAATTATTGGGTGAGTACCAGATTTCATTAGCAACAGTGCCTTTTAATTGTAATTTGTAAAGTTTTGCATGTTGAGTT
The DNA here is from genome assembly GCA_933210815.1 of Meta bourneti. NCBI lineage: Eukaryota > Metazoa > Arthropoda > Arachnida > Araneae > Tetragnathidae > Meta > Meta bourneti. The sequence continues at coordinate 543,576 of OW119927.1, forward strand.
TTGGTTCATTGAAGAATCGTTGTTTTGGTTTCATGCAGTTTTGGTTTTGTAAAAGGCAGTTGTAATATGCAAAAATGCTCTCTTATTTTAACTAGGCTGATATAGTTAAAATTTTGTTTGGTAAAAGGAGTGATAATTTTGAAAAGTGTTCTTATTTTAACTAGGTTGATATAGTTAAAATTTTGTCTGATTTTGAAAGGCAAATTTATTCTGTTGATTTGCAAAACTATTCTTATTTTAGCTAGACTGATATAGTTAAAATTTTGTTTGATTGTAAAAAAAAAAAAAAAAAAATTTAGGACACTCATGTGGTATATAAAAAAGAATTTTCTGTTCTGAATGGTTAGAATTAGAACTATTCAAATGGTCAGTTTGAGTTTTGTTTTCTGAGAAAAGAGAATTATTTTAAAATTTTAAATTGAGATAGCCTAGTTTGTTTTGTGTTCTTTTGTATGATGCTATCTGATGACAATTGAAGTGTTGTTAAAATTTGATTTGATTCTGTTGTATGATTCAAAATAGAATTACAAATTTGGTGTAGAAGTATATAGTTATTACAAGTATAATTCTTTTTGATGAGTGTTGTCAACAGCACCAAATGCCTAGAATTTTCAATATTTAGTGCGTCTTGGGTTATTTTGCTTTGGAAAATATTTTGTTATATTTCTGAATGAATCGGAAATTCATTTAAAAGAGTTTTGGAGTGTTTTGAAATTGTCATTTTCATTTGTTGCTCATTTAAATAACTAAGAAACCCCTTAGAATTGTTTATTTATTTTGCGGAATTTTGAATGTCTAACTTGTGTACTTAAGGAAATTTTTGTTAGTAATTTGAAATTGCTTTGTGTAACTAATTTGGCAAATGTGAGACCATTTTGTGTTCAGAAAAAGAACTCGAAAAAAAAAAATCCGAAAGTGTGGATTTGAATTATTCACTTCCTGTGTTCGTTGACGAAAAAAAAAAAAAAGGAAAAGAATGATATTCTGTTTTATATTTTTGTGTGTGCATTTATGCTTCTGAGTGTGAATCAATTGTTCATAGAGAAAAGGGAATTCTTTTGAACTGCAATACCTTTTCTTGATTAGACAGGAAAGTTGAGTTTATATTCTGAATAGTATTTTAATTGTAGTATTATTTTCAAAACAGCTGTTCTTTAGTTGAACTTTTCTTTAACTGTTTATTTTCTTCTCAATTTGAAAACATCTTTAAAAAAAATATTGTTTTAATGAATGAAAATTTTAATTTGTTTATGTGTTCGAAAATTATTTCTATTGATTTTTGGTTGTTCGGTAAGAAAGTTGTAACGTAGAATTAGCGAATTTAATTCTTTGATAAAGTCTTGTGAAATCTGTTGGAATTTAATACCTTAATATAGGTTTTTGATAGTGTTTCCCCTGGCCCTTAATCATGGCATTTCTTGCAATTGGTAGAAAGCAGGACTTAATTGCTGTTGCGGAAGAAATTGGTGAGAAGGTACCAGCTTCGTGCAAGGTTGCAGATATTAAACAAATAATTTTAAAAAGCCCAAATTTCGATCGGGAGGAGGTAACGATAATAATGGAACGAGTCATAAAGGATAGACTGGAAGAGGAAGAATTTGCTAAGCAAGAAAAAATTCATGAGGAAGAATTAGCTAGACAAGAAAAAATTCGTGAAGAAGAACGACAAGAGCGGGAAAGGGTCAGACAACATGAGCTCGAAATTAAAAAACTAGAAGTGGCTCAGAAGGAATTTCGCCAGTCTGAAGAAGGATCTGAAAATGGGGCGGATAGAAACAGAAAAATCCAACTTACCCAAATCACTCCCAAATTCGACGAAAAAGGGGATGAAATGGGATTGTATTTGATCAATTTCGAACGGAAAGCAGAGATGGCTCGAGTGCCGAAGGAGGACTGGGTGGCTTATTTGCTGGCCGTTTTGCCAGCCGAGTTATCTAACATGCTTGCCCGAGAACCTCCTGAAGTGGCCAACAATTATGATGTTGTGAAAGATCTCATTCTGAAACGATACAAAATGAACGCTGAAAAATTGAAACAGTGTTTCTACAGACATCAGAAAACAGCAGAGAAAACATGGAGAAATTATGCTCATGAACTGTACAGCTACTTCACTGAATGGCTTGCTGAATTGGAAATTGAAACCTTTCAGCAACTAAAAGATTTAATCGTTGCCGAGCAATTGAAGTATCGTGTACCAGATCAAATCAAGGAGCATTTTCTTGACAAATGGATGAAGTTGAAGACACCTTTTGAATTGGCAGAAGTGATCGAGGAGTACGAAACCATCAGGCAGAGTTTCAGGAAGAAGGAATTTCCAAAGAAGTATGGCTATCAAGGTTCAAAGGGACATTTTAGTGGAAGTAGACCCAAAGTACCATTCAAGGATGACAAGAACAAACATCCGGTCAAAACCGAACCCGCAAGCAACGAAAACCGTGAAAGAAAGTTTGAAAAGAGAAGACAGCTCCGATGCTATGAATGCGGTTCGTTATCACAGATAAGAGATCTTGAGAGATACTGGTGCCAGCATCGATCTTATTCCCAGAAAATTTATCAAACCACATATGTACACAGGTGAGCATGTGTGGCTCGCTTCTCCATTAGTAGACAGCCCGGTCTGCTTGCCCATTGCAGAAGTTGATTTGAACTGCGAATTGGGACATGTCCTTACGAAAGCTGCTGTAAGAGACAGTTTTCTGGATCAAGAGCATTACCTACTAAGTAACAAAACCGTTGCTCTGATCGAGAGTATGAAAAAAGATAAGGAGCTGGAGATCCAAGTTATTAATGCAGTTCAGACGAGAGCTCAGAAAAGTCTTTTGACAGCCGAAGTTGAAGAGTATCCAGTTGAGTCGAGTCCTGGAGAAGAGAATGACAGTACCGTGTTAACAGAGGAAGACGGAGAGGTATTGCCTATGGCGGAAGAAGCCTCACTTCCAGATCTGATTAAAGCCTCACGGAATGATTTTGTCGAAGAGCAGCGCAAGAGTAAAGAGTTGAAACCACTTTTCCTAGAAGCTGAGGAGTTAGCAAAAGAAACCGAGTATGCAATCGTTAATCAAATGCTGTTCTATCTGAAAAGTGACAAGGATGGTACACAGAGAAAACTGCTGATTGTTCCAGAGAAGTTTCGGGACCAATTAAAGAAACTTTCTCATGAAGGAACAGCGGCTCACTTAGGAGTGACCAAGATTAAAGATGCTCTTTTTAAAACTTTTTTTTGGCCGAATTGTTACAAAGATGTTGAAGAATTTGTCAGATCTTGTGACCAATGTCAGCGAGTCGGGAAACCTCGGGATAAGAAGAAGGCACCCATGAAGATCGTTCCTGTCATCTCGGAGATCTTCACAAAGATTAATGTGGATGCTTGTGGTCCTTTACCTACTACACCATCTGGAAACCGGTATCTCATCACTGCAATTTGCATGTCTTCCAAATATCCCGATGCAGTTCCTGTCCCAAATCTTAGTTCTTCAACCGTGGTCGATAGTTTCCTGCAAATCTTTAGTCGGATGGGTTTCCCGAGGGAGCTGCAAAGCGATCAAGGAACGTCGTTTACAAGTGCACTCACAACGGAGTTCCTGGAGAAATTTGGAGTTAAAGTAGTGCGAAGTTCCGTACATCATCCCCAGAGCAATCCTGTGGAGAGACTACATAGAACTTTGAAGAGAATTCTTCGAGTCCTGTGTCTGGAGTCAGGACCTGATTGGGAGAAAATCTTGCCTCATGCCCTGTTTGCTCTACGAGTTGTTACTCATGACAGTACTGGATATACTCCAGCTGAGCTGGTTCATGGACAGAATTTGAGTACTCCCATGACTCTACTGTACGAGAACTTGACGGAAAGCGAGGAAGAGAAGACTAGCGTAGTATCATATGTCTTCAAGCTACTAAACCGCATGAAAAGGTGTCAAGAATTAGCCGTCCAAAACATGGAGAACGCCAAAGACAAACAAAAACTATGGTATGATCGCAAGGCTGTGAAGCGTAAATTTTGTGAAGGCGACCTTGTGCTGGTTGTCGCTACATCTAGGCCTAACAAAATGGCAGTTCATTGGATCGGCCCAGGGAAAGTCGTTAAACAGCTTTCCGAAACCAACTACATTGTGCAGTTTCCAGAAAAAGACAAATCCCATGTGTACCATGTGAACATGCTCAAGCCATATTTCCAGAGACCCGAAAATGTGAATTTAATCTGTCTAAAAGAGATTAGGAACTGTGACAACGAGGAGGACATTCCAAGTCTCGAGCAGAAGCCTGAAGTCTCGGAAATGACACAAATTTGGCAAGACATAGAACAAAATGGTCGCTTGTCAGAAGATCAGAAGGAGCAGCTGAGAGAGTTGCTATCAAAATACTCTAGCTCATTCTCAAACCAGCCGGGGTGTACTGATCTTACTGAACATGACATTGAGCTTGAATCTGAGAGGCCCATCTGTGCCAAACCTTACAGGATGTCTCCACGCCAAACAGAAATTTTGAAGATGGAAGTGGAGAAGATGCTGTCGCTCAAAGTCATTGAGCCAGGAGAATCTGATTTTACTTCTCCTCTTATTCTGGTAGAAGTACCAGGAAAGGATGCAAGACCGTGCATCGACTATCGAAGACTCAACAAGGTCACTAGAACCCAGTACTTTCCTCTGCCAAACATTGAGCAGCTTGTTGAAAAAGTGTCAGCTGCCAAGTATATCACCGTTCTAGATTTGACCCGAGGTTATTGGCAAATACCTCTGAGTAAACGAGCCCAAAGATATTCAGCTTTTGTAACCAGTTTTGGGACATTTCGACCGTTGAGATTGCCATTCGGTTTGAAAAATGCCCCTTATGATTTTAGTCGTTTGATGGCCGAACTGTTGAAAGACTGTGGAGAATTTGCATGCCCTTACTTGGATGATGTAGCCATCTATTCCCTAAGTTGGGAAGATCATTTACAACATTTGAAAACCGTCTTAGAAAAGATGAATGCAGCTCATCTGCACATCAAGCCTTCTAAGTGCCAGTTTGCTCGCGCGTACGTAAAGTATCTTGGGCACTTGGTTGGTCAGGGCCAGAGAACACCTGGAGAATTGAAGATCCAAACTGTAAAGGACTTTCCGACCCCTGCGACTAAGACGCAGATCCGATCTTTCTTAGGACTTGCGGGGTATTATCGAAAATACATTCCTGACTTTTCAGTCCTCTCAGCACCAATTACAGATCTGCTGAAAGGAAAAAATCGTCGTGCTGCTGTCATATGGACTGATGCTTGTCAAGAGGCGTTTGACAATTTAAAGAAACGGTTGTCGGAGAATCCGGTGTTGTACAGTCCAGATTTCTCGAGACAGTTTCTCGTCCAATGTGACGCGTCAAATCTTGGGATTGGCATCGTTTTGTCCCAAATTAATGACATTGGTGAGGAACATCCTGTCATGTACTTGAGTCGGAAGTTCTCAAATGCAGAACAAAAGTACAGTACCATCGAGAGAGAGTGCGCAGCTATCGTGTTCGCCATCCAAAAGCTGCGATGTTATTTGGATGGACACCAGAAGTTCATCATCCAGACGGACCATAATCCCCTTGTTTGGCTGGACAAAAATACGGGAACCAACCCTAGACTTTTACGTTGGGCTTTGATCCTGCAGCCATTCAATTATGAGGTTGTCCATAAGAGGGGGAAACAGCATCAAAATGCTGATTCATTAAGTCGCATCCCATAAACCTCATATCCTTTTATTTTATATTAGTAAGTTTATTGTTTATTTTGATATTTGTATTATGTGTGAAAATTTTAAATTTTTCTTATCATTAGTGTAAATTGTTTTCCTAAATTTTTAATAAGTATATAATTTTTTGTATAATATTTTTGAGTTCAAGGCACTGATTGCTATAATCTGGTACATGTGCAGTGTATTTTGTGTACTTGAACTCTTGAACTTTTCCAATGACTGCACCTATCTGGAGACTTTTTCAGGCAGTGGAGTCATCAAAACTTTTCCCTCATTCTTCGAGAAAAGTTTCCTCCTTGTGGGGAGGAGTTTATAAGTCTGTAAAGACTTCAGACTAAGATAGATGGCGCTCTTGCGCATGCCCAGAAGGACTTTGAGAAAGGAAAGAGTTGAGAACGAGTGTGGCGAGAGACGTGTGGGTTGTGTTTTTTTGGGAGTGATCGAGACTGAGATGTTTCGTTTTTGATATTTACTACCTTTATTATTTTGTGTTGTGTGTCGTGCCTGTACTGTGTCCTGTGAGTTCATTAAAATGGTTTGAACCAAAAAAAGGAGTATTCCTTGTGATGATAATTTAAAATTTTGAGCAAGTCAGTACACAAGGAATGATGAGGAAGAATCCTCTGAGATAAAGCATCTTACCCCATCCAGTGAAGAAAAGGAAGGTTATAAAGAAAATAGGTCAGAGTTTATAAAACTACAGCAGGATGACGAATCCTTGACGAATATTTGGAAGTTCGCGGAAGAACGTAGGAACGGCTTTGACGTGGATGATGGACTATTGATACACTCTGAGTGGGTGTGTGGAGAAAGAATCAAGCAAGTAGTGCTACCAACTATTAAGCGGGAGTTCGTATTGAAAACCGCCCATGAAATTCCGTTAGCTGGACATCTTGGGGAAAAGAAAACAAAAGAGCGAATAAAATATTCATTTTTCTGGCCGACCATTAAAATTGACGTAAGAAAATTTTGCGGAAGTTGCAAGCCTTGTCAAGTCAGACGAACTGTAACTTATCGAGATAGAATCCCGATCCAACCAATTACAAGACCAGATAATCCGTTTGAGGTTTGGAGCGTTGACTGTCTGGGTCCGTTATAACCCCCGTCCAGAAGAGGACATAAATACATCATTTGTGCGGTTGACTTATGCACTCGATGGGCTGAAGCAATTCCCACCAGAAATATAAAGGCCAAAACTACGTGCGACGTGTTGATGCAAATTTTCGCTCGTACTGGATTTCCAAAAGTGATTTGCACCGACCAGGGCACGAACTTTACGTCCAAACTAACTGGTGCTTTTGTGAATCTAATAGGAGTATCTCCAAGATTTTCAACGCCTGGGCATCCTGAGAGTATGGGAACAGTGGAGAGGTGGAACAGAACTCTAAAAGATATGATGAATAAAAACATCCAGGAGTATGGAAATGAATGGGATGTGCATCTTCCACATCTCCTGTTTGCATACAGAGAAGTCCCTCATTGCACCACTGGTATGTCACCTTATCAGTTGGTGTATGGACGAATACCCAAGGGACCAACCGCATTGCTGAAGGAAGTTTGGACGGGAGAGAAAGTTGTTCCAATGACTGCTTCACAATCCGTGGAAAAGTATGTCGAAGAGCTACAAGAAAAACTCAAAAATGCTCACAAAATTGCCAATGAGAATGCCCAACTAAGTCAGCAAAATTATGCCCATAGGTATAATTTGAGATCCCGAGAGAAAACATATCAAGTAGGAGACAAAGTTCTTATTTTGATACCAACATCTTCTCACAAACTATTGAATACTTGGTCTGGACCAGCGACTGTGGTCCAACTTAGTAGGCTAAATTCAGCCATTGTTGAACTGGATGATGGTTCAAGAAGAGAACTACACTTCAATAAAATTCGACCATATGTGACACGTGTTCAGCACATAGGGCTTGTTTTTGATCAAGACCAAGATTTTGGACAACTACATGCTGCTCCTACCGAGCGCGTTACTACTACTAAAAGTAATGTAGAAGAACACATCATTAGGGAAATGACAATCCCCTTAGATGCCAAACAACGTCATGAACTGAGCTCTTTGCTTTGTAAATATTATGATGTATTCAGTACTAAACCTGGAATAGCTAAAGTCGAAGGACATGTTGTTAAAGTTACAAATGACTGTTCACCCAAAAGACTTCGTCCGTATCGAATTCCAATTACTCTGCAAAACGAAGTAGATCGTCAGATTCGAGAACTTCTAGAACTTGGTCTTATTGAACAAAGTGATAGTGAGTGGGCTCACCCTTTAGTATGCGTTGCTAAAAAGAATGGTAGTGTACGTCTGTGTATAGACTTTAGACTTTTGAACAGTTTCACTATTCCGGATGCATATCCAATGAGACATGCTAACGAACTTTTATATCAAATAGGGGAAGCACAAGTAATCACTGTGCTCGACCTTACAAAAGGATACTGGCAGATTCCTATGAGTGAGAAAGACAGTCACTATACTGCTTTCGTAACTCATTCCGGCCACTATCAATGGAGGGTTATGCCCTTTGGTATGAAAAACGCGGGTAGCACTTTTCAAAAATCAATGGACAAAGTGTTAGCTCCCCATAAAGATTATTGCAGGTCCTATATTGATGATGTTGCCATTTTTTCAGGATCATGGTCTGACCATTTGAAACATATCAGTGGAGTTTTCCAGACATTGCGTCAAGTGGGTCTCACTGTAAATCTAGAAAAGTGTGATTTTGGAAAAACGGAAGTGAAATTTTTAGGACACGTGGTGGGGTCAGGAAGACATTCTCCAGACCCAGAAAAAGTAGAAGCTATGAAGAAACTGTCGGCACCAACCAACAAGAAGGAATTGAGAACAGTGTTGGGGATAGCAAGCTATTACAGACATTATATTCCAAACTTTGCAAGTATTGTGTTACCATTAACCAACCTGACAAAGAAGAGAGTTCCCAAGGACATTCCATGGAACCAACCTGAAGAGGAAGCCTTTCAAAATTTGAAGAGCCATTTAGTTAAAATGCCTTCCTTGTATACGCCACAGTTCGACAAACCCTTTCAGCTTTACACCGATGCGTCTGCTACTGCAGTCGGAGCGTGTTTATCACAGTTTGATAAGGATGGAAAAGAGCATCCTATAGCTTTCTATAGCAAGAAGCTTACACCATGCCAGACTAGATGGTCCACCATAGAGAGAGAAGCTTACAGCGTCATAGCCGCACTTCAAAGGTTTGACACCTGGATTTTTGGAACTAATATCGAAGTTGTGTCTAATCACAATCCTCTTTCTTACCGTACCCAGGGATTACCACATGGCGCTAAACTAGCACGATGGGCTTTGGCATTACAAAGATATAATTTAAAAATAACCTATCGGAAAGGAAGCAGGCATGGCAATGCAGATGCACTTTCCAGATTTCCATAATGCAAAGGTTAAATTGTATCATTTTGTAGTAATTGTAGCAGTGTATATGTTATATTAGTATTTTTTGTTAACATTATTTTTGTGTATTAGAATCCTTAAATACTAAAAATTGGGCTAGCGAACAGGCTCTTTCTTCTATTAGGACACATTTAACTGTATTTTTTTATAGCAGCATAGTCTCTAAGGAGAACTATGTGCTCCTTATGGAGGGACATGTAAGACTGTTTAGAATGGAGAGACAATTGGCGACCGCCAATAATAAAAACGTTCGCCAACTTCCGACAGGAAGTGACAATAAGTCCAGTAATACCGAGGAGGTCTGAGGAGCGAGGTAGATCGCTCGGCGTACGAAAAACACAGGCGTGTCACCTGTGTGTGATTTGTAAATCCCATAGGGGATATATTATTGATTTCAATTTTCTTAAATGTCTTGTGTTCGTGTTGTGTTCTGTTAAATAAACGTGTTTGTGATTTTAACTGAAGTGGTTATTGAAGAGTCAAATCATCGTGGTAAAACAGCATCACCTGCTGGGACTAACCTAGTGAAGTACACCAATTATACTAGTGAACTAAAAATACATTAGTGTGAGTGAAGAAATTGTAGTAAACGTATCTACCTAAACGTAATAGAACCCATAGTTCTTTACGGTTACGGTGTGGACGTGTGAATCTTAAAACATTCCTCGAAATGATTCAAAGGCAAGCCTTGTTGCCTATAACAAGGAACTTCCGGACGGTGTCAACAAGGGCAATGCAAGTCCTTGCAGGAACCCTGTCTCTTGACCTCAGAGCAAATGTTCTCCATGTCAGTTTCCTACTCACGAAAATCGAAACACGTGATTTACGGGGAGATCTGCTCGTCAATTTTCGAAAAGAAAATAGACGTGTGGGGAACTCACTCGGTAGATCGCATTAGCGTACCCTTCAACGTTCCACTTCCGGAGGGTACGGAGACGGAAATCTATTCGGATGGGTCAGGTATAAATAGACGCTATTTTGTGCTGCGTTCGTGGTACTGTATTTCGGTATAACCGAAAGACACATGCACCAAATGCGGGACGATAGTACAGTATACTAAGCGGAACTGTCTGCCACTGAATAGACAGAATGGTGAATGTCAAGAAAACACATCTTTTCTCAGTCAGACTTTCCGCACTTCAGGCCCTGAAAGACCCACTCAATCCCAACCCAATAGTGAATAGAGTGAAATCTACTGGAAGGTCGTGAGATGCCTGGGTGTACAATTGCACTGGATCGGAGCTCACCGATCACGTCGGCTACCGATAGTGAGATCGTACACATACTGGTGCAGAGATCTAGCTTGAAAATCATGCTTATTCAAATAGCATTTAAACTGGGAGGAACGGTGGAAAACTTCCAAAGAAGGTCGGTTCACACGACAATTCCAAATCTCAGACTGCACCTATACGTTCACTTTTTCATCCAGCTACTGACAAACCACGGAGGGTTCACGGAATACTTTTTCCGCATGGGATACCCGACGTCTGATACAAGTCAATGTGGTGAAGTTGGTGATATGCAGGCTCACGGTGTACCTCAGAGGACTCGATTTCATTTTAGAGATCTACCAATTAACTTACTAAACACCCAAAGTGTCTCCAAGTGTTAAACCGATTGGGTAAATTTGTGTGGAAAATGTCTCCTGGCCCTTCCCCGAGGGTTCGTGGACTATTCAGGCATCAGGACAAATCGTATAGGTTCACATAAGGTCGAAATTCAAGGTCACCGGAATAAGACATAGATGCCTATGTAGCCATAGATGAATCGGTAGCCTCATCCCTGAAAGCTGAAAGCCATATCCTTATTAAAGGGGTAGGATGGAAGAAATAGGGATAAGGCCCTATCCATCTCCCGGACCAGATACACGAGTATCACAAAAACATTTACCAGCCCTCGGGTTGACGAGCCTTTCGTTTTCACGACAACCAAACGAAAAGCGAGTTTCGTTCCTTACTGTCGGAGACCACCTGCCACCTTCATCTATGGGGATTGGGTAGCAGCTGCAGCGACTCGAATGAAAAGATTTTAAGTTAAATCCTCTGAGTGGTGGGGATTCAGGCATATACATCCACTCTGCAACCTGCAGCTTACCTTGCATGACTTACATGGATGGTAGGTATTTAATTAACTTCGCACTGGAGCAACCCAACGGGCTATTGGCGACTGTCCGGAATCAAACCCTAAGGGAAATATCCGAGGACAGTACCACGTCATTTTGAACCACTGTCAGATGACTAAAGTTAACACTTGAGTTGGCACCTCATTACTTCTTCCATGGGGTTTAATGTCTTTCGAAAAAACGGGGGTGCTCTAACAACCTGGGATACTCAAGCGATCCTTTCCTGTGCTCATCCCACTACTGTTCCCCAATACATCGTTTTTCCTTTCACATATTTAACTTGACGTTGTCTTATGTTTGTCGAAGCTTGGCCAAATTTGGTCCTTTTGCCATAAAACCCCAAAACAATCAACCCATGAAGCTCCTTATGCAGAAACATGATACAATTTTTAGTCATCTAGCAAAAATGCAAGACAAACTAATTTGATTTATCTCTAATTTGGCGTTGATTTTTAATACTAGCGATAAACTGAATTTCTAACCGCGTAACATGCCAAATAACGTCGAAAATTACGACGAGGTGGTCAAAGCGCCGTGTCTAGCTCTGCAGATATAAACCTCACACTGACAAGTACACAAAAGACAAGTGAAGTCCCAATTAAAAAAATCTAAATTTTGGCATAATCATAATTTTTTTTGGACAATACTTTATAAACTACATTTTTAATGTGAAAGTTAGGAATAAATTAACTCGCACTGGAGCAACAGAACGGGCTATTAACGACGATCTGGGATCAATTCCGAATGTAAAGATCTGAGGAAACCTCGCATCTTGAACCACGGTCAGATGACGAGGTCAATATATGAGCTGGCACCCCACTCTCCAAATTTCACACCACGCCAACGTTTAAAGTGAAAGGATAATAAGAAATGTTTCGCAGAATCAGTGACAGATGTCAGCGGTAATTGTTTGTGATTTAAAATCTTCGTATAAGCAATCCAGTCTTTATGATTTAGATTATTTAGAATGCTGGGGTTGACAATCGTATATTCATCCATTCTGCGACCCGTAGTCTTCACTGCATGACTTTTAACAAATTTTGAGCTCGACCAATAGAATCCTTCCTAGGATTCTCTGATCACATACAGGTTTTAAAAACGCATAAGTATAAATTATTAGGAGGAAAATTTTGTTTATAGACATATTTTTTTATAAATCCTGTTGTACATGATGTCACAAGTCCATAAACATTTCAAAAATTAATATTAAAACACTATCGAGGAAGGATATTTTCAGGTATAAAAAATAGTTCATAATTTCACCGACAGAAAGCGTACCAGGTACTATTTCATCTGTTGGACATGTAAATCAGAAAAGAAAGTTATCTAAGACGAAAGGTAGATTTATCGTTGAAACAAAAAAAAAACACGTCTAATTTAATCAGTGTAGAAGACAAATTATGTCTTCAGTTTTTTAAATTGTTTTCTGATTTCCATGGTCTGATGCGAATCAAACAGATCCCATGGTCCGTGAAATTTGGGACTGATTTTTTTTTCTCCGTCAAATAAATTCTCCTTAATAGTTAATTCTTTTCGTACGAGCCTTCAGTTTTAACGCCCAATTTTCCAAATTTTATTCATCTTTGAAGTGCCTACCTATATCTGTGTCAACCTGTGCAAGTGTATATTGCTCTGTAAACCAGAAATGCTTCAAAGAATTACAGATGCAAGGCAACTGTGCTTGAATTGAACTGCGTATTACAACAGATTTTTGATGCTCGAAGATCTGTGTAAAACAAGTCAACGAACGTAATACCTAGCAATTTTGAAAACCCAAAATACTGACATTAGGTTTTAAATAATACTGCATATTTCAAGGATATGAATTTAAAGATATTATTTCCCATCGTATGGTATTTTTGAATTTACTGTATTACAAAACACGAATAAAATGAGGTGGTTCGATTTTTTCTACCAGAACACAAGTAAAGGCCACAGTGTGTTGTTACGAGGGCTTACAAAGCTGTTCCTAAGTACTTAACATCTCTAATAAGAGTGCTTTTCTCAGTTGTTTTTGTTCTTCCGTCAGAGTTCCTCGTGTAGCCACTTAGCCGCTGTGACCGAAGCACACAGCGTTGCCCGGGGAACACCACGTGGAGGTGGGCTACATTCCATGCCATGATTTTTCAAAACATTCGCGTTCTATACGATGATATCCGTCATTTTATTCGGGACATCGTGTGGAACAAATGGCGCGAAGACTGGAATGAGCGGATGAATTGCACAATATATATTTTCAACCATAACATTCCTGCCGTCGTTACTATCTAGATGGCTTGATGTTCTTATTGCACGTCTTCGCATTGGCCATTCCAGGTTCACGCATAGACATTCCTTTATTAATGAAACCACTCCATCATTCCATCAGCCATATTTTAATTTGTTCACATTTTAAATATCTTTATCGTCGATATTTTAATAGCTCATCACCGATTTTATCGGATTTGTTGGATCACCCACCTCATTCATCGCTTTTTACCTTCCTTTATCATTCATGATTTTTACCGCATCTATAACTGATAAGATTTTAAAATGAATTTCATGAAGTTTTAACTAAGATGGGAGCACCCCATCTTAATCATTTTTAAAATATAAGGTTTTACACTTCTGAATTAAAATATTAACTTTGGATTTAAATTTTATGCAACTCATTTGTTTTTAATCCTTGCATTTCTCCTTTTAATGTTGGTCTGCTTATTCTAAACCTATTCCACATTTTATTGTCTTGTGTTTGCCGCGGCATCCGTTTCCGGATATTGCGCCATAAAACTCAAATCAACCAATCCAAAATTATTTTAATTAAAGGTACAAATCTGCCGCAATAAAATTTTGAATATCCGTATTCAATCTAAAAACAGGAATTAAATTTTTCATTCAACCTACTTGAAAGCAGTCGTTTGAGTCTAAAAATGCAAAGGTGTAAATGATATGAGTGGGTAAATATAAAGGATGCGTGTGTGTGTTTGAAGTTTGACTTTTCTATCTTACTTAAACTGTGATTGCTGATATTCTACAGTGAATCTTATTACATAGTTTACATTAACAAATCTGCATTGTGAATTATAAAGTGACCATGAACGCCAAAATGGCGAATAAAACAATTTATTGCTTCTTGAAAATATGTATTACAAGGAATTCCTTACAATATAATTGTTGGAAATGAATGCAGTGGACATGAATGTAATGATAATTAACGATACAGTGTTATACTTCAAACATAAAGAATTAGCTTCGTCGATGTTCGTTCTCGCCCTAAAATCCAAATCAACCATCGGTGCTCGTTGTATATTAATCTCGTCTTACGAGTATAATAGGAGTAAAATTTATCACTAGTTTTCCCCCTTCACATACCCATTAAAATAAAACACTAAAATAAATTACTAATGGTACCGATATCACCTTCATCTCGACGCATCGAGATGTTTTACATCCTAAGCTAATGCAACACTTGCAACTCTTTCCAGACAACCACAAATTGATTTGCAGGTACTGCTGGTCACAGCATTTGCAACTTTTCCCACTACCGCAGGCAGAAGATTTGCATTCTTGACTGTCACAACTCTAGCATTTGTCCCCACAGACACAAGCAGAACTTGACATGCACGCTTCACTGTCGCAACATTTGCAGTTCTCTCCGCAGACACAGGCAGAACTTGACTTACAGGCTTTGCTGTCACAGCACTGGCATTTGTCTCCACAGACACAGGCAGAACTTAACTTGCACGCGACGCTGTCGCAGCACTGGCATTTGTCTCCACAGACACAGGCAGAAGTTGACTTGCACGCGACGCTGTCGCAGCACTGACATTTGTCTCCGCGGACACAGGCAGAACTTGACTTACAGGCTTCGCTGTCGCAGCATTTGCAGTTCTCTCCACAAACGCAGGCAGAACTTGACTTACAGGCTTTGCTGTCACTGCACTGGCATTTGTCTCCACAGACACAGGCAGAACTTGACTTGCAAGCGACGCTGTCGCAGCACTGGCATTTGTCTCCACAGACACAGGCAGAACTTGACTTGCAGGCTTTGCTGTCACAGCACTGGCATTTGTTTCCACAGACACAGGCAGAACTTGATTTACATTCTTTGCTGTCACAGCACTGGCATTTGTCTCCACAGACACAGGCAGAACTTGACTTACAGGCTTTGCTGTCACAGCACTGGCATTTGTCTCCACAGACACAGGCAGAAGTTGACTTGCACGCGACGCTGTCGCAGCACTGGCATTTGTCTCCGCAGACACAGGCAGAACTTGACTTACAGGCTTCGCTGTCGCAGCATTTGCAGTTCTCTCCACAAGCGCAGGCAGAACTTGATTTACATTCTTTGCTGTCGCAGCACTGGCATTTGTCTCCGCAGACACAGGCAGAAGCTGACTTACAGGCTTTGCTGTCACAGCACTGGCATTTGTCTCCACAGACACAGGCAGAACTTGACTTACAGGCTTTGCTGTCACAGCACTGGCATTTGTCTCTACAGACACAGGCAGAACTTGACTTACAGGCTTTGCTGTCACAGCACTGGCATTTGTCTCCACAGACACAGGCAGAAGTTGACTTACAGGCTTCGCTGTCGCAGCACTGGCATTTGTCTCCACAAACGCAGGCAGAACTTGATTTACATTCTTTGCTGTCGCAGCACTGGCATTTGTCTCCGCAGACACAGGCAGAAGTTGACTTACAGACTTCGCTGTCGCAGCATTTGCAGTTCTCGCCGCAGACGCAAGCAGAACTTGACCTGCACGCGACGCTGTCGCAGCATTTGCAGTTCTCTCCGGAAACGCAGGCAGAACTTGACTTACAGGCTTTGTTATCGCAGCATTCGCAGTTGTCTCCACAGACGCAGGCAGATTTAGGTTTGCAAGATTTGCTATTGCAGCATTGGCATTTGTCTCCACATACGCAGACAGTTTTCTTACAGGTTGTGCTGTCGCAGCATTGACATGCGTCTCCACAGACGCAGGCAGAATCGGGCTTGCTGTCATAATATTGGCAGTTGCTACCACATACGCATGTGGCTGTTTCTTTGATTTGCGTTTGCGATTCCATTTTCTAGAAAATGGAAAAGAAATTTTAGTATGGAAATCTAAAAATGGTTGTCACACGTACAATAGATCAAGGTAGTGCAATCCATTTTTGAACGATCTCATGCTAGGCCTAAATAATCCATTTTTACTCGTTGCACCCACTATTTTTAAATTTGTTAAATTCAAAAAATGACTTTTTACTATTAAAGTTAATAGTTATTTAATCGAAATTTTGTTTTAAAAATTCGCGGTTTCTTAGAGATTTGAGAGATTATAGCGTCGTGAATAAAATTTAGAAAACTTTTTTTAAATATTGTTAGTAAAATAACAAATTAAAGTTTATCATTGCGTAATGTCATTTATATTATGAACTGTACATGTCTTTCCCATAGCGTATGTTGGCCATGAGTAGCTGTCATACACAAACCCTGAAATATTTAGTCATTTCATGCAAGTATTTACTTCAAAGAAATATTCCTTTCCTTATAATCGAAATGTCCCCCATTCAAAAGAACACTTATCAAGTGTGTCGCAGTGGATCTTGAACTTATGAGTACGTGGTCTTATCTGCAAAGCTCATGTGTTGACCTCGTATCTGGCCGTGGTTCAAAATTACGTGTTGTCGTCCTCTGATCTTTCCCTTGGGGTTTGATCCCGAACCGTCGCCAATAGCACGTTGTATTTCTCCAGTACGATGTTAATTAATTACCATTACCACCATCTTAGACTGAAATGTTATATTATTTAAAGAAACTCTTTTTTTTAAGGATTTGTAGTGGTTCTCAAATTCTTGTCGAAGTCTTATAAGTAATTTCAAATAAATATTTACCTTACCTAATACGTTTTAACCCATTACTACCTATTCATATCCTCTGAGGGAATGCCTAAAAATAATTCTTACCTGAAAAGTTGACTTGTATGTACCTATTGTTCTAACGACTTGTTAATTAAATTAAAATTTGTATTGAAAGGTATAGTGTATCTGAATTATTTTGATTAATTTTGTACTAAGAGTCAAAAGGGGACACTAGATTGAATAAAGAACGTCTCAAATTTCCGCATTCCTACCCCAAGATGCCGTGCAAAGACCAAATACAATAATCAACAACTCCAGACTATTCACAATCGAATTGACCTTGGGGTCGAATAGCACTCGTGCACTGCTTTTCGAACTGAAGGGAAATCTTTAGTCGAAGATAAACGCTACTGAGAACCAGATGTAGCTTTTAATTTTTATCAATTCATCTGCCTTATCTCATGAAGTAAGTGGTATGACGCGACTAACGTATCTGAGTTCGAAGTTCATTGAACATTGCTCGTGTGGATTTTGTGAAGGGAAGGGATGCATGCAAACACTCTGAAAAAGCGATTTATTGAATTTTGCTTATGGGCTGAAATTTCGTCGATCAGCCTTCACTGTAAGTAGGAGCAACTCGCACCAAAAGCGGAAAATGTTTATTTTTTAAATGTTGACTGACATGTTGCTTGATTTTGATGTGGAAAAGTAGGCGAGAGCACTTAGAGATGAGAAACGTTATTTACAATGTCATGACAGTAGCAGAGAATTTATTGTAGAAGTGATTGAAATTCGGAAATAAAATAACACACTTTGCTGTATCACGACTCGATATATCGCACAATTTGCTATATCGCTCTTTACATGTCTCCCGATGAATTTTTGATTTGCAAACAGATGAAATCTCAATCTATTTCTTTAGAAATTGGGAGTTCAAAGACGCATTTGTGGTTCAAGCATTTTTCTACACTGAATTGGATGAAAAAAGATTTGGGTGTCTCGGGAAAGTATGGATATTTTCAAAAGTATTCTACTATTAGAATTTTTTAAAGGTTTAATCATAGATGTTGGGTTTAACTTGTCGTTTTACATAATTTTAAATTAAAAAATTCGTAATTTAATATAAAATGTGTGCCTTTATTTCTAAAATAAGCGAGTTTCCCTCGATATGTCGCACTTTTAAGATGTATCGAGTTCGTCAAGACTCCAAGTATCATATTTGGTCACTAAAGAACGAGCATTTCAAACTAAGGACCTACTGTAAGCACGAAAAGTGTCGCATCGCGACTGATTTGAATACAGAAATGACTTTCACAAAGGTTGTTCCGCAAATATTTATAATGCCCAAACAAGTATCCGAACCTTGTTTTTTCGTAAATCTATTTTAAATTTCTTTTAAAATCAAGGACTGATGCAATACTCAGGTATGGGTGAACATAAAGGAAGCGAAATGGCTGCGTCAGTGCATAAAAAGCCAATTCCATTATCATTACTTTCATATTCCGTAATGAATAGTTAGTAGATACTTGGGAAATATGAAATGACAATAAGCCCTTGATATATCGGAAGGACATGCAACGAGGGTCGAGATGAAAATAAATAGCACAAATTAAATAGCACGTTTTTAATTACAATTATGTAAAACTACAAGTTAAAACACAAAATCGATGGTAGAATTATTTTTAGTATGAAACTAAATTCGGTCGGTATTTTTGAAAATAAATATATTCTCGTCCACCCTACCAGATCTTGTATACAAATTCAATTGACCTTCCTGATGGTTGTCTCGACGAGATATCTCGTCATTAGCAAAACTGACTAAATCTTGATGGGCGAGATACCTCATCATTAGCAAAACTGACTAAATCTTGATGGACGAGATACCTCATCATTAGCAAAACTGACTAAATCTTGATGGACGAGATACCTCATCATTAGCAAAACTGACTAAATCTTGATGGACGAGATACCTCATCATTAGCAAAACTGACTAAATCTTGATGGACGAGATACCTCATCATTAGAAAAACTCACCTGACTTTGATCTAGTCATCAAAAATCGGCAATATATTGACACTATCTCGTCATTATCAAAATTGGTCAGATCTTGATGGACGAGATAACACGGCGAAACCACTTGGAGGATTAAGGTAAGGAGACCTTTAAACTCCCAATTTCAAAGAAACAGATTGAGATTTCATTTGCTGTTTGCAAAATTAAATGCATCGGGGACAAATATAAGAGATGCAACAAGTGATTATTGTTTTTCCATAGTACATAATTTAGTCCACTTGATGTAATAAATAAATCGTATTTTATTTAAAGAATTTTTTAAGTTGAGTGCATTCATGATAATTTACTTGTAGTGTTTAAAAATCAGAAGGCACTTTCAAGTGTTCAGGCTTCTAGAGATCTTCATCTGACTGGCTATGCCTCTGGTTCCGCCATGCTTCGTAAAGTTTTAAAGGGTAGTGAATTTACGCTTCCCCAACTTAGACTTGTAGTATAGTGTTGCTTTCCCCCACAACAATCATGACTAATAACACTATCGATTGGTTGAAAGAGTCTGAATAAGGTTTTGCTGGTCAAGGTGAGAAGTCATGTTGTAAAAACTGCAGGTTGCAGAACAGATATATGCGTGTGAACCCTTCAGAATAAAATGATAATGTCATCTATTACTAGAGCTGTCACCGACTTTTCCATGTCAAATTCATTCAAATGAAGCAATGTTTTGAAGATTCTAAATAAACATTTTCCAATTCTGGACACAAGTTACTTCAACTTACGATATGATCGTAACGGAGAGACAAATTTCAGTTGGAGGTTCTGTGCGATCGAAAGGTCATGAGTCTTATACAGTGTTTCGATGAACGAAAGGGAAAAAGGTTCCAGTGTGAACTTTAAACTAAACAAAATTTCGAGCTCACGCTTAATACCTTTTTTAAATTAGAAAAGAAAATTGTTTTTCTTATTTGAATTCAATTGTTTTTACATGTTTTACAAATTTTAACATGAAGAAAAAATCTATTTAGTCATGAAGTTAGTTTACGCAGCATTAAAACATAATTAAAATTTAAAACAAGGTTGGAGTGTTTCTATGAACTTAAGTAATGGAAAGGTACCAAGTGCATACATAATATATTTAATAAAATAAGAAACAAAGTAACACAATACCCCTTCCCAAATGTGCGAAATAATAAGCACGAATGTATTGGAAATTCTGACCGAATTCATACTTTACAGACTTCGTAAAAAAATGAACATCTTTCATAAAAAATAACAAAAATGTACTTTCAATTAATGGGCCTCGAAGCAAAATGAATAAGACCCATTCTAATCACAACACCCAAAATAAAATAAAAACAATTTTAGAATTGAAGGATTAAGAAATGGAAAACATCAAAAGTGAATGAAAAAATATCAAAATGAAGCAGTTATACACAATTCAAAAAACCCATTAGATTTCATAAAATAAAAAAAATGCTAACCCATAGAAATAAGGGAAATTCAAGAATTATTAAATTTATACTCAACATTTAAATGAAATTTAAAACAGAATTTTTATTCAATCATCCGAATGAAAACGTTAAAATGATCGTAACTGACAGAACAAATTTTAAACAAAATCCGAGTAAAATCAGTTTCCCCCAGTAGATTTCTAAAACTAAATTCGCATTGATGAGACAGTGAAATGTAAAAAATACGAAAAATGTAATTCGTAAAATAGAAATAAAATTTTAAATGCATCTTGCATTGCTAAATGTAAGCATCTTGGCTTACTTTGGAAGATATTCAAAGCTTTCTACAAGCCGAAAATGGTGAATAAAAGTGTTAACTTACCAATCAAGTTGAATTATTGAAAGAGCAGGTCAGAATTTCTTGAAAGCGGAAGATGAAGACCAAAACACTGGCACAATCTCAAGGGCACGAACAAGATGAACTCCGAACCAAATTATTTTCTTCATCCCCTCCCACTTCCTTTTATCCTCCCTCTGGGGTGCATTTCCCAAAGATTTCCTCACGAAACCTAGATTCCGCCAATGAAATGCGACTTGCACACGGCCTCCGCAGCAGAAGCAGCCAATCGTCATCGATCCTTGAAAGAATGTGTTGCCAAAGCGCAACTGATAAAAGAAGTGACGAGGTCAATACGTAATCTCGAAAGATCCAGATAGGCTGAGAGAAAATCGTAATTGCTGCGTCACCAGCTCTTGGCATTTGGCCAAGTGCGTTGAGGAAAAGTGAGTCGCCTCGTCATTTTTCCATTTTGTGATTTACCTCATTCATTTGCTTCAGTAAAAACAAACGATACGAAAATGTATTAACAGCTTTTTCCACACCCCAAATCGAAAGGGGTTTCTGGTTCCACAGTTCCAAGCTAGAGGACGTATCAGATATTATAGTACAATTGTTCGAGAGCTATGGGGAAGGAATGAAATATTTTTTTCTCTAATGTCAGTTTGATTTCTAAGTTTACAAATTAAAAGATAGATAGGTGGTCGATTAACATCGAACTGGTGCAACACTATTCACTTACAAAGCAAAGATTTTCATGGGAAAAATAAAAAGTTGTACACGTCCTATAGAAAAGAGCAATGTATAAGTGCAATAGAACATTCAATTGAGGTAATGACATCGGCGCTAAACTTTCCTAATTGCTTATATCTATTGATGTCATAGCTTCGTTACTCCTATTTCATATCTTACTTGAATTCATTTATAATGAATATAGCATCCATATTCACACAAAAATGGATTTCGTACATTTAAAATGAAATGCAATTACCTAAAAATTAACAGTATTTCATTTAATTCTTGTTTCCAATCAAATGCATGGCAAACGCACACCTGTGTCACGTTACCTCAATTAGATTCTGAACATCTTCATTTCATCCCATTCTCTTGTAGGGCCGCGGTAGCCCGGTTGGAAGAGTAACGGAGTTCGAATCCAACCAAAGACCGTCGTACAAAGGGGGCTGGTGCACGTTAAATCTGTCATGGCCTCAAATATTCTTCAAGATTTCATATAATTCAAGATTTATTAAACGAAGTCCATTTTTAAGTAACGAAAAATTTCTAGGTAAGAAGTTTTAATTACATCCGTTGTAATTTAAATAAAAATCATGTAACTAGTTTTCTTAATACTACTTTGAATGCGAATCGATTGTAAGTATGTATTGATTTCTTTTCTACTGTTTCTTATAACTAACTCAATTACCGTTTTTTGCTTTTGAAGCTATATTGCCGCTTTTACTTCTGCCTCATCCCACATGCAAGTATTTCGACATCCCAACAATTGGCGATCTTTGAGGTGCCGTTGGCGGGAATGTATCGCCCCAACCTTCAAAATACTCAGCTCGACGAAAGCTCGGCGACCACCTACCCTTCTGTGTGTTTAGAAAGAACTCGTTAAACTTATATAACGACACTTTAATTTAACTTACAGTTTGCCTTTGAAACAAATTGCGTAACAAAATTGCCGGTAAATTAAAATTTATTAAATTTATATCATATAAAATTAAACTTTATCCTTTAAAATAGTTACTTATTTAGAAATTTAAGTATATATTTGGAGCATAAAATTGTATTAAATGGAAGAATAAAGGCCCCAAGAGAACTTTTAATTGTTTTAAATATTTAAAAGATTTGCTTCTTTATACTTCCTAAACCATCATATAATTAACAGAAATCGAAACTATTTAGAAACTATACTGTGATTTGCATTTATCATGTTTAACAAGTTGTCACTTATTGGTACAGCGATTTAACTTCGCTTGTATGAGGATGCAACGAATTTTCCTTGTCTTGACCGTGGTTCAAAGCTACGATGTGTTGTCCTCGATTCTTACCTTTACATCCAAAAGGTTTTTCCTGAAGACATCCGGAAAATTCTGAAATAGCAGAGAATACATGAATAAAGAATAATTCCATTTGTTAGTAGGAGGCCCACGGTATTCCGATTGGAAGAGTGAAGAATAATCTACCAGAGGGTTGCGAGTTCGAATCCAAGCAGAGACCATCGTGTACAAAGCCGGATGGAGCATGTTAAATTTATCGTGACCCCAAATGTAATCACTTTGGAGTGGTGTGGAAGTTTGGAGAGTGGGGTGCCAGTTCAGGTGTGAACACGCTATCTGACCGTGTTTTTTAAAACAACATGGTAGTGTCCTCGGAACTTAAATTTCGAGTTTCATACCGAACCAATATCCCTTTGTGTTGCTCCAGTGCAAAGTTAATTAAAATACCTACTTACCTACCATTTGTTAATGTCGGAAAACCAGTTTAGAAATTATTCCCAACAGCTAAGGGATATTATTTAAATTAAGAAGCTTTATATACAAAGTATTATGCACTTTTAATTCTGATGTCAGCAATGAGTATTGGATGTATAAATTTATTATTGCAATAAGGTAATCAGTGACAAATAAATATCCGATCGTATACAAATAATAAATAACAATATACTCAAATGGTTTAAATCATTGAATTTAGAACTCGTATTTTTAGGTATTAAATGCAGATAGTGCCATGTTGAATAGAATAAATATGACAAAAAGAAAGAGAATCAGGAATAACACATCAAATCTACGACAAATATAAATATGCATATGCTAAAACAGTAGCGTGCAGAATAATACTTTTGATTTTGCATTCTATCTTCCACAATACCAGTTATTTCAAAAGTCTTTCTTTATACTTCAATACCATTTCTTTATACCAAAAAAATTAATTATCCTGTTTAATAAAATAAAATCGGGAACATACTCGAAACATTTCGATTAATCTGGAAGGGAGATTGTTTCTTGTTTATTTCTGTAAATCAAATTCTGCGTCTGTATTACGCATATTTTTTTAACTGCAAAATATATGCGGTAAATTATCTTTATGTTACACATGTTACTTTCAAGGTTTAAAAATAGGATATAGTTGTTCCATTGAACATGCTTCTAGAAAATATTTATTCAAATGACTAATACGTTCACCCTTTTCAAACTCAAAAAAAATGTTCGTGCATATGCTGTAAATGTCGAGCTAATTTAAAATTTATTATACGAAACATAATCTTTCAAACTGCGTAATGTCACCAAACATCTACATAGGTTCAAAGAAAATAGTGCCACATCCATTTTGTATAAAATTCTTTTCAGTAATAAAATAGGAGTTGCATATATACGAGCAACACATAATCATATTATCATAATTATCATCACATTAGTTATAATCATAGCTATTGTTTCTTGGTGATTTTCTATAGCAACCAAACCATGCAAATACATAATTACGCATATTCAATTTTATGTAGTCATATTGAACTCTGCCTAGTACAATGGAAAGTAATGCTTTCGGAGAACTCAATGATCACTTCAATAGAAATACGGATTTGTCAATCTGCAGAATGAAATGTGTTCCATCATAACTGCAGGATTGGATACCAAATATTAAGATTAAACTATGCATTGAATACATTGAAAGAATAAAAAATATTGCATTTCCATCTGCTGAAGAGACGTTCTGTGTCAATTGTTGCCTACATGAAACTGTGAAACCTCTTATTGAAATAATGCATGCACTCGGAGTTGGAAGTTTTCCCTTTCGTCAATCCAGGACACTACACATACTAAGGACACCTTCGTTGTGTTTGGCCATTGTTTTGAATTTGGGATTAGCACTGAACCTTTTAATTTATATCGTTATTTCACCTGACAAGAATGAGGTTCTTATGTTACTCCAATATGTTATAGCGTTATCTATGCGTTTTTCAATCTTCAAGTCTCGCAAACAGCTAATGTCTCTGGTAGAAAACATGGCAAGTATCACCACTGAATCCGAGTATCAATTTCAAAAACAGGAAAGATATGTGTACTGTTACTCTATTATCTGGAGTTCATTCTTGATTCTTGAAACGATATTATCAACTCTCTCAATAGAAGAATTTGATCAAGGAACTGTCTTTAATTCAACGATTGTAGTCGATGTTCTGAAATTGAATCCAAAGCAAGTTTCAATTTGTGTTAGTTGTATAATATGTATATACTGGATAGATACCAAAATACTTCTGTGCATTTATTCCCTATACTACGCCTTCTTGTGTAAAACTTTATGTAAGTCTTTTCGATTAATCTTGTCTCGATCAAAAATCCAATTGGAACAAAGTTACCTGTACTTGTGTAGAATACATCACAGCTCAAGCATTGTAATGAAAATATGGATGACATTTTTTCATATCCTATTTTTGTGAATGTAGTGGATAATATGATGGAGATTTATTGGGCAATGTTTTCATTTTTTTATGAAACAAAACTATATAGGTTCCTTGAAATAAGATGCAGTATATCATTTGTACTCAACTCGTTTCTGTTAGTGATGGTAATATGGAATGCATCTTCTGCTGTAGAAGCAGCAGAAGAAACCGAAGAAACATTTTAGTGTTTTCTTTCTCAAGAGCCATCTTTATCTCGTGGTATCATTCAATTCCTGAAGCATGGTTACAAACGGAAAAACAGGCTCACTTTGTGGAAGATATACCCTTTTAGAAAATCCATCATAATCAGTTGCTACGGTACTATTGTGACATATGGGATTCTATTAGCCACGTTTGGAAACACATCAAAGGACGAATAATCCTGCTTTCACTTGCTGTATCTTCCATGTTAGTGTAGAAGGAATTAGGTCTGACTTTTCATGGGTAAAAAGGAGCCAATCGTATGTTTAATTTAAACATTAATATAATATGCTTAAAAGGAATTAAATTAATCTAAATAACAATTATTTTAATCATGACCCGCTTCTTTTTCTTCCGGAATATTTGTTAGAAAAAGATCCATAAATTATTATAATAAATATTCTATTTAAGATTCTGAAAAGTAGACATAATTTAACTTAACCCATTTTGCCCTGACATGCAAGATCTGTCTTACGAGGGTCATTTCATAAATAAGGCACACATATTTTTGTTTACTTATATGTTTATTTTTTTACACTGTCTATGTACAATCCTTCAATATAGTCTTCCTGCTTCGTATTGACCGTGTCCCAACGTCTGGGAAGCTTTACTAGTCCATCTAATACACCATCTCTGTTCATCTGGCGAATGGCTAGGATAACGGCGGCCGAAAGCTCTTCCAGAGAATCAAAACAACGTCCACGCATTGGTTTTTCAACTTTGGGAAAAAGTGAAAGTCTGGTGGACTGATGTGCGGAGTGTAGTGTACATAAGGTAACAATTCCCAAACGTATGCGCACAGCGTTTCATTTACGACATTGGCGATGCGCGGCCGAGCGTTGCCATGGAGAATGAGTGGCCCAACCTCTTGAGAAATTGAGTCCGGGTATTGTGCATTTTTCTATTCAGTTTTTGAATGAATTCACGATAATACTCTGCTGTGTTACATTGTCCACATGGAACTCTGTCTGTCAAAATGATTCCGTGGTGATCGTAAGTAAAGATTTGTTTCACCTTTGATTGAACTCGTCGTAATTCTTTGGTCGTGGGGAACTATGACCTCTCCACTCGTTGGACTGTGATTTCAACACCGGCTCAAAACCTCTAACCCACGTTTCATCAATAGCGTCAATTCGACCCAAGAATGCTTGACCTTCAACGTCAAATCTTCGTTTCAGCAAGGTCGCGATGTCCAGGCGTTTCTGCTTCTGTTCAGCACTCAAGCAGTGAGGGACCCATCGCGCAGAAATTTTTCTATTGTTCTGTCAGAATTCGGAATACTGACTATGGTGAAATCCCTATGGCTTCAGAAATTTCCTCACATGCTGCACGACGATCTTCTTCCAGTGCATCTTTCACAAGTTTCATACTTCGGTTCAACTATTGATGCTTTCGGCCGTCCTGGACTTGGGTCGTCGTTTATGCTTACACGACCTACACGAAAACGATTAGCCCAACAAGAAACAACTCGGTTCACTGTTAATTCAACGCAAACTTCACTTAAATTAGCACTGTGAATCTTTGTCGGGTTTTGCCACACAAAGTTTCTATCTTAATGTACGATCTTTGATTCTTAACAGTCACAGTACCCGACACTGGTGTAGGCTCCATTTCTAACTAGCGTTACTAAAAAAATTACGCTATCGATGAAACAGAAACACGTGCTCCTTCCTCAAGCCAAGAACAACTAATGTCATTTTCACGATCGTTGCGTCATTCACTCTGCAGTGTTGTCAACATTTGCATTGCTTACAAAATGACCCTCGCAGAATATCTATAATTATTCTATTTCTTTTATTTTGCAATGTTCTGAAATTTCTTGAGAAATTCAGGATACATTAAATGCACTTGGACCAAATACTTTTGAAAGTAGATGTATTATTAAAGTGTACATATATTGCGTCAGCATATTGGATGTTTCGAGGTTCTATGGCGCAAGCACATTATTTGGCAAAGTTGTACAGAACAGAATGCGACGCCAAAAAATTTCGTGAACTGGAAAAAGAGGGATTGGTGTGCAGAGAAGTGTGATGAAAGCATACAAATATCGTTTGGCTATCCCGGGAACGTAACGCCCGTGTTTACTAAAGAGAGCACAACCAACGAGAAAAGAAAAGACCACTAGAATACGATGGGACTGTGGAGCCCGTAAACACCTAAAGGAGATATGCCCCTGAGGGCTAAAATATGTATGCAAAATCTTTGTATGTAATTCATTTCTATGTTTAGATTTTACTGTGAATGTAGCATTTGAGAATCGTATCATAGGGATTCTTTAGTGTAGCACCGAAACAATAAACTTTCCAAAGATTTTCATTTAAAATGTTCATGTATCACTGAGATCGACAAATAAATTTATTCATCTCAAATTTATGTATTTGAATATATTTTAAATTCCATTTCCACTCTAGAAACTGAAAATAGTGTGTTCCACAAGGTAAATTTTAACAAGCTTTTTAAAAATATATAAATTCAGCATAACTTGGGGTAAATAATTTTTAAAGTAATGTAATAAAGAACACTGACACTTTCATTTTGTCAGAGACGTTACCAAATGTAAACTTCTTTTGAAAAGCTGGTTTTAAACGAAGACGAAATGGAGACCCTATAGAAACGTTTGTCCGAAAAAAAAATTGTCTTTTAAACCTCCTCGAAGTACTCTCAATGACATTAGAAAAACTGACAAGGTCTCGTAATCATAAAAAATTGGCAATATATTGACTACGAGATATCTCTACATATGCAAAATTGTTCAGAACTTGATGGACGAGATATCTCGTCCAAATCACTTCAAGTTTAATACAAGTGATGAATATACTAAGGGGCTAATTTTTCCAAGTGGAGTTAGTTGATAGTTGATTAGCTCACTCAAGTCCAGCTACTTTATTTAGCATGAGATCAACCGGGACATCTTCTGTAGGGGCTATGGATATCCTTGGTGTTATTTTGAAACATTTCCCTGTTTCAAAAGTTCAGTTAGAATAAGTCACGTTGTCACTTAAACCTACTTGTACAGATTCCATCTTGCAATTCAATAAGTGCCTTGTTTCCTTAAGAACAGAGACCTTGGCGCACATCTCGGTCTTCTGTACTGCACAATTCTAATGGTAGGTATTTTAATTTAAGTCGCACAGGAGCAAAACAATGGGCTATTGGTGACGGTCAGGAATCAAACCCGAAGTTAAAGGTCCAAAGACAAAACCACGTAATTTTTAACCACAGTCAGATGACGAGGTCATATTTGGGCTGGCTCCCCACTCTGCAAACATCCAACCACAACAACGTGAGGACATTTGATGCCACGAGAGAATTAACGTACACCTTCCCCCTTGCATACGACCGTCATTGGTTGGATTCGAAGTCGGAACCCTCCGGTTGTTAACCGTTAGTCTTCCTACCGGATTAACGCTCCCAACTAATTCAGGGAAATTTCAATTGGATCATGCGGCTTGAAATCCAGTGTTACATTTGTCTTTCTTTGATTCAATTATAGAAGATTTCTTGATGTTAGTGCCAATGTTTTTGTTATCCACCACTATATACCCCAGAGGTGTGTATTTAACGGGATCAATGGTGTAATAAGTCAGATAAGAATTAACGAAAGTGTACCAAGTGAAGCTAAAAATAAAATAGACTCGAAATTTGTTATAATTTTAAAATAGCTGTATTATGCAATTTTCAGTGGAATTAATCACGATAAACATGAAAACGCAAGCATAATTACAAATTGACCCTCCAAGTTAATTCGACGATATATCTCCTCCATCAAGATCGGACGAATTTTGCATATAAGGAGACATTTCTTTACCCAGATAATACTGTTTTTTATGATGGCATGATCAGCACCTGGTCAGTTTTCTTAAGACAAAGTATCTTGACCATTAAGATTTGGTCAATTTTGCATGAGTTCGACGAGACAACCCCAGGAGGGTTAAATTAACCATCAACTGAAACACGTGTTTCAAATTCACAAGCAATTTACGCTATAATTATAAAATGTCTATAAATATATAATTATAAAAAGTAGGCTCGCTTCCCTGTCGAGTTTTCTTAATATGAGACCTCCTCTGGTGAACCACTGTACACGCTTTGATGGATTGTTCGTAGATGGTGTGTAGTATTTTAATTAACGTAGCACTGGAGGCAAAACAACGGGCTATTGGCGACGATCGGGGCACAAATACAAGAGGTAAGATCAAGGACAATACCAAGCAATTTTGAACCACGGTCTGATAAAAAGGTCACACCTGAGCTGGCATCCCGCTCTCGGAACTTCCACACAACGCCAACGTGAGAACATTGGAAGCTACGACGGATTTAACGTGCACCAGCCTCCTTTGTACTCGACGGTCCTTGATTGGATTCGAATTCGCAACTCTTCGGTTGCTAATCCGTTTCTCTTCCAGCAGCACTTCCGCTACCTTGTTCGAAAATGGGGAATGGAATCCAGTTTCAGCTTACTCGTCATAGGAACTAATTTTCCTATATCATTAGATGAAAAGTATGATTTATTTTCACTTAAAAGAAACACCAAAGAAAATCCAGAAAATATGTGTTCCTTCTGGAAAACCCAAACGTTTTTCCTGAAGATATCCGGAAAATTTTGAAATGGCAGAGAATACAAGAATAGAGAATAATTCAATTTGTTAATAGCGGTATTAATAGCGTGCAGAATAATACTTTTGATTTTGTATTATATCTTCCACTATACCAGTTATTTCAAAAGACGTTCTTATATTAAAAAATTAACTATCCTGTTTAACAAAATAAAATCAGGAAACATACTCAAAACATTTCGATTAATATGGAACGGACATTGGTTCTTATTGATTTTCTGTCAATCAAACTCTTTGCGTCTGTAACTACGTATATTTGTTTTATGAGCAAAATATACGCGGTTAATTTTCTTTCTGTTACACATGTTACTTTCAAGGTTTTAAAAGTGGATATAGTTGTTCCATTAAACACGCGTCTAGGAAATATTCATTCAAATGACTCATACTTTCAATCTTTTTCAAACTCAAAGAAAATGTTCGTTCAGACTATAGCAACCAAACCATGCAAATTCATAATTACGCGTATTCAATTTTGAGTAGCCATATTGAACTCACTGCCTGGTACAAGGGAAAGTACTGCTATCGGAGAACGTCAAAGATCATTTAAAGGGAAATACGAATTTTTCAATCTTCAGTATGAAATTTGTTCCATCCAGTATTGGATACCATATATTAAGATTAAACTATGCATTGAATGAATTGAAAGAACAAAAATTATTGCATTTCCATTCGCTGAAGAGACGTTCTGTATCAATTGTTGTATACATAGATACTGTGAATCCTATTTTTGAAATAATGCATACTATCGGTGTTGGCGGTTTTCCCTATCGTCAATCCAGGACACGACAGATACTGAAAACACCTTTGTTGTGTTTGACCATTGTTTTGAATTTGGGATTCGCACTGAACCTTCTAATTTTTATCGTTATTTCACCTGACAAGAAGAATCGGTTTCTTATGTTACTCCAATATGTTATATTGTTATCTATGCATATTTCAATCTTCAAGTCTCGCAAAAAGCTAATGTCTCTCGTGAAAAACACTGAATCCGAGTATCAATTTCAAAAACAGGAAAGATATGTGTACTGTCACTCTATTATCTGGATTTTATTCTCGATTCCACAAGCGATATTATAAACTCTCTCAATAGCAAAATTCGAACAAGGAACTGTCTCTAATTCAACGTTTTTAGTCGATGTTCTTAAATTGAATCCAAAGCAATTTTCAAATTTTGTTAGTAGTATCAGAATTATATACTGGATAGATATGGAAATACTTCTGTGCAATTTTTCTCTAACTACGGCTTCTTGTGTAAAACGTTGTGTAAGACTTTTCGATTAATCTTGTCTCAATCAAAAATCCAATTGGAAGAAAGTTACATGTACATATGTAGAATACATCAAAGCTCAAGCATTGCAATGAAAACTATGGATGACATTTTTTCATATCCTATTTTTGTGATTGTAGTGCATGATATGATGGCGATTTATTAGGTAACGTTTTTAATTTGTAATGAAACAAAAATAGATAGTTTCGTTGTAATAAGATGGAGTATACTATTTGTAGTTCACTCGTTTCTGTTAGTTATGGTAATATGGAATGCATCTTCTGCTGTAGAAGCAGCAGAAGAAACCGAAGAAACATTACAGTGTTTTCTTTCTCAGGAGCCATCTTTATCTCGTGGTATCATTCAATTTCTGAAGCATGGTTACAAACGGAAAAACAGGCTCACTTTGTGGAAGATGTACCCTTTTAGAAAATCCATCATAATCAGTTGCTACGGTACTATTGTGACATATGGGATTCTATTAGCCACGTTTGGAAACACATCAAAGGACGAATAATCCTGCTTTCACTTGCTGTATCTTCCATGTTAGTGTAAAAGGAATTTGGTCTGACTTTTCAGGATCGAATCGATCTTTATTTAAATATCATATAATATGCTTAAAAAAGGGATTTAATTAATATAAAATACAATTATTTTAATCATGACTCGTTACTTTTTCTTCCGGAATATTTGTTAGAAAAAGCGACTATTCAATTTAAGATTCTGAAAAGTAGACATATTTTGACTTAACCCATTTTACCCTGACATGCAAGAACTATATTGCAATGTCTTTAATTATTCTTTTGTTTTATTTTGCAATATTCCGTTTCTTCTTGCGAAATGCAGCACACAATAAATATACTTGATCAAATGTCTTTTGAAAGTAATGTATTATTAAAAAGTACATATATTGCGTCAGCATATTGGATGTTTCTGGGTTTTATGGCCCTGGGACCTTATTTGGCCAAAATGTGCAGAGCGCTATGCGACACCAAAAAATGTGAACGGGAAAAAGAGGGATTGGGGTACAGAGTAGTGTGATAAAAGCATAGAAAGATCGTTTGGCTATCCCGGGAAAGCAAAGGCCGTGTTTACTAAAGACAGCAAAACCAATGGGAAAAGAAAAGATCACTGGAATACCATGGGACCGTTAAGCCCTAAATATCTAGAGATGTCCCATTGAGAGCTGAAATATGTATGCAAAATGATTGTAGTAAGTAGTGTTAGTTGATTAGCTGAACCGAGTCCAGCTATTTCATTTAACGTAAGCATTAACCCGAACATCCTCCGTAGGGGTTATGGAGATCTTTCGTGTTATTTTCAACCATTTTCCGGTTAAAGCTAGAATAAGCCACATTGTCACTTAGACCTACTTGTACAGATTCCATCTTGCAATTCAATAAATGCCTTGTTTCCATCAGAACAGAGACTTTGGGGCACATCTTGGTCTTCTGTACTGCACAATTCTAATGGTAGGTTGGTTGGTATTTTAATGAACGTCGCAGAGGAGCATCACAATGGGTCCAAAGAAAAACCACGATATTTTTAACAACGTCAGATGATCAGGTCACATTTGGGCTTGCTCCCCACTCTCCAAACTACCACACCACAACATGAGGACATTTGATGTCACAAAAGAATTAACGTGAACCAGCCCCCTTGTATACGACCGTCTTTGGTTGGATTCGAAATCGGAACTTTCCGGTTCTTAATTCGTTATTCTTCCAACCGGGTTACCGCGCCCCCAACTCCTTTAGGGAAATTTCGATTGGATTATGCGACTTGAAATACAGTGTTACTGTTACATTTGTCTTATTTTGACGTATACTTTGATTCATTTTGTAGAGGATTTCGTGATGTTAATGCCAATGTTTTTGCTATCAGTCACCATATATACTCCAGTGGGGTTTATTTAACGGGAACAATGATGTAATAAATCAGATAGGAATTAACGAAAGGGTGCAAGTGAAGATAAAAATAAAATATACTCGAAATTTGTCATAATTTTAAAATAGCTGTAGTTTGCAAACTTCAGTGGGATTAATCACGATAAATATGAAAACGAATTCAATCCTATTTTTGAAATAATGCATGCAATTTTAGTTGGCGGTTTTTCCTTTCGTCAATCCTGGGCACTACAGATACTGAGGAGATTTTCGTTGTGTTTGACCATTGTTTTGAATTTGGAATTCGCAGTGAACCTTTTAATTTATATCGTTATTTCACCTATAACAAGAAGAATGGGATTCTTATATTACTCCAATATGTTATAGGAGCTAATCAATCAATCAATCAATCAACCAATATGTTATAGGAGCTATATAATCTATGCATTTTTCAATCTCCAAGTCTCACAAACAGCTAATGTCTCTAGTGGAAAACATGGCAGGTATCACCATTGAATCGGAGTATCAATTTCAAAAACATGAAAGATATGTGTACTTTAACTCTATTATCTGGATTTCATTCTCGATTCTTGAAACGATATTATCAACTCTCTCACTAGCAGAATTCGAAAAACGAACTGTCTCTAATTCGACGTTCTTTGTCGATTTTCTCAAATGGAATCCAAAGAAATTTTCAATTTTTATTTCGTGTATAAGATCTTTATGCTGGATAGATACTAAAATACTTCTGCACATTTTTCTCTATACTACGGCTTCTTGTGTAAAACGTTATGTGAGTCTTTTCCATTAATCTTGTCTCGATCGAAATGAAACACATTGATCCTCCAAGTTATTTCGACGTGATATCTCCTCCATCAAGATCTGACCAAATTTGCATATGGCATTTCGTTACCCAGATAATACTGATTTTTTATGATGACGTGGTCACTTTTCTTCTTAAGACATGATATCTCGGCCATCAAGATCTCGTCAGATTCTCTAATAACGAGATAACTCGTCGAGACAACCCTCAGGTGGGTTAAATTAACTATCAACAGAAACACGTATTTCAAATTCACAATCAATTTATGCCACAATTATAAAATTACTGCATAAATATATAATTATAAAAAGTCGGCTCGCTTCCCTGTCGAGTTTTCTTAATATGAGACCTCCTCTGGTGAACCACTGTACACGCTTTGATGGATTGTTCGTAGATGGTGTGTAGTATTTTAATTAACGTAGCACTGGAGGCAAAACAACGGGCTATTGGCGACGATCGGGGCACAAATACAAGAGGTAAGATCAAGGACAATACCAAGCAATTTTGAACCACGGTCTGATAAAAAGGTCACACCTGAGCTGGCATCCCGCTCTCGGAACTTCCACACAACGCCAACGTGAGAACATTGGAAGCTACGACGGATTTAACGTGCACCAGCCTCCTTTGTACTCGACGGTCCTTGATTGGATTCGAATTCGCAACTCTTCGGTTGCTAATCCGTTTCTCTTCCAGCAGCACTTCCGCTACCTTGTTCGAAAATGGGGAATGGAATCCAGTTTCAGCTTACTCGTCATAGGAACTAATTTTCCTATATCATTAGATGAAAAGTATGATTTATTTTCACTTAAAAGAAACACCAAAGAAAATCCAGAAAATATGTGTTCCTTCTGGAAAACCCAAACGTTTTTCCTGAAGATATCCGGAAAATTTTGAAATGGCAGAGAATACAAGAATAGAGAATAATTCAATTTGTTAATAGCGGTATTAATAGCGTGCAGAATAATACTTTTGATTTTGTATTATATCTTCCACTATACCAGTTATTTCAAAAGACGTTCTTATATTAAAAAATTAACTATCCTGTTTAACAAAATAAAATCAGGAAACATACTCAAAACATTTCGATTAATATGGAACGGACATTGGTTCTTATTGATTTTCTGTCAATCAAACTCTTTGCGTCTGTAACTACGTATATTTGTTTTATGAGCAAAATATACGCGGTTAATTTTCTTTCTGTTACACATGTTACTTTCAAGGTTTTAAAAGTGGATATAGTTGTTCCATTAAACACGCGTCTAGGAAATATTCATTCAAATGACTCATACTTTCAATCTTTTTCAAACTCAAAGAAAATGTTCGTTCAGACTATAGCAACCAAACCATGCAAATTCATAATTACGCGTATTCAATTTTGAGTAGCCATATTGAACTCACTGCCTGGTACAAGGGAAAGTACTGCTATCGGAGAACGTCAAAGATCATTTAAAGGGAAATACGAATTTTTCAATCTTCAGTATGAAATTTGTTCCATCCAGTATTGGATACCATATATTAAGATTAAACTATGCATTGAATGAATTGAAAGAACAAAAATTATTG
This sequence comes from Meta bourneti, assembly GCA_933210815.1. Taxonomy (NCBI): domain Eukaryota; kingdom Metazoa; phylum Arthropoda; class Arachnida; order Araneae; family Tetragnathidae; genus Meta; species Meta bourneti. The sequence continues at coordinate 579,260 of OW119927.1, forward strand.
CATTTCCATTCGCTGAAGAGACGTTCTGTATCAATTGTTGTATACATAGATACTGTGAATCCTATTTTTGAAATAATGCATACTATCGGTGTTGGCGGTTTTCCCTATCGTCAATCCAGGACACGACAGATACTGAAAACACCTTTGTTGTGTTTGACCATTGTTTTGAATTTGGGATTCGCACTGAACCTTCTAATTTTTATCGTTATTTCACCTGACAAGAAGAATCGGTTTCTTATGTTACTCCAATATGTTATATTGTTATCTATGCATATTTCAATCTTCAAGTCTCGCAAAAAGCTAATGTCTCTCGTGAAAAACACTGAATCCGAGTATCAATTTCAAAAACAGGAAAGATATGTGTACTGTCACTCTATTATCTGGATTTTATTCTCGATTCCACAAGCGATATTATAAACTCTCTCAATAGCAAAATTCGAACAAGGAACTGTCTCTAATTCAACGTTTTTAGTCGATGTTCTTAAATTGAATCCAAAGCAATTTTCAAATTTTGTTAGTAGTATCAGAATTATATACTGGATAGATATGGAAATACTTCTGTGCAATTTTTCTCTAACTACGGCTTCTTGTGTAAAACGTTGTGTAAGACTTTTCGATTAATCTTGTCTCAATCAAAAATCCAATTGGAAGAAAGTTACATGTACATATGTAGAATACATCAAAGCTCAAGCATTGCAATGAAAACTATGGATGACATTTTTTCATATCCTATTTTTGTGATTGTAGTGCATGATATGATGGCGATTTATTAGGTAACGTTTTTAATTTGTAATGAAACAAAAATAGATAGTTTCGTTGTAATAAGATGGAGTATACTATTTGTAGTTCACTCGTTTCTGTTAGTTATGGTAATATGGAATGCATCTTCTGCTGTAGAAGCAGCAGAAGAAACCGAAGAAACATTACAGTGTTTTCTTTCTCAGGAGCCATCTTTATCTCGTGGTATCATTCAATTTCTGAAGCATGGTTACAAACGGAAAAACAGGCTCACTTTGTGGAAGATGTACCCTTTTAGAAAATCCATCATAATCAGTTGCTACGGTACTATTGTGACATATGGGATTCTATTAGCCACGTTTGGAAACACATCAAAGGACGAATAATCCTGCTTTCACTTGCTGTATCTTCCATGTTAGTGTAAAAGGAATTTGGTCTGACTTTTCAGGATCGAATCGATCTTTATTTAAATATCATATAATATGCTTAAAAAAGGGATTTAATTAATATAAAATACAATTATTTTAATCATGACTCGTTACTTTTTCTTCCGGAATATTTGTTAGAAAAAGCGACTATTCAATTTAAGATTCTGAAAAGTAGACATATTTTGACTTAACCCATTTTACCCTGACATGCAAGAACTATATTGCAATGTCTTTAATTATTCTTTTGTTTTATTTTGCAATATTCCGTTTCTTCTTGCGAAATGCAGCACACAATAAATATACTTGATCAAATGTCTTTTGAAAGTAATGTATTATTAAAAAGTACATATATTGCGTCAGCATATTGGATGTTTCTGGGTTTTATGGCCCTGGGACCTTATTTGGCCAAAATGTGCAGAGCGCTATGCGACACCAAAAAATGTGAACGGGAAAAAGAGGGATTGGGGTACAGAGTAGTGTGATAAAAGCATAGAAAGATCGTTTGGCTATCCCGGGAAAGCAAAGGCCGTGTTTACTAAAGACAGCAAAACCAATGGGAAAAGAAAAGATCACTGGAATACCATGGGACCGTTAAGCCCTAAATATCTAGAGATGTCCCATTGAGAGCTGAAATATGTATGCAAAATGATTGTAGTAAGTAGTGTTAGTTGATTAGCTGAACCGAGTCCAGCTATTTCATTTAACGTAAGCATTAACCCGAACATCCTCCGTAGGGGTTATGGAGATCTTTCGTGTTATTTTCAACCATTTTCCGGTTAAAGCTAGAATAAGCCACATTGTCACTTAGACCTACTTGTACAGATTCCATCTTGCAATTCAATAAATGCCTTGTTTCCATCAGAACAGAGACTTTGGGGCACATCTTGGTCTTCTGTACTGCACAATTCTAATGGTAGGTTGGTTGGTATTTTAATGAACGTCGCAGAGGAGCATCACAATGGGTCCAAAGAAAAACCACGATATTTTTAACAACGTCAGATGATCAGGTCACATTTGGGCTTGCTCCCCACTCTCCAAACTACCACACCACAACATGAGGACATTTGATGTCACAAAAGAATTAACGTGAACCAGCCCCCTTGTATACGACCGTCTTTGGTTGGATTCGAAATCGGAACTTTCCGGTTCTTAATTCGTTATTCTTCCAACCGGGTTACCGCGCCCCCAACTCCTTTAGGGAAATTTCGATTGGATTATGCGACTTGAAATACAGTGTTACTGTTACATTTGTCTTATTTTGACGTATACTTTGATTCATTTTGTAGAGGATTTCGTGATGTTAATGCCAATGTTTTTGCTATCAGTCACCATATATACTCCAGTGGGGTTTATTTAACGGGAACAATGATGTAATAAATCAGATAGGAATTAACGAAAGGGTGCAAGTGAAGATAAAAATAAAATATACTCGAAATTTGTCATAATTTTAAAATAGCTGTAGTTTGCAAACTTCAGTGGGATTAATCACGATAAATATGAAAACGAATTCAATCCTATTTTTGAAATAATGCATGCAATTTTAGTTGGCGGTTTTTCCTTTCGTCAATCCTGGGCACTACAGATACTGAGGAGATTTTCGTTGTGTTTGACCATTGTTTTGAATTTGGAATTCGCAGTGAACCTTTTAATTTATATCGTTATTTCACCTATAACAAGAAGAATGGGATTCTTATATTACTCCAATATGTTATAGGAGCTAATCAATCAATCAATCAATCAACCAATATGTTATAGGAGCTATATAATCTATGCATTTTTCAATCTCCAAGTCTCACAAACAGCTAATGTCTCTAGTGGAAAACATGGCAGGTATCACCATTGAATCGGAGTATCAATTTCAAAAACATGAAAGATATGTGTACTTTAACTCTATTATCTGGATTTCATTCTCGATTCTTGAAACGATATTATCAACTCTCTCACTAGCAGAATTCGAAAAACGAACTGTCTCTAATTCGACGTTCTTTGTCGATTTTCTCAAATGGAATCCAAAGAAATTTTCAATTTTTATTTCGTGTATAAGATCTTTATGCTGGATAGATACTAAAATACTTCTGCACATTTTTCTCTATACTACGGCTTCTTGTGTAAAACGTTATGTGAGTCTTTTCCATTAATCTTGTCTCGATCGAAATGAAACACATTGATCCTCCAAGTTATTTCGACGTGATATCTCCTCCATCAAGATCTGACCAAATTTGCATATGGCATTTCGTTACCCAGATAATACTGATTTTTTATGATGACGTGGTCACTTTTCTTCTTAAGACATGATATCTCGGCCATCAAGATCTCGTCAGATTCTCTAATAACGAGATAACTCGTCGAGACAACCCTCAGGTGGGTTAAATTAACTATCAACAGAAACACGTATTTCAAATTCACAATCAATTTATGCCACAATTATAAAATTACTGCATAAATATATAATTATAAAAAGTCGGCTCGCTTCCCTGTCGAGTTTTCTTAATATGAGACCTCCTCTGGTGAACCACTGTACACGCTTTGATGGATTGTTCGTAGATGGTGTGTAGTATTTTAATTAACGTAGCACTGGAGGCAAAACAACGGGCTATTGGCGACGATCGGGGCACAAATACAAGAGGTAAGATCAAGGACAATACCAAGCAATTTTGAACCACGGTCTGATAAAAAGGTCACACCTGAGCTGGCATCCCGCTCTCGGAACTTCCACACAACGCCAACGTGAGAACATTGGAAGCTACGACGGATTTAACGTGCACCAGCCTCCTTTGTACTCGACGGTCCTTGATTGGATTCGAATTCGCAACTCTTCGGTTGCTAATCCGTTTCTCTTCCAGCAGCACTTCCGCTACCTTGTTCGAAAATGGGGAATGGAATCCAGTTTCAGCTTACTCGTCATAGGAACTAATTTTCCTATATCATTAGATGAAAAGTATGATTTATTTTCACTTAAAAGAAACACCAAAGAAAATCCAGAAAATATGTGTTCCTTCTGGAAAACCCAAACGTTTTTCCTGAAGATATCCGGAAAATTTTGAAATGGCAGAGAATACAAGAATAGAGAATAATTCAATTTGTTAATAGCGGTATTAATAGCGTGCAGAATAATACTTTTGATTTTGTATTATATCTTCCACTATACCAGTTATTTCAAAAGACGTTCTTATATTAAAAAATTAACTATCCTGTTTAACAAAATAAAATCAGGAAACATACTCAAAACATTTCGATTAATATGGAACGGACATTGGTTCTTATTGATTTTCTGTCAATCAAACTCTTTGCGTCTGTAACTACGTATATTTGTTTTATGAGCAAAATATACGCGGTTAATTTTCTTTCTGTTACACATGTTACTTTCAAGGTTTTAAAAGTGGATATAGTTGTTCCATTAAACACGCGTCTAGGAAATATTCATTCAAATGACTCATACTTTCAATCTTTTTCAAACTCAAAGAAAATGTTCGTTCAGACTATAGCAACCAAACCATGCAAATTCATAATTACGCGTATTCAATTTTGAGTAGCCATATTGAACTCACTGCCTGGTACAAGGGAAAGTACTGCTATCGGAGAACGTCAAAGATCATTTAAAGGGAAATACGAATTTTTCAATCTTCAGTATGAAATTTGTTCCATCCAGTATTGGATACCATATATTAAGATTAAACTATGCATTGAATGAATTGAAAGAACAAAAATTATTGCATTTCCATTCGCTGAAGAGACGTTCTGTATCAATTGTTGTATACATAGATACTGTGAATCCTATTTTTGAAATAATGCATACTATCGGTGTTGGCGGTTTTCCCTATCGTCAATCCAGGACACGACAGATACTGAAAACACCTTTGTTGTGTTTGACCATTGTTTTGAATTTGGGATTCGCACTGAACCTTCTAATTTTTATCGTTATTTCACCTGACAAGAAGAATCGGTTTCTTATGTTACTCCAATATGTTATATTGTTATCTATGCATATTTCAATCTTCAAGTCTCGCAAAAAGCTAATGTCTCTCGTGAAAAACACTGAATCCGAGTATCAATTTCAAAAACAGGAAAGATATGTGTACTGTCACTCTATTATCTGGATTTTATTCTCGATTCCACAAGCGATATTATAAACTCTCTCAATAGCAAAATTCGAACAAGGAACTGTCTCTAATTCAACGTTTTTAGTCGATGTTCTTAAATTGAATCCAAAGCAATTTTCAAATTTTGTTAGTAGTATCAGAATTATATACTGGATAGATATGGAAATACTTCTGTGCAATTTTTCTCTAACTACGGCTTCTTGTGTAAAACGTTGTGTAAGACTTTTCGATTAATCTTGTCTCAATCAAAAATCCAATTGGAAGAAAGTTACATGTACATATGTAGAATACATCAAAGCTCAAGCATTGCAATGAAAACTATGGATGACATTTTTTCATATCCTATTTTTGTGATTGTAGTGCATGATATGATGGCGATTTATTAGGTAACGTTTTTAATTTGTAATGAAACAAAAATAGATAGTTTCGTTGTAATAAGATGGAGTATACTATTTGTAGTTCACTCGTTTCTGTTAGTTATGGTAATATGGAATGCATCTTCTGCTGTAGAAGCAGCAGAAGAAACCGAAGAAACATTACAGTGTTTTCTTTCTCAGGAGCCATCTTTATCTCGTGGTATCATTCAATTTCTGAAGCATGGTTACAAACGGAAAAACAGGCTCACTTTGTGGAAGATGTACCCTTTTAGAAAATCCATCATAATCAGTTGCTACGGTACTATTGTGACATATGGGATTCTATTAGCCACGTTTGGAAACACATCAAAGGACGAATAATCCTGCTTTCACTTGCTGTATCTTCCATGTTAGTGTAAAAGGAATTTGGTCTGACTTTTCAGGATCGAATCGATCTTTATTTAAATATCATATAATATGCTTAAAAAAGGGATTTAATTAATATAAAATACAATTATTTTAATCATGACTCGTTACTTTTTCTTCCGGAATATTTGTTAGAAAAAGCGACTATTCAATTTAAGATTCTGAAAAGTAGACATATTTTGACTTAACCCATTTTACCCTGACATGCAAGAACTATATTGCAATGTCTTTAATTATTCTTTTGTTTTATTTTGCAATATTCCGTTTCTTCTTGCGAAATGCAGCACACAATAAATATACTTGATCAAATGTCTTTTGAAAGTAATGTATTATTAAAAAGTACATATATTGCGTCAGCATATTGGATGTTTCTGGGTTTTATGGCCCTGGGACCTTATTTGGCCAAAATGTGCAGAGCGCTATGCGACACCAAAAAATGTGAACGGGAAAAAGAGGGATTGGGGTACAGAGTAGTGTGATAAAAGCATAGAAAGATCGTTTGGCTATCCCGGGAAAGCAAAGGCCGTGTTTACTAAAGACAGCAAAACCAATGGGAAAAGAAAAGATCACTGGAATACCATGGGACCGTTAAGCCCTAAATATCTAGAGATGTCCCATTGAGAGCTGAAATATGTATGCAAAATGATTGTAGTAAGTAGTGTTAGTTGATTAGCTGAACCGAGTCCAGCTATTTCATTTAACGTAAGCATTAACCCGAACATCCTCCGTAGGGGTTATGGAGATCTTTCGTGTTATTTTCAACCATTTTCCGGTTAAAGCTAGAATAAGCCACATTGTCACTTAGACCTACTTGTACAGATTCCATCTTGCAATTCAATAAATGCCTTGTTTCCATCAGAACAGAGACTTTGGGGCACATCTTGGTCTTCTGTACTGCACAATTCTAATGGTAGGTTGGTTGGTATTTTAATGAACGTCGCAGAGGAGCATCACAATGGGTCCAAAGAAAAACCACGATATTTTTAACAACGTCAGATGATCAGGTCACATTTGGGCTTGCTCCCCACTCTCCAAACTACCACACCACAACATGAGGACATTTGATGTCACAAAAGAATTAACGTGAACCAGCCCCCTTGTATACGACCGTCTTTGGTTGGATTCGAAATCGGAACTTTCCGGTTCTTAATTCGTTATTCTTCCAACCGGGTTACCGCGCCCCCAACTCCTTTAGGGAAATTTCGATTGGATTATGCGACTTGAAATACAGTGTTACTGTTACATTTGTCTTATTTTGACGTATACTTTGATTCATTTTGTAGAGGATTTCGTGATGTTAATGCCAATGTTTTTGCTATCAGTCACCATATATACTCCAGTGGGGTTTATTTAACGGGAACAATGATGTAATAAATCAGATAGGAATTAACGAAAGGGTGCAAGTGAAGATAAAAATAAAATATACTCGAAATTTGTCATAATTTTAAAATAGCTGTAGTTTGCAAACTTCAGTGGGATTAATCACGATAAATATGAAAACGAATTCAATCCTATTTTTGAAATAATGCATGCAATTTTAGTTGGCGGTTTTTCCTTTCGTCAATCCTGGGCACTACAGATACTGAGGAGATTTTCGTTGTGTTTGACCATTGTTTTGAATTTGGAATTCGCAGTGAACCTTTTAATTTATATCGTTATTTCACCTATAACAAGAAGAATGGGATTCTTATATTACTCCAATATGTTATAGGAGCTAATCAATCAATCAATCAATCAACCAATATGTTATAGGAGCTATATAATCTATGCATTTTTCAATCTCCAAGTCTCACAAACAGCTAATGTCTCTAGTGGAAAACATGGCAGGTATCACCATTGAATCGGAGTATCAATTTCAAAAACATGAAAGATATGTGTACTTTAACTCTATTATCTGGATTTCATTCTCGATTCTTGAAACGATATTATCAACTCTCTCACTAGCAGAATTCGAAAAACGAACTGTCTCTAATTCGACGTTCTTTGTCGATTTTCTCAAATGGAATCCAAAGAAATTTTCAATTTTTATTTCGTGTATAAGATCTTTATGCTGGATAGATACTAAAATACTTCTGCACATTTTTCTCTATACTACGGCTTCTTGTGTAAAACGTTATGTGAGTCTTTTCCATTAATCTTGTCTCGATCGAAATGAAACACATTGATCCTCCAAGTTATTTCGACGTGATATCTCCTCCATCAAGATCTGACCAAATTTGCATATGGCATTTCGTTACCCAGATAATACTGATTTTTTATGATGACGTGGTCACTTTTCTTCTTAAGACATGATATCTCGGCCATCAAGATCTCGTCAGATTCTCTAATAACGAGATAACTCGTCGAGACAACCCTCAGGTGGGTTAAATTAACTATCAACAGAAACACGTATTTCAAATTCACAATCAATTTATGCCACAATTATAAAATTACTGCATAAATATATAATTATAAAAAGTCGGCTCGCTTCCCTGTCTAGTTTTCTTAATATGAGACCTCCTCTGGTAAACCACTGTACACGCTTTGATGGATTGTTCGTAGATGGTGTGTAGTATTTTAATTAACGTAGCACTGGAGCAAAACAACGAATTATAGATCCGGGATCAGATCCTAAATGTAAGATCGAGGACAATACCAAGCAATTTTGAACCACGGTCAGATAAGAAGGTCACACCTGAACTGGCACCCCAATCTCGGAACTCCCACACCAACGTAAGAAAAATGGAAGCTACGTCAGATGTAACGTGCACCAGCCTCCCTTGTACTCGACTGTCGTTGACTGGATTCGAATTCGCAACTCTTCGGTTGCTAATCCGTTACACTTCCAAACGGGCAACCGCGACCCTGTTCGCAAATGGGGACTGGAATCCAGTTTCAGCTTACTCGTCATAGGAACTAATTTTCCTATATCATTAGATGAAAAATATTATTTATTTTCACTTAAAAGAAACAAGACACCAAAGAAAAATCCAGAAAATATATGTTCCTTCCGGAAGCCGAAAATGTTTTTCCTGAAACCATCCGGAAAATTCTGAAATTGCAAAGAATTCAGGAATAGAGAATAATTCCATTTGTCAATAGGAGGCCCACGGTATTCCGATCGAAAGAATAATCAACCAGAGTTAAATGTGACCCCAAATGTAATCACTTTGGAGTTGTGTGGAAATTTTAAGAGTAAGATGCCAGTTCAGGTGTTAACTCGTCATCTGACCATTGTTCAAAATTACATGGTGTCCTTGGATCTTTCCCTTCTGGTTTGATCCCAAACCGCCGCCAATAGCCCTTTGTGTTGCTCCAGTGCAATATTAATTAAAATACCTACTAACCTACCATTTGTTAATGCCCGAAAACAAATTTAAAAATTACTCCCAACAGCTAAGGAATAGTTTAATTTGCCATCCTCTCATAATGATAATGTAATTCGAAAACATCAAATCCATGGTGCAAGGGTACCACAAGTAATAAATATTGATTGGAAAACTGAGTGCGACTATGCTGAAAGTTCCTCATTTTTACTGAAAATGAACTTAATTGGCATTCGTAATCACTCCAAAACGCAAAATCGACTTCTGAAGAAGTCATTTCAGAAAAAGCTTCTGTAGTTTGTCTTATAGCGAGAGTGTGATGAATATGAAATGGATTATATGGATCGATATATTATGCATACATATTTGCGTCCGAAGTAAATTGTAGAAGCTATGAAAAAGTTAAAACAATGTTAAAAAATTTCTGTACACTTAAATGATGCTTGCAATTTTCTATGAAATAGAATCAACATTTAACCAATTCAACCCGAGCATCGCCGGGGTAATTCTGCTAGTTTAGATGATTGTTTGATTGCATCCAATTCAATGTCCGATCACTTAAAGCATCTCAAAGCTGTTTTCAAACGATTTGTTGAATATGGACTTGTCATAAATGCGGACAAATGTGTGTTTGGTAAATCGGAGGTGACATTCCTGGGCCATGTGTTGAATCAGGATGGTATTAAACCACTACTCACACGTGTACAAGCTATACAGGAATTTCCACTTCCCAAAACCGTTCAAGAAATGCGTCACTATTTAGGTATGCTCAATTTCTACAGACGTTTTATACCCCAAGCGGCTGGTAAATTGTTCTTATTGAACGAATACTTAAAAGGTAGCAAAAAAAACGCGACACGAAAAATTGAATTTACCGAGGATGCACAAAAAGCGTTTGAATAGAGTAGTACCGAACTTGCTAAAGTAGCTATGGTAGCTTACACGGATTCTAGGTATCTTTGGCAATTATGGTCGATGCTTCTGATGTAGCTTTGGGAGCGGCTTTGCAAAAAAATGTCGGTGATGGTTGGAGACCGTTAGCATTCTTCTCGCGAAAACTTTCTCCGGCTGAGAAAAACTATCGATCACAAGCCCCGCACCCATGCTTTAAAAAAGCAAAGTAAAAACAGCTCGGCTCGTCAGGTTCGCTATCTTGATTTCATAGGTCCATATTCAAACGATATTCATCACATATCTGCTCAGGATAATGTCGCTGATACTTTATCTAGGATGTGTGCTGTGAAATGTCCGTCTCCTATAGATTATGTGGCTATTGCAAAGGCCCAGAGTGCGGATGAGGAACTTTTGAAATTAAAACAATCACAAAACCTTCAATTCAAACCCATCCTATTTAAAGGTGTCGAAGTTCAGTGTGACGTTTCTACCAGCACTGTTAGGCCGTATATCCCTCAATAATTCAGGATGAATGTTTTTCAAGCCATCCATAATTTATCTCACCCTGGTAAGCGAACTGAAAAACTTTTGTGTAAACGCTATATTTGGACTGAAATGAAAAAAGATGTGCTTTATGGGGTAAGACATGCATACCATGTCAAAAATCCAAAATAACCCGCCATACACAAGCTGCAATAGGAAATTTCAACACTCCTGAAAGTTGTTTTGCCCACATATATATTGACTTAGTTGGACTAGAGATGGTACAAAGAGTGATTTCACAGTAACAGTTCTAACTGTGACTGCTACTGAAGAATATCTGTGATTCTAAACTGTGATTGTGATTCTAAACTGGGACTGAATCTGATTGGTTGATTGTAAAGTATCTCAGCCACTCGTAGCAACGGAATACTTGTATTGATGTTTTAAAATCCTTTAGTAGATACCTTAAGCGTAATGCACGGCTCAGTTAGCAGCGTCGCGGCTTACAACGCCAGGGAAGCCAGTTCGAACCTGGGTTTTTCTTTTTTTCATCCAAAACAAATGAAATATCGTTTAATTTTTTAAAATTTAATCAAACACAATACCGCTTAATAAACCTACAATTTAAATTGAACCAAACATTTTCCGCCGATGAGCCGTATTTTATATTAAGCCCGTTATTTCTTTCTCTAAGATACTTTTTCCACTCAATAAACATATTTTCTCTTCCTGACAATGATGGATCGTCATTTTGAGCTATTATGCGCAGGTAACTTAGAAGCCCCTTGCTCATAACTTGTTTTTGCAGATTAAAATATATCGATATTTTTATTTCATATAAATTAAATTTCATAATTAATCAAACATTAAAATCAAGATATATGCATTAGAATACTTGATGTATTTGCTACTAATTGAATGTAAATTATTGAATTTTAATTATCAAATAATTCGTATTCCTATATTTTTTTTAAAAACCATTTAAATTAATCACTCTTATCTAAAATATTGGTTAGTTGAAGAAAAGAAAATTACACCGTATGTGTAACAAGACAATTTCCTTACATTTGATAATCTGGAGGTACTGAAATATTCACACACAAGGAGTAACTGTTTCAAAACATTAAGTAATATTTCTAAATCTCTGGTAACATCCGAATTCATTTGTGTTTATAAAACTCAAATCTAAAATTAACTATTTTCTTTTGCCAAAGCAAATATTGTTTTCTATAATTTTTATAAATTCATATGCATAAAATATGTATACGGGATAGTCTTCATATTAAATTGCATACAAACACCCAATATTTGTGAAAAATTTAGAATTTATATCAAAATTTAGCCTCGAATGCCATATTTCAAGTCATTTAATTTATATTTAAATTTTTAAAATTATTATGATTGCATTTCAATCACATTACTTTCACACACTTTTAAAACTCTTTCTTCCCGTTATTAATACCCATAATTCATCTTTGAATTCTAAAGCATGGCTGCATGTAGGTAAAACTGAAGAGAGTGAAATTGTCTTACAGAATAAAAGAAATTTCTCAGTGTAAAAATAAAATTAGCATGCAGCCATGTTCTTATTCAATTCACTAGCGAAATCAAATAATCATTTTCTGGCCCCCCTGATTTAGACTCATTCAATGTATAAAGTCTTTCAGAAGCACCTACTTTTACACACATTATTCATTTTTTTAGAATTAAAAACAATTTACAAAAGGTTGAAAAGAAAATTTTTATGTTTTAACAAAACCAAAGAAATAGAAAAAAATTTCTAGCTCATGTGTTTTTTATAAAAATACAACTTAGTAAATAATCATAGAAAGTTGAAGAACAATAATTAATTTGCCATTTAAAATAGCAAATTTTAAAAACGCTTTCTTTTGAACTTTAAACTGTGGATCTTATTTATGTAGCCAAATGCGTGGCAACCTGGTATGTCATAAAGCCTCCTTTAGCATCCGGTAGGAAATCCTAATCCTCTAAAGAAACCCGAATCCGTCACAGAGCCCCACCCCACGGCCCACACTCCATCGAGGGAAACACCGATTAAACAGCTGTCACCCCTACCAAATCACCGATACTCAGTCACAGTTTTCACTGATACCGAATCACAGATCCCGGTCACAGTCGCAGTAGCAGTATCAATATCAGACAAGCGATCAGCCAAGATATCAGCTTAGGTATCAGCAATTAGGCTAAGCAATATCAACTCAATCACTGCTACCGAATCACCGATACTCTCAATCACTGTTCCTAAATCACTACTACCAAATCACTGTTATTTTGATATTTCAGTAACAGGTAAGAACTGTGATTCAAAAATATCTGTGATTGAGTAGCAGTTCTGTGATTCGCTTAACATCCCTAAGTTGGGCCACTCCCACCTTCCCGTAACTTTCGTTATTGCTTGTGGATAGGTTCACACGTTGGCATTTCCCATAGAGGATATTAGGGTCAAAACTGTTGCGTATGCACTATTCTCAGGGGATAAGTCGTTTCGGGGTCAGATGTCATCACATCTGACCAGGGCAGGCAATTTGAATACTTTAGATCCCTTGCATCTTTGCTAGGAGTTAAACGCATACGTGCACGCCTTATCACCCGGCTGCCAACGGAATAGTTGAGCGTTTCCACCGTGATATGAAAACAGCGATGAAATGTCTTGACACTGTTAACTGGACTAACACTACCAAGCGTTCTTTTATGTTTGCGCTCCTGTCTGAAGGAAGACCTGCATGCTTCTTCAGCAAAGATGGTTTATGGCACTCCTCTACGTCTTCCCGGGGATTTCTTCCAACCCTCTGAAGAAGTCCAGGCAGACCACCTTGTCCAGCAACTTCGGGATTACATGTCCAAATTGAGATGTACCTCTCCACGACGGCACGAAACACCTAAAGTCTACTGGCACCAGGAGCTCGATAAGTGTTCTCATGTCTTTATCCGACAAGACGGAGTGAGAAAACCACTTTAAGCGCCGTATGAAGGTCCCTTTCCTGTACTTGCAAGGCATGAACGCAATTACACAATCCAGATTGGCAACCGACAATCCAGCATCAGTGTCGAACGTTTAAATCCAGTTTTTCTCTTGGTGCAAGCTCCTCCAGAGGTCGCTGACAAGTCCCAGAATGGCATGACTACAGTCATTCAAAAGTATATAAGCACCGGTACCCTCTCGATTTTTTACAGAGAGAATCTAGGTTTTTTTTTTGACAGAATCGATTCTCGACTTAAAATGTTTTTAGAATGTCGCACTCCAACTTGGTGGGAGGTGTTTTTTCATATAATTGGAAAAATAATTTTGGGGGACATTGGTGGGGAAACTGAAAAAAAAAATATTCTATTTTTCCGTTTGTATGGAAACGAGTAGTTTTGTTGGGAAGCCACGTCTGGAAAATTTCAATTCCAAAGATCCACGTCATTTTGAACCATGGTAGAGAGACAACACCCCACTCTCCAAACTTCCATACCCCATGAGGTCACCACGTAATTTTAAACCACGGTTCGAGAGACAACAGACCATTCTCCAAACTTCCACACCACATGACCCTATGGGGAATTTTTTTCCAAGTTTTCATTTGACTACACCAACGTTGGTCAAGTGGGTAACCAAAAAAAGCTCTCACGAACCATCTCGTCTCGAAGGAGATGAGATGGTTCGTGAGAGTTTTTTTTATTATTAAAACAACATTTACTGGAAGAATGAATATTTATTTACAACACAATTTACAGGGACTCTCAAACACATAAATAGCCCTTCTCTTCCAACAGCATATTAAAGTCTAGCGGGTTTGTCGTGGGGATTCTTCATTCGTGCTCAAGTCCATCGCTTCTGGCTCCAGAAACGATCAACTCAAGTCCATGGGGACTTGGTCCTCCACATCTGAGTTTCCAATGAAAAGTCGTTCCTTGACGCTTTGATGTGCTTATGGCGGCGACGATCCATCGGCAAATGTCTGGAAAAAGAGACAATTGGCTGGTTCAGGAGTCGTGACGAGAGAATTGTCCCACGGTGAACGTGAGGCGACCTTTTTGACACCTGGTATGGCGGAGAATTCACGAAAGATGTGCGTGGCTTGTTGAGTGACGACGAGTAGAGGAGGAGGAGACGACGCTGCGACAACAGGCATGGAGGGGAGCGGCACTCGCCGAGTGACCACGACGGGTGAAGGAGGTTGTTCCACAGGCATGGAGGGCTGGATGGCGGCTGGTGACGACCCCATCGGGTTGAGAAATTTGATTTGTGTACCCAACCGCGCGGCCGTTTCGCTCGCCACGGTAAAGGCTGTCGGTTGAACCGTCACGATGAGATAGGTGATATGAGGTTCCACCAAGTAGACCTCGTGCGGTTCCAAAACGTGCATTCTGTAATGGAACTGGTCGGTGGAACGGAATGTCCGTTCATGGACCATCGGGCGAGTCAATTCATCCGCCTCGAAATGGTAGAACAGGATGGGTGCATGGGACGTTTGGTACACATGATGGGTACCCTCGGCGACCGTCCGCTGTCCAAACGTGAAAAACGTTTTCACGAAATAACTGTTTTTGTAGATGAACGCGGTGCGAACGTCCGAGTTGGATTTCATTCGCATAGAAAGCGAGAGTCGGCCTTCCACCTTTTCCCAAGCCACGTTCCTGGGTTCCTGAATGTTTTTCTGGGCTCGCTCCACGGTGTAAATGAAGTTGGCCATCAATTTCTCGTCAAAGTTTTGACGTAGAGTCCAAGAGATGAGGTGTTTGTAGATGCTGGCCACGCAACACGCTATCTTTCCGCGTGCGATGTAATCCACCCACATGCGCTTGCTGCCTGCCATGCGAAGAGGCAAGACATTGTCGGAGATGGTCAACGGGAAGGCATCCAGCTTTTCCTCCATGATGATGATGGCAGAGAAATTCGTAGCTGTGTCGCGATGCAGCAGTTTATAAACCTACGTCTTAAACACTATCTAAACCTAATCGTGCACCACACACTCTTCCATACACACTTCAACACCCACTTGTGACAAGCCACAAGGATACTGACTTGTCGTACGGAATCCAAAAGGCCACGTCATCTGACTATTCAACAAATTCAACTTACCCAATCGTCTTTATTCATTCAGCGTTCGAGTCATCCCAGGGCGGCGCTTGACAATTTTCTTTGGAAACCCAGACCACCAAGAGTCTCTGTGGGACGCTCACGATTCCATTTCCTCTGGCGACGTGTCCCTTCGTCCGTCCGCTTTCTCCCCGTGAATCGAACCTCCTTTCAGCGCACGATTGCCTTTGACGCGTCCACTTGGAGCGGCCAGTCCAAGTGGGGAGTCCTCTGTCGTCGAATACGATTCCCACGTCGCCAGTGACACGATGCCCTCGACGAGAGTCCACTTGCAACTTGGGGGGGGGGAATCCATTCGTTTGGTCATCCCCCAGAAGCTTGGTTCAATCTCGTCATCCCCAGAGGCTTGGTTTCAACTTGGGGGGAATCCATTCGTATCGTCATCCCCAGAGGCACGAGTCTTTATTCATCTTCAGGATCCATCAGTGAATGAAGGGGACAAGGACACTAAAGCAAAAAAAGTATACTTACCAAGGGTCCTTCCGCATTCTCTCGTCCATCGGCACAGGCATTTATCTTCAGGGGCTCGTGTTCTTTGTCTTGAAAAAAGGTATATCCATACCCCAGAAGGCACGAGTCTTGGTCTTGAAAAACGTTGTCTTCAGAGTCTCGTGTTCTTTGTCTTGAAAAAAGGTATATCCATACCCCAAAAGGCACGAGTCTTGGTCTTGAAAAACGATATCTTCAGTCTCGTGTTCCTTTGTCTTGAAAAAAGGTATATCCATATCCCAGAAGGCACGAGTCTTGGTCTTGAAAAACGATATCTTCAGAGTTTCCCGGTACACAGGGTCAATCCACATGGGCAAAGTGGTATCCATCTTCAGGACTCTGGAGTAAAGAACAATAAGCGAAAGCTTGCCCTCGTGAAACGACTGGCCGGCACAGTCATTATAAAGGGCCCCACAAACCATGACCTTCGGTACTAACCCTTACTAGCCCTACAAATAGGGACATGTTTTTCGGGGTACGACTGGGATCACAGAGTGCAGGATGACAAAGAACGCACACAGATACAAAGAAATCATACAGTCACATGCAAAAGAAAGATAGCAGCTAGCCAAAGGGTATGCTTACCAAGAGTCCAATGTCGCGTTGTGTCTCGAGCGTCGAGATTATATACCCTTCCTTAAAAAAATAATAATATATATGTGAAGTTCAGTGGTAGTGCAAAAGGGCTTTAAATAACACTGAAACTTCTTTTAACGATAAAACATTTAATTTAACAATAACAATATTAAGGACAGGACAGTTACGAACATATTTGAAACAAAACAAAAAAGAGATGGCCGTCTGCTATTGACACGTCTTCTCGGTTCATCGTCTGAAACTCTTCTCCCTCTCGAACGTCCTTGTAACCCTTTCGGCGGGAATTGCTCGTATTCATCTGGAACTTTCTCACTGTTACGTCCATGCCGGTGTTCACCGTTGGTGAATCAGAGGTGGGAAGAGTAGCGGGTAATCACACATCACATTAATACGTAAAGAAAAAATTTTGTACCCCTTTTTAAGCACATTGCGCGCACGGAGGAGTATGAGATTTGGCATAATTTGCCACCACATAAGTTAGTATTGAAAGTTAATTGCATCGTTTTGCTGATCAGAAACTTAAATACAAAGGTAGCATTAGTCAATGGAACAAGAATGCGCATCAAATTTATGCATCGTAATACTATTGATTGCGAAGTTTTAACTGGGACCGCAAGCCATAAGAGAATTTTGATTCCACGAATAAATTTAACATATTCCAGAACTATTTTACCATTTAACTTTCAAAGAACTCAATTTCTAATTATACCTGCATTTGCGATGACAATAAATAAGTCTCAAGGACAAACATTCGAAAAAATTGGAATTTTATTGAGTCAGCCAGTTTTTACACATGGTCAATTGTACGTCGCAGCATGTAGAGTTCGATCATTCGATGGTTTGAGATTTTATACTTCAGAATATAACGGTTAAGGGCATTTAGCAAACGATGAAAGAGTTTTTACAAAAAACATCGTCTACACAGAAGTTTTGAATCATTAAATTCATTGTCGAACTATTTCAAGTTCAATGGACAACATTTATTTTTTAACCACCCGGTTTTTTTTGTTTCAATAAAAAATATATATAAAAAATACGAAGCACGTATTCCTTATTTCATTTTTCATTTTTTGGATTTATTTTTTATTTAAATTTTATATAATTTTGAATAGATAGGCAAATTAACTGTGTAGCCTTGGGGAAACCTGTGGCCAGTGTAGCAATAAAAAGAACCCAAGAAAATGTCAAACAACATGTTATTGTTTTTTAGATATGGCTTATCCAAGCTATACCGCATTTTTCCTATGACGTATTTGTACATACTCGCAGCTTACGTAACAGAACAAAATTCAAAAAAATTAAATGCAATGAATATAGAGATATACTCTTTGACAAAAACCTTATTAATGTTCAAACTTAAAAATTAAATGAATTATGGTCGAATTTCGACCACTGGGCGACCACTAGTTATTATAATTATTTCTAGTATACCTTATTTCTTAAGATGCCTTCTATTTTTAGTGTAGTCGATAAGTTTCAAGAGAATTTTTCTCGCAACTTAAAGTTTACTTTTTCTGGTGGTAGACAAACTTTCGGGACTGAGGGAGTTGGTAATCGTTTTTTTTGTTACGAGTTGTGTCGCGATAAAGAGCTTTTTTTAACTTTTTTAAAGGAATCGGGATTAATTAAATCTAAATTTTCTTACGATAAATGCAACGGGGAAATGACGTTTTCTGTTAGGAATTCAGAGCGATGGATACACGTGGATTTGTAGAAATCGCAGGGATAATCCAAATCCGTGTCCAAACTGAAAAGATCAATCTATGCAAGAGCACTTGACCATGTCGGAAATCGGAAATAAATAGAACAATCTAGAAAAAAGAAGAATCGACACTTCTGGACGCTGGCAAGGTTGCCATAAAAACACGAGAACCCTAATCAGAGAAAAATTCGGGTTACCATCAGCCGGCATCAGTCGCTTAAAACTGCGCCAAAAGTCGTTGCCACTCCGCGCGGCGGAACTGCAGCTGTACCTCGAGATCAAATCTAACTCGGATTAGAATATGGCGCTTGACCAGTTAGGGTTTACGGTTACAGTTACAACCATTATCTAACAGTAGTTTTGCACTTATCCTATGAATATCTTCGAATTTCATCATTAATATGAGGAGATGGTAAATTAAATTGTTACGGCATTCGTGATAAATTTATTTTGAAGCAAACGAATTTTTTTCTTAAAAATTCTATTTAGCGGCATGTGAAATAACGTAGCTTGTTTTAAAACTAAATGCATCAGTAGACAAAGCAAACTCAATCGATTACAATTTTTACAAAATCACTGCATTCAGCGAATGTTTCCCAGGTACCTAAGTTACATGCGAACAGTTTCAACTTCAAGTAAGCAACCTCGACCATCTGTCTCAAAGACAAAAAATTTCTATTTTTCCGCAATCCTAGTTTAAATACTTCCTTACTGCGATATCCCAAGTTCAGCAGTCTTATTTAAAATTTGCTTTACTCTAACAGAAATTCAGTTTTAAATCGAATCCTTATGGTACTTTCTTCAATTGAGAGATTCAGTTTCCAGATGGAAACCACGTACCTATTTAGAGTGACAAATGTAGTTATTTGACTATGGAGTACAGCTTTCAATAGTGCTCATGAAACATGAAAACAAATGTAAATTTAAGTTATTTTAATCGTCTTGCAATGAAAATCTGTCGATATTTAGAAATATCTATTAAGTATAACGTATTTCTACGCGTTTTGATTTACGTTAAACTATCTTATTTTAGAATAACTTTATTTTAACTTTACCGGTCATTTTAAAATAAGAAGTTACACACCTTTCTTGAAAAGGTTACCATTTATTTTTATGGAACAGAATTCTACAAACCATAACGTATTTAACCAGGCTCAAGGAAAGTTTGTCGAAGTATACATATATCACCAAAAAACTACACACGTTCAGTGATATTTTGTAGAAAATAAATCAATTCATTAAAATTTAACTCCTAAATAATGTATCTAATACGGTAAGTACTGGAACACAAATACAAACACAAATTAAATCCTGGTCATTGAAAAATGTATAATTCTGTAAAACGAGAGATAAGAGCAAGCGTGTCGAATTTAGACTTCCTGAATACATTCTGAAATAGAGGAATTCGAAAAAGACATTCGAAAAATATTGAAAAACGATAATGATTTATTTAATTAAAAATGTAAGACCAATTTATCAAACTTAGAGATGCTCAAATATGACAGCAACATTTCGCTGTCTTAATTCAAATACACAAACACGAAATTCTAAATCCAATTTATCAAATAAATTGCCAGATACTGAATTGCAAAATTACGCTTTTATGGTTAATGAGTTTTTCGTTTGGGCTTTTCGTGATCCATTACAAAATGTATGCTGTGTAAAACTAAATATCCTTTTTTCATCAAATATTTATAAATTGTTTATATTATGGAAAGAAATAAAAAATCAGTTCAAACAATTAGATTTTGAAATTGTTTAAATATATTGTTTTGGAAAAAATTGTTTTTCGTACAATTTTATTGGAAAGTTTGATTTTCGATCAATACTGGTAAAACAAACTGAGCTGCGTACCGCAATCGTTTTATGCTCAATGTTTTCCTATGGCAATTTCGAATTGTTTTTAGCCCCCTCTACACACTTAGGTTAAAGATAACGGGGTTAATATGTAGTCTACGTTACCTGCAGGGTTCCAAAGTGTAAGTACCAAATTTGGCGTGGATTGGTCAAACGGTGTAGATTTGTAAAAGCCAGATAAAGATGACACATGGCGTTTACAAACTGGTCTCTTTACTGAAGATACCTTTTATCTGTATCAGCATCGCTAATCGTATGTAAATACGTGATTTGTCAAACATTCTCGCTGATAGTGAATCAGAACTCGCAGATTTAATGCTTCGCAGTTTTAGTGCTATAGCCAACAGGATATAAAAAATACCACAGCATTCTTTGTATGGTTCTCATTTGCAATCAATATGACAAAGTGTACACGACAGCAGATAGAACAGCTGAAACTTGTTTTAAAAAAGCAAAAAATCTTGTCTTTTGAGAACGTGTTCTAACAGTACTATTAAATTTATTAAAAGGGAACGTTCCAGTAATAAAATATGGGAAACACAAGCTTTCTCCTTTTAAAAGAAGTATTAGAAAACTAGCGTATAAAACAGTACCTTTGTACAAAAAGCGCAAAATACTTGTTTCACAAAAAGGTGAAGGCATTTTAAGTATTTTATTACGAGCAGCATGAATATCTATCAATGTGTGCCTTGTAAATCTTATAATCAAACGAAATCCCACAATGCTTATTCAACCACAACCCATACATCATATTGCTTTTCACAATAGTCCTTCAATTCCTTGTACGATAGGTGGACAATCATACTTTTTGTCAAATGTTAACAACTTTTCTAACCGCAAGGCATTTAGTACAGGTGTCAACAACTTTTCTAACCGCAAGGCATTTAGTACAGGTGTCAACAACTTTTCTAACCGCAAGGCATTTAGTCCAGGTATCAACAACTTTTCTATTGACAAGATTATTTAGTTCGGGTGCCAACAACTTTTTTAACGACAAGGCATTTAGTCCAGGTGTCAACATACATTACTACTAGTTAAATCTTCTGATACATTTACTGTTGTTACTTTTCCCTTTAAAGCTTTAAAGCTTTTCTCATTAAAAGGAAATATTCTCTTGAAGATACAACTTTACCACAATCCTTACAATTGCAAGCGATATTTCTATTAATTACATCATTCAAAATCAATGCATTTAAAAGATAAGGAGCGTGATTTCATGAAACATATATTTCATAACCTTCAGAAACGTGGATAAATACAGTATCTGGATCGGATTTAGGTTGAAAAAATTTTACGGTTTATTATATTTATTATATTTACGGCTTTATCGGTTTTTGCTAAAATCCTTATATTTTCATTAATATCTTAGAATAAGGTTGTACTAACATGTTCATCGGTTTGCAATTTCAAGGGAATGTAAATAATTTCGTCTTTCGTTTATCGATAACATAAATCAGTTGATTGTCTAATTTTGAAGTTGTATTTCGAAATTTGAAGGTTGTTGATTTCGATATTATTATATCCTTCATTAGTTGGAGTAAAACGTAAAATTTTTTCTGCTTCAATATGAAGTTCAAATTTATTACCATGCCATAATTGAATTGTTACATTTGCTTTGTCAGCAATGAAATTTACACCATCGGTTTTAGTTATATGTTGTATGTTTCTGTTCAGATTGGTAAATAATGATCCAGAGTCATTCACTATTGGATTTAGACGGATCTCATGTTTAACGATGGTGCCATGTTCAATAATACCTTTTTTATGTGTTAAACTATATCTGTTCGAATGAGTTATATTAAAATAACTTCTAGTGTGACACTCTAACTCTCTCCTCACAGTACTCCTACCGCCACCTATGGACGTAATAGAGACTTATGTAGAATAGAAATTAGTCAGTTTAACCCCATCGCCCGAGCACTAAACACGTATGGCTAGGAATTCCCCTTATAAGTATGTTTCCCTTATAATTGTTTTAATGTTTTATTTGTGGTGTGTGACTTGTAAATAATCATATTATGTATTTTATTCCCATTAAAATTCTAAAATCACACCGTTGATGAGAATTATTTGAGTCACCTAATATCACACTAGGAATTATTGCTTCTACCAACCCAACTTCCCATTCTCCTTTTAACACTACTGGTGTGGACAATTTGGTAATAAAATGGGATTGGCTATTGTTTCGAAATAACTCCGTGCAGGAATTGCTAGGTAAGGTTACATAAAACTCTGATTTTACTTGAGCAATGATGCTTTAATCCAAGAATTAAACTTTTCATCAAAACCAGTCCACTTAACAAAATACTCCTTAGTTCCAACACCACGTAAAAATGTTTCAATGCTCCAGAAACTATCTAGTGATTTTATGACACGCTGTAGTTCCTATTGATAAAACCTTCCATCTATGATTTTACCTTGAATGTCACGCAATTTATACGTTGGCGGTTGAGAGGGATATCGTTCATGAATACCAAACACTTCTTCACTTCACCCTGGATAATAACCTCTTTAAAACGTTTTCCTTACTTTTGATATTCGAACAGAATCATCTTTTTTAAATTTATAATTTATGACTGGTTCACCATGATTTTTGAATGATATAATGGAGTTACTTTAGATGAAGCCATGCCTATACTTCTATGCACAGAATCGTTATACGTTTTCACTACATCTACTAAAATATCAATATATCTATAAGAATTACGATAAGTAAATATATGATACAGTTTAGTTTTCAGTGTTCTATGAGACCTTTCAACCACGCTAGCTTTTGTCTGACTGTGTGTGGAATAATGATTGATATTTTGTTTAAAGTATATATATATATATATTTTGATTAAATTATTGTAAAATTCACTACCTCTATCAGTTCGAAGATTTTTTGGTTTTGAATTTTCAAAATTTTTTTAAACCATTATTTTTTAAACCATTATTATTATTATTTAAACCATTATTACTAACAATGGATTCAGGTTTCTTATCTTTCATTGGAACTGCAAATGCAAACTTCGTAAAAACATCTATGGCAGTTAAATTATAACAGAAATTATTATTAATTTTTGATACATGCCTCATATCAACTAAATCAGCTTGATACAACACTTTTTCACCAAAAGCTAATATCTTTCTTCTAGAATAATGTAATCTTACAGGTTTATGAAGTGTATACACATCTTGCGTCATTAACCAGTCTTTAGTTTTCTTTCGAGAAACTCCAGTTGCTTGAGATAGTCGTGACAGTCCTCCGAATGACCCTGGATTTTTAATATAATAAATTGTGTTTAGTAAGTTATTGCTTTTTATACTTCTATCGTTGATATTTTTCACTCGCCTCCAGGGGTCCCATTTCTTTATTTTCGATGAAGAAGCAACGGTTGCAACATAACTCCACACATTTCAATTGTGGTAAAGGTGTTTGTTTCTTAATAGATGGATCGGCATCTGACATATGCAACTGATCACGCAGTCCCTTATTTTCAATCCATTGGTGTGGAATATTAATTTCATAAATTGCTTTCTTATTAATTTTATAAAATGCGTTAAACCCAATATGAGGAGGATGGTGATTTTTCGAGTCTCGTCAAATAACTACCTGCATTCTTCATTCTCGTTAGTATGGGAAGAATATACAGCTTTTTCGTTTCAGGAAAAGCGTGAGCTAATATTTTGCAATTGTGTTTATTAATGAAGGAGTAGGTGTTTCAACTTGCTTAATTGGCCTGTGAGTTTCACTTTCCGAAATGACATTACATGATATAATCAAGCAATGGTCTAATGATTTAAATCAAGTTTCATTCTTGGCAAGCTGCCAGCGGTTCTTGGAAATAGCGTCAAGGTCACGGAGCGTTGGTAGTTTGACTTTGAGAAAAATATATTTTTGACGGATGGCTATAGCGCTCGGAGATGGAAAAGGGTCAAGTTAAGCCCATCGCGTGGTTCGGGATATTTGGTAAGCTTCCAACGGTTCTTGGAAAAGGTTACGAGGGATCGCATCGGGTGGTTCGAGATGAACATTCTTGGCAAGCTGCCAGCGGTTCTTGGAAAAGGTGACGAAGTCACGGAGCGTTGTTCGAGATAAACATTCTTGGCAAGTTGCCAGCGGTTCTTGGAAAAAGTGACGAGGTCACGGAGCGTTGGTAGTTTGACCTTGAGAAAAATATTTCTAGATATTCTCCTACCACTCGGTGATGGAAAATTTTCAACTCATTCCTTTGCACCTTCTCGTAGAAAAATGTTGAAATCAAATTTAACGTTAAACATGAAAGAAACTGGATTTTAAACGTTAAACTAGACGTATGAAAAAAAATTATATTATGTAAGGTCTAGGAAATTTCTCAAAGGTCGCCAACGATCACGCCTTCACGTTTGACTTTGCAATTTCCATTTCGGATGTCTGCTAGCAGCGATAAGCGTTTCTGTCAACCGGAAGCGCTGCTCCTCTGAAATAACATAACCGGACGTCTGCTCGCTATAAGCGTTTCCATCAACAGGAAACGTCGCTCCTCCGAAATAACATCACCGGATGTCTGCTAGCAGCGATAAGCATTTCCACCTCCAGTATATATAATCCCTTGACACTCGAGAGTGAGCAGCACAATGTTTCCTGCAGACCTCTATAGAGACCAAGTGATTGAAGCCTTTCGGCCCAAATCATGTTTGGATTGGGTAGCATTTAGCCATTTCATTGTCGATGCTAGCATTGGATTGCATTCCCCCTACCTCCGGAGACGCCGCCACACGGGGGACGTGATCGGAATACCGAAATTTACTTCATGCTGGATAAGATGTTTCCCGATGGCTCCATCTCCCTGATACTCGATATTTCTTTTTAGGATATCACTTTTTGGGTGGAAAAGGGACTCGTTCGCCAGAAGAGCTGGCATTAGAGCACAATGTGGTATGATTTAATCATTCCACTCATCTACAAGGCAGCTGCCGACACCTGGGCGAAATCTGGACCCCTCGAAATTCCCGTCGAGAACTGGCGTCGACTTGGAACTCTCATGCTGGAGGCAATGTATGCACGGGATCGAAACATATTTGAACGGCCCTGTACCATCTGCTTGGATTCGATGAAGGAATGTAAAACGACCCACTGTCGACACGCTTTCCATTCGAATTGTCTGAATGTGTGGAAAGGGGTAAACCCAATTTGCCCTATATGCCGCACACCCTTGGAATGAGGAATGTACATTCCCCCAAAAAATGGGAGAGATAGTCTGTTTTTACAGACTCTCTCCGATTTTTTTGGGGCTCCTCCCTCTACCAATCTTGGACGAGTGAACTTTAAAAGCCTGAAAGGAGATGCTGGTAGAGAGAGAGTTGGCACTGGGTGCAAATTTTCAACCGGTGCCAGACGACAGTATCGTGCAGCCACGCGACGAATCCTTTTCTTCATCACAAAGGTGAAAGTAGCACTTGGGACGAGGGTGATTTTCCATATTCAAATCAACGGGTGTGTTTCGATAGTCATGAGCTAGTGGCCTACCAGGGAGATTAAAAGTCTGGGCCGACCATCCTTGGGAGCGATCTCCAAGTGAGAGGATGATTTTATAACAATAATTCATTTGCAAACGTAGCCAAACCGTTCAATTGTAAAGACTCCAGATGTAAAACCTGTCCTAACTTTAACCCCATCCAAATCAGTAGTGACTGCGATAGTATTGCCTGCAAATGCAGCAATTGTATTTACCTTCTTGAATGTCAGCTCTGTAACATGAAATACATTGGCCAAACTTCTAACTCCTTAAATATCCGCATCAATTTACACAGATCCAACATAAAAAATTACAGTAAAACTCATCCTTTAATGCTGAATTCAACCATTTTCAAATTCACTCCTTCACCAATGTTAAAATCTCCATCTTAAATATTTGTCCTGACCTCAACAAAAAACTCGTACTAGAAGACTTCTATATATTTCCAAATTTAAAACTATCTTGTCATATGGAGTCAATGATGCCTTTAATAGCACACATATCAATCCTTCAAACTGCAACACATCCCAAATCTTTCACACCACTGAAAATAAAACTAAACGTGGATGTAGAGGTGGTAGAAAAAGAAATAAAGATAGAAGTAAGACCTGTCATTCTACACCCTGTAAAAATCTCATACTAGATCTGGAAGATTTGGAATCACACTTCAACACATCTTTTAACTGGAAAACGGTTAAAAACTACATTTTCTCTCTAAATAAAAAAGAAGGTCTTGAATTCCTTAATATGCTTGAGACTTTTGCTTTCAAAAGTACTCACTTTAAAATCATAATCTATGACCTTTTTCGCTCTCGCATTCCTTCCTTAAACTTCAATAAGAATCGTGACCCTCTCTACTTTACTATTAAATTTCTAAACCCTACTTATGATAATTTCAAATTCTCCTCAGTACTTCATCAACTGCTTCATCTCTGCCCCATTAAAAATGTCAATATTTTCAAAAGTTTCAAATATCACACCACACTCGGTAGGTTGATATTTAATTACAACAAATTCTGCAAATCCACCAATCTTTTCCGAGACACCTCCATCTGTATCTGTGAGGACAAAAACTACTCTAATTTTACCAATCCCTACCATAAACACATAATCACTGGTAACCTCGATATTGTCAAAAATGCATCACTTAGACAACTCATGGCAAAAGGCACTAAATTCCGACCTCTGATTAAAATTAAAAAATTCTTCGCACTCAAATCTTTTCTTAACGACATAGACCTCTTCTGCCTCAAAATTTCAAACAAATTTTCTTTAGCCCTAGATTTTTTTCACTGAATGGAAGTGGTGCCTTTACAGTTTTTTTTAAATTCATCTCTTCTACTTCTTTTAAAACTAGCACTTTCGATTTGGCAGAAATTAAAAATTCTATTAAAAACTTACAATCTCTTTTTATTATTGCTCCAATATATTGCTCCGAAATTGCTGTTGGCTTTACAAAGCCAACAGCAATTTCGGTTTCTTCTGCAGAAAATTTTATCTTAACCTACTAGATTCAGAACTTAAAAATTCCATCACCTACAAAAAACCACATGCTACTCATAATATTATTGTTAAAAAATCATTGCATTCAATAAAATTCTTAAGCTTAAGAACTACAATATACTCTTCCCCTACATTACCATCACCCTAAATTTCATAAAAACCCCATAGCTTTTAGATTCATCACTTGTGGCACTAGCCAAAATTACATGCATAAACCAGGTAAAATCTTTTTTAAATTTTTAAAAATCATTCTTAAGGCTATCACGGTAAAAGAAAACAGTTGGATCATTAATAATAACACTCCAGTTCTTAATTTTCTTTCCTCTAATAACAATATCTCACAAATTGACTCCTTCGATTTTATAGAACTCTTCACTAGCATCCCGCTCCACAACCTTATAGATGTTCTTAACTCCTACTACACTGAATTTAACCTTCTTAATATTTCTCAACAATATTAGAATAGTCTTATCAATCTTTGTGTCCTCAATAATTTTATCTTTAATGGTGAACATCTTATCCAACAAGGGGAATACCACAAGGTACCACTTTCTCCAGTATTCTAGCTAACCTCTACCTCCATTTCTATGAAAGATCACACACTTCTAAATTTATTAACTCCTATCGCTACATAGATGATTTAATCATTTTTAACTCACCAGAGTTCACTGACTTTTGTAAAAGTATTTATCCCACTGAACTCATCCTCAAAAAAACAAATAGCTCACCTTTGTCTACTAACTTCCTTGACATTCATATTGATGTCAGTTCTAAATCTACAACCGATATCTACGACAAAAGAAATGACTTTCAATTTAATATTAACAGACTTGCTCCATGAGATTCTAATATATCTTTCAACATCTACAGAAACTTAATTTATAATCAAATCTATAGAATTCATCATATTTGCAGGGACCAAACTACTATTGATAATCAGCTCAAAACTCTTAAAATCACCCTCTTAAATAACAACTTCCCAACAATTTTCTTAAAAAGTTTTTTCTTTAAAAATGATTTTCTTCTTGACTTTACTTCCTTTCTCCACAAACAGATGGAGCCAAAACATAACTATATAATTATTTTTTTCACTTTTGCCTTCGTTTTTTTTCCTTCAATTTCATCACTGCCCACAATCTTTACTTCTTGTCACAATTTTATTTTCTTGTTAAAATTTACCTTTCTTCCCTCCCTTTCCTTTGCACTAAATTGTTCACGTTATCTCCAAGCCACCCTCTTACTTTGTTTTAAATCCGTTATTCTACATAAGACGGATCTGGCAATGTTTTGCTCTCCTGGCTTGCGCGGCAACTTTCGGTAAGGTAATACTTTGGCTATTCTTTTGATTCCTAACCTTGGTAACAGGTATTATTTTTATGATTTTTTTCTCTCTGGTAGTACTTTGAGTTTTTGGGGGTAACTTGTGTTGATCTCTTCGGCCTGGCCTCACATAAGTACAGAAAAAACTCAAAGCATCGCATTTTCAAGTGATAACCTGGCTTTGCTCCACTTGAAAAAGTAAGCAGGCTCACTTAACTTTTACATATTTTATTTCATCTTGTTTCTCGGGGAAATCTTCTTAGGGTAGTTTTAGTTATTATTTCCCTTTATTTGTTCTCTGCGGCTTCCAGCGCTGTTCATCTAAAGGGTCAATATTATTGTTGTTACTTTGCTCCAATTTTGTTCTTATTTTGTTCCTCCTTTTTGACTTGTGGTGATGGGCTATATATATATATATATATATATATATATATATATGCTGGTTTGTGGGCGATTGGCAACATTACGAAAGTTTTAAAGAATAACTAAATTTAATGAGATTTATGAATATTTACAATGAATTTGGTTTAGACAATTAAAGTTAAGTGCACAGCACAGACATCATAAACTCCATCGGCGCTCGTCGCCCGTCAACATTGCACAGTCTAACGCTACATCCGTCTTGTAGCTTCGTCGTCTTCCTTCTGGGTCGCTTTTTGACTGCGTTATTCCAATGCGCGGAATGGCTGCGCAGTGGTCGGAGATGACATCAGCGCGGAGGTGCCCTCTAGTGGCAGTCTGGGCACCACAGATCGGCCATCCTGGGTTCGACTGGTCCACCAGGCGTTTCTGAAAATATACAAAAAAAAAAGGCAAAAGCAGAAGCAAAGTTCCAAAATCTGTCAGTCTCTGTAAAGCAAATGTATCTAGGTTATAGAGCTCTGAATCGTCCTTCAGCTCTGGAAATGATTAAATGAGCCAAATCGTCTTCTGGCTTCATTTGTCGTCTTTAAACATCGTTCTCGTCTTTCTTTAAACGTCTTCCGTCTTCTTCAGCTTTTTTCGTCTTTAACTTCTTTCAACGTCTTCAAATTTCTTTCGTCTTTAACGTCTTCAAATTTCTTTCGTCTTTAACGTCTTTCTTCTTCGTCTTTAACGTCTTTCTTCTTCGTCTTTAACGTCTTTCTTCTTCGTCTTTAACTTCTTCGTCTTTAACTTCTTTCAACGTCTTAGCAAACCCTTAAATCCAATTCCACGGTTTAAGAAATTCAGCGCATGTTGTAGTGAGGTTGGGTCCTTCATGACATCCCTCTTTTACAAAGTCGTATGTATTTCCTCCTTTAATTCTGGTGATTCTATAGGGTCCAAGGTACTTTGGTTTTAGCTTCAAGTGCGGACCAAACTGAGTTCTCTTGATGGCAACAAAATCATTAACTGCATAAGGTTTTGGTTGCTTTCTTCTTAAATTGTACGTCTTCTTATTTTCTTGAATTTTAAAGATTTGTTGTTTTGCATGCTTCCTGAGTTCTTCTCTTTGTGTTTCAAAACTTGCTTGAAATTCAACTTTGATCATTTCTTTTAACTTGTCCAGACCCTTTACATTCATCTTCGAACCGAAAAGTAATTCGAACGGTGTGGTATCTATGCTTCGTTGATAGGTCGAATTTATCGCTTGCTGTAATTCACTTGTATATTTGTACCATTGGGCCGGATTTTCTAAGGATAGCTTTGCCAGAATTGATATGATCGTCTGGTTAATTCGCTCGACTTGTCCGTTTGCCCTCGGCAATCCAGTAGTTATTAAATGGTGTTTAATGTTCTCTTTAGAACAATAATCAGCAAACTCGCTAGATGTAAAAGTTGTACCTCTATCGGAGATTATTTGAGAAGGGCTCCCAAATACATCCTTTTGAATCTCCAATTTTGCAATAACTTCAGCAGATGTAGTGGTTTTTGTTGGATAAATTCATACAAACTTGGTAAATGCATCGATTATTGCTAGAATGTACTTATAGTTCTTATGGGTGCTCTCTAAAGGTCCTAAGTGATCAATATGGTACGTCTTTAATGGAATATCTTCTTTTTGTAAGGGGTGCAAAAGACCTTCTTTTTTTCCCTTTTTGTGATTCACTAAAATGCAATGTACACAATTGGCTATGGTTTTTTCTATCTTCTGCCTAAGCTTGGGGATGAAATAATACTCTTCGATGTTCTTTTCAGTATATTTAACTCCTACATGTCCCTTTTCATGGGCATCCCTTATTATTTCTGTTTGCATACCCTCAGGCACGACCACTAATTCCTTACCATCAGCGAATTTATACAAAATTCCATGTCTTTCGCAATAATCTTCATAATTAGAAATTTTCAGTAGCTCTTTAATTGTTTTTATTTCGTTATCTTTATCCTGAGCCGCTTTTAATTTTGGTAAGATATTATCGACTGAAATACAAAACATATTTATCGGAGATCTATTAAGTGCGTCTACATGAACCATTTTAGAACCGGGTTGATGCTCAATGACATAATTAAATTCTTGTAGTAACAAAACCCAACGAGCTACACGGGTGGACAAATCTCGCTTTGCCATTGTCTTTTCAAACGCGGAACAGTCAGTGACAATTTTGAATGGAATTCCCAAAAGGTACACACGAAATTTCTTTAAAGCTTCTATGATGGCAAGAGCCTCAAGCTCATAACTAGAATATTTCTTTTCGGCATCAGATGTTTTTCTACTCATGAAATAGGTAGGATGAAAATTTCTGTCGTTAGGGGACCTCTGCATCAAAATGGATCCATACCCTTCCAAACTCGCATCACAATGCAATTCAGTCTCATAATTAGGGTTGTATATTCCCAGGACAGGCTTTTCGGCCAACAATGCCTTCAATCGGTTAAAAGAGTTTCTTTCTTCTGGTCCAAATTTAAAATTACGATCCTTTTTCAAAAGATCACTCAAAGGTTTAGCGATAATAGAATATCCAGGCATGAACTTTCTAAAATATCCACTAAGTCCCAAAAAACTTTGAACCTGCTTCAAATTGGTTGGTTCGGGAAAATTAAGAACAGCTTTGGTTTTCAGAGTTGATGGAAAAATTCTACCCTCTTCGATTACGTGGCCCAAAAATTCAATTCGCTTTTTCAAAAATTGACATTTCTTAAAATATATTTCCAGTCCATATTCACTAGCTAGATCTAAGACTCGTTCAAGCCGTTCGATTCCTTCTTCAAGTGAGGAGGACAAAATTATTATATCGTCCATATACGGCAAAACAATACCATCATTAATCAATGGTCGAAAAATGGTGTTGATATATCTCTGAAATACGGCGGGAGAGTTACATAAACCAAATGGAACCTTAAGAAAATTATACTGCCTTTCAAGGTAACGAATGAAGTATACTTTCTACTATCCTTGGCGACATCAACATGGAAAAATCCATTTCTGAGATCGATAGTACTAAAAATTTGTGATTCTTGCAATCGGTCTAAAATATCTTCTATTAATGGTAGGGGAAATCTGTCCTTTACAATAAGTTTATTTAATCTTCTATAGTCTATGCACACACGAGGGGTTCCATCCTTTTTCTTTACAATTACAACGGGGCTACAATATTCTGAAGAACTTGGTTCTACTATCCCTTGATCTAACCATTCAGTAACTTGAGTCTCGACAATCTTTTTCTCTGAAAATGGTAACCTACGTGGCTGATGAGATACGGGTTCATTACTTTTTACCAAAATATTTAATTCAACATTTGTTGTTTTTGTTTTGTGTGGTACGTAATTCAAAACTAACTGTTGTACCTTATCCTTTAAGATATTTGGAACGTCAGGTTCAATATTTACATCAACATCGTCTTCAGTTGACAAATCAATTGGTAAAATAGACAAAGTATTTATTTCCTCAACACACTGGGATTTATTTTTCAGAGTAATTCCGTTTTCATTAATTAGTGTTTCACCCAACATTAACACATTTAGTCCTATAATAGCGTCATAAGTCATAACATCGTTTCCTACTACGCATATATCTGCATCTCCCTCAAAATTATCTATTTGAATGTTTCCTTTAAAATAGCCTAACGGTTTTACACGGCATTTTCCAAAACCAGTCAAAGTAGAATTCAACGGGCATAATTCCTTAACATTTAATTTGTCAAAAACAGATTTACGAATCAAAGTAGCTTGACTTCCAGTATCTATCAATGAATTAACACTTAAACCATTAATCATTACAATTTTCCTTACTTTCGATTCTACGCCAACATCAAACATGGCTACTTCTGGTTTCGAATTCATTCCGCATTCCGAAGCCTTGTGACCAAACGTGCCACATCGAAAGCATTTAAGTCCCTTATCTTTATGAATACAAAATCTAGAAATATGATCTTTTGATCCACAATTAAAACAAATCTTATTGTTACGATTTTCTGGACCATTGTATTTCATTCTATCAAACTTGACTCTATCTCTATTTACAGTTTCGTTTTTAGAATTAAATCTATTACTGTACTCATTTTTTGTTCTATCAAAAGAGTTAATTTTACCGTGATCATCATGTTTGGTTTTCATTCTATCAAAATTCTTATTATCATAATTAATCCTATCGAAATTCCTTCTATCGAAATTTTTTCTGTCGAAAGCACTTTTACCATATGCAGAATCAGCTTTCATTATTTCATACACTTTCAGTTTTTCCTTAAACTCAAACACATATTTACAACCGTACAGAATAGTTTTGTTTTCCTGTTTATCATTTATTCCTTTAATCACATAGTGCATCAAAGCAGCGTCATCGATTTTTCGCAACTGCACAATTCTTTCATCTTAAAAAAATATTCCTGAGTGGATTCAGAATCCCTCATTTTCCTTTTACTCAAAAGTTCATGTAAATTAGCAGAGTTTATCTCAAAAGAGAATTCGTCGATCAAGGCCTGTTTCAATTTTGACCATGAATTTATTTCTGGTTCTGTTCTAACAAACAAAGCAGCGTTACCACTAAGCGATCTCTTGCCAAAAATAAATTTTTGTAAATCTGACAAACAAAACAACTGAGAAATATTCTCGAAATGTTCGATCCAATGAAAAACATTTTCGTGCGGTTCTGCATTGAACTTAGTAAGGGTACTTTCGATATCAGAGTAATTTATACTGACATTTTGAATAGCATAATTACTATTATTCTTTTTTCTACTTGTATATACATCATCACACTGAGAAACATGAGTATTACTTTTAAAATCATATTCACCACATTGCATAGAAAAATCATTACCATCAATCTTATTTCTACTACTATGCATATAATCACACTGAGAGTTATGAGTAACACTTTCAACATCACATTCATTGTACTGCATTGAAAAATCGTTTGTTTTGCGTATGTCTTCTTCTGATTCGGATTCAGACAGATCGGCGCGTTCGTTCTCGACGAAGCTTTCAAGGTTACATAACATAGATAGAATTCTTTTTGCTAGTTCCGTTTTCGTGCCTTCGAAAGAAATGCTTAGCAAACTAGATATTGCAATCAATTCGTTTAGAGAAAAGCTATCTTCTTTATTTTTTAATTTCTCATGAAATTCTTCACTATCCGTTCCGAAATTAAAGCCAGAAAAATTTTTAACGTGTCTTCTATTCGATCGATTGCCGTCATTTTCGAAAATGAATCTATGCAAAATTTTTATTTTGTCTGTCTTGCAATTTTTCAATGCAACGCTGACTTCTTTAATATCATTCAATATTATCTTGTATTATGGAATGTTCACGTACCTTTAAGATGCTTGGCAACAAGGAGCAGCTTGGAGACTGGAGAAAATAGTTCGGCTTTTTTTTTAAATATCCTTTCGAAAAATACTGGCTGGAATCTTACTAGGCGTCCACTTCTGAGATGTGGGGGTGCTGGTTTGTGGGCGATTGGCAACATTACGAAAGTTTTAAAGAATAACTAAATTTAATGAGATTTATGAATATTTACAATGAATTTGGTTTAGACAATTAAAGTTAAGTGCACAGCACAGACATCATAAACTCCATCGGCGCTCGTCGCCCGTCAACATTGCACAGTCTAACGCTACGTCCGTCTTGTAGCTTCGTCGTCTTCCTTCTGTGTCGCTTTTTGACTGCGTTCCTCCAATGCGCGGAATGGCTGCGCAGTGGTCGGAGATGACATCAGCGCGGAGGTGCCCTCTAGTGGCAGTCTGGGCACCATATATATATATATATATATATATATATATATTATTTTTTTAGATTTATAGAGATTTATAGAGAGTGTTGATGAGTTCACCGAATGAAAATTTTTTTGAAACTAGCATGGCAGGTGGTGAAACTATTATAGTATATACAAAAAAAGTCGTTTTTCATCACTGCCATGCTAGTTCAAAACAAAAGAGTCATCATGCCCTTAGGTTGGATTAGATGCTCCGAGGATCTGGAGGAAGTAAGTAGACTTCGAATGGCTGCTGAAAGAGCCGATTTCGGACAGCGGAAATCCTGTGTTCCCGGAATAGGTTAGAGTATCGATTGGACGTCCTCCAAACTCGGCTGACTGAAAAAGAAATAAACGACGATGGAAAACTAATTTCGAACGGTAACGGTACAGGCCGAAGCAACCTCACGAGGGGAGAGAAGGCGACATCTAAGATGACTGGACGGGAACGACCAACAGTTGAAAAAATTTTTCAATGACGGTGTCGGAGTTAGCCACGTATCTTCAACATTGGAAAAGTTTACAGACACTTCTCACGGAAAAAACACACAAACACAGGGTTGGAAACGATCCAATCAGGCCGTCAACCCACCTCTCTGACGTCGAAACCCTGTGGACCAATCGGCTCATACTTCCGCCTCATGAAACCTATATAAACCCGCGGCACTCGAGACAGAGCAGCACAATGATTCCAGTAGACCTGTATCGAGATCGTTTGATTGAGGTCTTTCGGCCCAAATCATGGATGGATTTGACGAAATTTACAACTTTTATGTTGGACGCCAGTATGGGTCTCCATTCTGTAAAGCCTCCAAACCTGGTGCAGGTGGGAGTGGAGAGGAATTCTGATATTGCCAACTTGCTGTATGAGATGTTCCCAAAAGGAAGAAACCATGGAATTATTAAATTCTCACATTGGGCGACATGGAAGGCCAAAAAAGAAACTATTTCGAATGAACTATCTCGCCATGAGGGACGGTTCCTGGATTCATTATGGTATGATGTTATCATCCCACGCATTTACAAATTAGCATTCAAGACCTGGATGGAACATGGATACTTTCATGTCGACATGGATCAATGGATAGAACTTGGCAACATGATTTTACAATCCGTGTATGGATGGGATTGGAATGATAAATTATTGGAAGATTCAAAATGTGCAATCTGTTTAGATTGGATGGTTCAAGTGACAATCACCCCCTGCAATCATTACTTCCACACCAGATGTTTCATGATTATGCATAATTTTTATATTCGACTTTGAGGTTACCCATGCCTTTTTTAAAGAATGTTTATTAATTATTTAGTTCAGTCTCATTTTTAAATGAGATTAAACTTATGTTCATGGAACTTCACAAAATAAAGCTTACACAACTGAGATGTTAATATATAAGTTAACTAAACTTGTTGTTAACTAAACTTTCCGGAATGTCAAACAACCGCACTGAATTTTACACAATTCAACAAAAGTAATTCTCAAACTCCCGAAAAATTTCACTATCCTTTGTAATTCTGGATAACCTAGAACTAAACAAGTGAATTAGAATGAATGAGCGAAGTCTATCTGAAACGGGAAAATTTCCTTATCCAGACACACATATTCCTGACCCTTGGTTGAAAAGGCTCTGGGTTCGAATCTTGATCTGGGAAAGAATGTATCTATTGGTTTGCAATCCACTTTAAGTCGTAGGTTCCAGTCTAATTAGCCTTCATTTAGGAAAAAATTACTATAGAGCGACCAACCAAAAGTGAACCCAAACCCAGGTACATAATCAGAAAACAATTTCGGAATAACTAGGTCTTCCCTCTATCATTTCCTCAATCCAATAGAACTGAGAACGTTCCATGATCATTGCATTTAATAATTTTTCGAATGCCTAAATCTAAATAATCTAGTACTGAGTTAAGGTATCGAGTTGGCAATTTATCATTGTAATAAAGGTATAAACCACAAAGTATTCCCCTCTCACACACAAAAGTGTGATGTTTTCGTGGATTATGCAAGGTACCCATAAATAGGAATTGTATTTTGTGTTTTTGAATCATTAATATTTTAACAGAATTAAAGGCTACGACATGAGTTTTTTCAGACTGAAAGAAAACGTCTTCCTTTCACAATAAATTGCTTTTATCTAAAAAGAAACGAGTTTGCTTTAAAGCGGTGACATTTTTGCTCTAGTGATTTTAAAAGTGAGAATATTTGTCATATCCCGGATATATATCATGTATCTGGAATTTGTTATTTGAATCAAAACTGTAGAAGCAACTCCACATTTTCTTCGCCACTCATGGCGTCTACGACAGAAGAGGTAAAAGATTATTCTTTCTCTATAGTCCCCTTCGATTCGAACAACTTCGGTGAGAGAATGAGGTATTTTTCTCACACTAGAAAAACCAGCTATAGCCAAAGGGGATGTCCGAGGCTGTCTTGATAAAAAAGACCGCATCTATGTCTGCCCCACATACGACACTTTTCTGAGAAACCTTCCATACCCCATCTCAATGAGAAAGGTTTCACTGATCGGATGATTCCTGCTGTGTTGTTTCCTCAGTTAAATGACTTGTCAGCGTGATGGATGGATTTAGTCATGTTTTTCAGTAATCCAGGTTCTTATTGTGTTGATGCTCTGTAATTTAAGTGACGAGCAATGTTGCTACTTATTGAAAAAATGTGCTCCTTAAAGGAGAATACGATCGAATAATTATAGTAATGATTACCGCTCATAAATTTCTTAGAGGAAGGGCTGATAACTCAAAAATGTCTTTCTTCTCAATGGGTCAGATAGTCATTTTGTTATCATATGTACGAAATATTCGTGCTGTGCTGATTCTCCTAACCAGTGGTCGCCAAAGTGGTCGATATAGACCCCCAGGGGCGATAGAATTATAGAAAACATCATTGTATGGGTAATATTTAATTCGGTTCATATTTTCAATTTGGCTGCCTTATTTTCAAAATTTAATAACATACAGACCCGTTTACAAGATAAAGCTATCACGATTATTCGAGCTTGGGCGATTCTTTTAGATTTCCAAGCTAAATTAGCCTTATTTAAATCATCATTGTTACGAAAAGATTTTCAGAACTTTTCAAATCTACGGTAATTGAAATTAAAAGAGGAAGACAGAAGTATACACAAAACATCTTCAAAATTTGAGCGATGATTTTAAATTACCCTTTGCAGATTTTGAAAACATGCACATTCCAGATTGGGTTATCATTCCATTTTCTGCAGATATTGAAAACATCGAATGTAACAAACAAGATGAACTTATCGAATTGTGTCAGTTGATCTTGAAGCTAAGACGCTTTTTTAAAAAAAAGGACTTTAAGTTACTTTTGGAAGAATGTGAATGTTATAGAAAAATATCCAAAACTTTCTGTGAAAAATATCCAAAACTTTTGCTTGCATTTCCAAGTCCGACAGGGTTGAAGCTGGTTTCAGCCATGTTAATTCCATTTTAATAAAACAAAGAAATAAGCTATATATGGAATTCCGTGGTGTAATGGAAAGAACATGAGTCACTCTAGTTACAGTGGCGATTTAAGGCTGAAACTTACTAATTTTGAATCCAGCATTGCACATCTTATCAAGAGTCACGAAGCACATCCTTGACATTGACAACGTTAGTAAATTGTATATAAGTTAATAAGTCGGCAAGAAAGAGCATTTTTACTTCAAGTCTTGAGAGTATTCATGAAAATATCCTACATATAGCTTATATAAATTGATTACGTGACTGCGATTTTTGATGGGGCAGTGGTAGCCCTGTTGAAAGAGTAGCGGATTAGCAATAGGAGGGTTGTGAGTTCGAAACTAGGTCCAACCAAAGACCGCCGGGTACGTGCATTAAATCTGTCGTGACGTAAAATGTCCTCACGTTGACGTGGTGTGGAAGCTTGGAGAGTAGGGTGGTAGTCAAGGTGTTGTTAAGTTATATTTATGGAAAATGTGTATGCTAAATTTATCTATGCCTAATTTCAAAATTTATGACTAATTATAATTAATAATATTTGAAATTTATTATATGACCAGATAATGCTAAAATGTTATGAAATATTTGAGCAACACGACAATTGATATTGTCATTGCTAATTCATTAATTCAGATTAATCAGTTTTGTTCTGCTATATAGAATCATTGAGACAGATTTTGTTCAGAATAAGAAAACAGGAGTGTGGTTTGATCCTTTCAAGCCTTTCCAAGATTTGTCCACTAAAAATGGGAAAATTTGAAAATTCCATTTTTAGTTGATGCTCGGGGAGTACGTTGAAAAAAAATCTAAATCTATACTAAGGGCTTGTCTGTAACATCATACTAAATTTGATCACTTTATTGTTTTGCGTCAAAAAGTTTAAGAGGAATCAGAGTTTATATTCGTGAAAAAAAATCATTTTTCTATACATTTAGCAAAATTATTTATTAGGGAGACTAAAAATTGTCTTGAGCTTGCTTTCTTGATCTTAGGAGGGTTTGAGGAAAATCAATTTACCAACTCCCTGAGTCGCCATTGGACACTTTATGTAGATGTATTCTACAGATACAAAACGATGATTCTGTGTTGTGTATGGTTTATCATCTAACATATAGGGAAAACGTATTTCAAGAAATCTGTTGAACAACATCAATTTGAATTGCCTACAATAAATAGACGCCCTTTACAATTTCTGTACAAAAGCAAGCAGCTCACGAGATATACCACTACAATGTTTTCTATTCAAATTAAAGTCTACAACACTCAACAAGATCTATCATCATTTAATAATCTTCAAAAAGGTGTTAAATCTATATAAATAAAATGTAATGTTCGTTTGTTCCTAACGCAAAATCTCCCAGAAATTTTCACCGCTTGCCTTGAAATTTTGCCACAACGTTGCATTCGAATACGCGCATGTTTTAGTCTACTTAGCTATATAAATAAAAATGTAACTCCAGGAGGAACTGGTAAAACGTTCCTAATTAAATTGATTCTGGCCGCAATCAGATCCCAAAATCACATTGCCTTAGCACTTGCGTCGTCCGGAATAGCTGTGACTTTGATACCAGGTGGAAGAACTGCTCATTCCGCTTTGAAATTGCCATTTGACATGCAATTCATTGAATCCCCCACGTGTAACATTTCCAAAGCATCGTTGGAAATTGGGAACGGAAAGGTTCCGGTTGATCTGACCTCAGGACAAATTTCATTGCCTCATAACTTCTGCATTTTAGTGACGTCAAAACAAGAAGTGGTTGAAAAAGTATTTCCCAATATTCAAACCAATTATAAGAATCACGATTGGCTGAGTGAACGATTCTTGCCGCCAAGAACAAAGACGTCTACGAACTTAACAGTATTATTCAGTCTAACATTCAAAGCGAGGCAGTCACATACAAGTCCGTCGACACTGTCGTGGAAGCAGATAAAGCAGTTAATTATCCAACAGAATTTTTAAATTCACTCGATCTGCCAGGGATGCCACCGCACGTACTGCAATTGAAAATCGGTGTGCCAATCATCATATTGCGAAATATCAACCAGCGAAAACTTTGCAACGGCACGCGGCTTGCAATAAAAAAATTCATGAGCAATATCGTAGAGGCAACAATCTTGACAGGACCTTTCAAAGGTGAAGATGTCCTCATTCCTCGCATTCCTATGACTTCAACTGGTATGCCATTTCAGTTAAAGAGATTGCAATTCCCAATTCGATTGGCGTTTGCAATCCCCATAAACAAAGCTCAGGGCCAATCGTTAGAATTGTGCGGTTTAGATCTAGACACGGATTGCTTCTCACATGGACAATTATATGTTGCGTGTTCTAGAGTCGGCAAACCAGACAATCTCTATATCTTGACAGACAATGAAACAACGAAAAACATTGTATACCCACAAGCATTGTGAAATAAAAAATATTTTAAATGTGTGCTTTCTTTTTTCTTTCTTTTCAATTTAACCAGATGAGCCTCATCAACTCGTGGCCCTGAACAGCTAGTAAGTTATAAATAGGAAAAAGAAATGAATTGTCCTTAAAAAGAAATAAAGCGAAAAAAGTTTTTCATAACTTCGAACTGATATTTCTTTATTACTCAAAACAAAGTAACCACATTTTTGATGATATGGCAAAATATTTTTATGATAAATTCAACTTCTAGTATAATTTTACTTTCACTCTTCAGTAAAATATCTTTCAAGAGTCCCCAAATTGAAGTAGATCCATGGTTATTTATTGCAATGAAAAATGTAATAGGTATGTAATAAACTGTAAAAACGTATTAAATTGCCTTAAAAATATATAGGAAAGGCGGATTTATCACTTTAAACTTAAATACTTCCTTAATTCGCAAAACAAAGTGATCAAATTATTTATGAACGAAAAATGAAAATGAATCATGAAAAATTCAGATTTTGGTTGTGTGTAAGCCATATATATACATAACTACTAGATTAAAATTTATCTTTTTATCAGTGACAAATCTTACATATATATACATAACTACTAGATTAAAATTTATCTTTTTATCAGTGACAAATCTTACAAAGGCTCGAAACATTCCTGTTTTCTTACTCATGACAAAATCTACTACTGTTACTGGTTCTTGCAAAAAAGTTTATTTTAGTACTTTTCCCTTCATCTACATTTGTCTTTGAAATTAATAGACAAATCGCAAGTTTCAATCAGGAAAGTTTTTGAATACCTAACAATCAAAAGTAAGCCAAAGTTCTATCAGCAATTTATTTTGAGTAAAGTGAATTTCGTATTTTGTGATGATTTGCTCAATCAAGGGGGAGTCAGCATTTTGTGTACTCCTCAATTGCAAAAATGCAGAGTTTCGCAGTTTCTTAAAATCTCCTTTCCAAATGGCAAAGAAATCTCAAAAATAAAATTGATTTTGAATTTTCAAAACATGTGCACACACAATTGTACAAAAATGAAGACGTTTATAAATGATGCACCACCCTTAGTTAAGATGGCGTCCCCACTCCCCTTGTAGCAGATTTCGTCATAGAGGAGAGATTTTTCTTTTCTACAGCAATTCTTCGAAAGACGGGGAAAAGATGACTCACTAATGACTTCAGTGAGAAAAAGTCTCAGAGAAATCAAAGCCAAAACATGCGCCAAAGCATTTGCCAAAAAAGTGATAACTAGCGAAATGTGACAATTGCAAAGCAGATAACTTACCAAATATGATTACCCTGAACACACACAAATTATCGCCTCGGGCGCTGCATTTTCGCTCCCATTTGACACTACAACCCTCCGGTTGCTAATCAGTTACCCTTCCAACCGGGCAACTCAGGTGTTGCCTCGTCATCTGACCGTGGTTCCAAATGACGTGGTGTTGTTCTCGGCCTTTCCCTGCGGGATTGATCCCGTACCGTCGTCAACAGCCCGCTATGTTGCTCTAGGACGACGTTAATTAATTACCATACCATACCTAACGAACCACGCTACCCTGAATTTGAATGGATTCGCCATATATTTTTTATCTTATAGATTCAACATTTATTTGTTATCGAATGGCAACACAAAGGATATAAACGATCTAAAGTCAACTGTTACGGAGTGTTTGCCATTTTTACCGCGTAGTTTAAATATGCTTAATTGGAATTGAAGAACTTCAGAATATTCCAAAAACTTCATGAAAGAACTTTACCTCTGATAGCAGAAAGCAAATCTGGGAGATACAAGTAAGCCGATAAATAAGGTATGAAATGTGCGTAACGACAGTTTGCCATTCAAAGATATGAAACTAACAAATATAGGTCAGGTCCTGTTTTATTTTGAGTATTGTCAAATACGTTGAGCAAACAGAATGCTTCACTTTTTACGATAATGATATGAATTATTTATGATCTATAAAAACTCCTCACTTCTAGATATACTCTGCATCGAATCTATTCGCTTTTGTAATAAACTAAAAGCACTGGCTTTTCTACATGTTTTATTTTTCTTGCTCTTAGCTTTTTATGAAAAATTGTATAATTATCCATTAATATAACTATTTAAAAGATTTAAAAGTAATTGTGGGTTATAACATATATATATTTTCCATATTGAAGACTCAATTGCATGAAATTATATTGCGCCTCATTCTCAGCAAGTTACTTTTGGGGTAGTGAAATATTTGTCATTTATTTGTTTTTTAACAGAACTTTTAGAACTAGAAACTTTTCAAACAATGTAAATAATTTAGTAAACAAGGGTGGTTGAGAATTAGTGGTTCATTACCTGAACCATTCTGCTTTGGACCGTAAGTATTTTTCATATTAATTTGGAAGTAATAAGATTAGAATAATAGGAAATTGTTGAAACAAATACCATTCCAATTGACAGGAAGGGGACACAAGTATGATTCACTAAAATTCAATATTACAATTCAATTTCCACATCACCCAAGAGGTGGGAATCATGATGCACTTTCTTTAAAGAGGTGTCAGCAGGAGCTATACATTTGAAGCTAAATTTTACTGCAGGGAATCTTGTGCAAGAGATTTGAGATTAAAATCAGTATTGCTGATGTATGGTGTTGTCAGTGAACTGCAAAATTTGGGCAGTCACTTAAAATGTGTTAGCCAATTAGAATTTCATTGCATGCACATCGGTACAGGATCTGCAAGTAAAAGATATTTGTACACCACTCTTGTGTGAGATCCTTAGGACCAGAATCAAATGCAACATTTATAGATCATTTCGCCTTGAAACTCGATTGGTCTTGATTTAATGCCGATATTTTGATGCAACTGAAACAACTTGATCGGGTATACTCGATTCCCTGATCTACGACATTCTACTCTCCGCATTGCGAGTTCGTTCAATGTGATCATTTTCTGTTTACATTTTTTCTGGACATGGCGGATATCATTCATCTTTCAAGGAGAATTCATCGGTATTTACGAGTTTGAGGAAATCCTTTGGGATCGCCCAGACCTGTGAGCATTTAGCTCGACGGCCACTTCATTTCATCCTTACTGCTGTTCGGCTAGAGTGACATAAACACCGCTGAGTTTTCTGCTCACGAGATCCGGGCGGAAGGAACTTCGGGTGGTGGGAGTTCCGATATATGTGGCCGGTCGGACTTCGCCTTTGTAGTTCACAGAGTATGTGTTCTACACATGACGAGGAGGGTACATTAATGAGAGGGTCCCACTCTCACTCTGATTCAAGTTGCTTGTTTCTCGTTGGCTTTGTAGTGTTCGAGTTACTTACTGTCTAACTTGGCGGCGATGCTGCCCGGAGACGGTGCTTACCGGGCCAGGACGTCGACCGGACCGGTCACTGCGAGGGCTGCATCCTCTGTGGGCGGTGTGACGACTCGCACAA
The DNA here is from genome assembly GCA_933210815.1 of Meta bourneti. Lineage (NCBI taxonomy): Eukaryota > Metazoa > Arthropoda > Arachnida > Araneae > Tetragnathidae > Meta > Meta bourneti. Next base: position 623,503 of record OW119927.1, read on the forward strand.
CACGTGGGCGGCCGTTATAACCACTCATAACCTGCGGGAGGTGAGTGGGCCGCCTGCGGTGACCAAGGTGGCAACCAAATCTTCACTTTGTTTGCTCATTCTGTAATTGTTAAAAAAGGTGGATTGAAATTAGGAGATTGTGAAAGATAGTTAAGGCTTAAAATTGGGAAAGTGAAATTAAGGAATTGGTTTTACCAACTTAAACAATGTTCGTAGAACTTTCAGAGTGACAAACTAAACTGCCGAAAAATAGGTAAACAAACAGAGCAACTTCATGTTCTCTTATTGGTCAATTGATGATCATGTGATGTCACAACCATTTGAGCAATCATCTTACTACTGTGGTAACCCTAACAGCCTCGATTGTATTTAGATGGGGAAATGAATTCCAAATAATACTTGATCGTAGTGCTTTCAGTCCACCAAAGAGATCGATCATGTTTTGGTTGAATCTCGCCCTTAGTCTTGTTAAAATGATTTGTCATCTATTAGGAAAAATTTACATCCCTTCATAGATGATTGGATGCGGTGGAGTTTAGATCCCATGAATTTTGCCATAATAAAAATAAAGAGTTGTATGATTTTGGAAATATCACATAAAGGAGTAATTCCATCAGATGCATCACAGGTTGCTTTTGCAGCTGAATCAGCTGTTTCATTTCCATGTATACCAACATGGGATATCAAAGAGCTTCTAGGCAGCTGTTTGAGTCACTTTTCACAATCCATTTTTTATCAGTATTATTTGGAATTTCTAAAAGTGAAGTAAATAGTGTAATTATATGAAAGAAAAGTTAAGCTAGTCGTAAGTTGAAATATTCCTTCTACAAATACAGAAGTAGAAGTTATAAGATGGATTTGTGAATGTTTTTTATCTTCCAAAACACTGAAATATGAATTGGTTTCCCTATTCCAAAGGTGATATCTGGGATAAAATGTTTTTGCAGAGGATATCACAAACGTTATCTGCTTTCTTTTGAATTTTCATAATTACAGGCATGATCGGTGTTTAACTTTTGTGAATATGAAGAACTATTTAAATTTAGTTGATTTTCTTCCAGATGACTTTTAAAGCTAGGAAGAGAGGGGCACCCAATAGCATACAAAAACCAATATTAAACAGTGTTTATTCATTTATCAAAAACTGCCAACTCTCTTATGAAAGGGCATCAGTCTCCAATACTTTCAAGGGGGAAGATGTCAATATTAACTGAAAATACTTTGTGCAATGTATGGACAGGCAGAACTTAAAACTCTGCAGATAAACAAATTGTGTCAACCCAAATAAAACAATTAATGGAAGTTCGAAAACATTAACAATTAATGAAATTTAAGTTATGGCATGTATACCAAGCTTGAAACATAATGGGACCAATGTTGCAATGCATCAGGGCTGTCAATGAATGAAATAATAAAGATCTAGATAAATAAAAACGTTTTATTGTTATCGTTTTATCTGTTTCATTGTTCTTGAATCATTGACATTGAAGGTAACACACCCTACAAACCTGGCAAGCCATGCTACCTTTTCTGTTTCAAAACCGGAATCAAACAGTTTATTAATGCTTTGAATAGCAACAGGACCATAACACTACAATTCATATTATTTGAAGGCTTGCACGTGTCCTGCCCAACGTGTTGCACCATTGGGTGCGATTGCAAAATGTATGTGCTTACACATTTGTAAATGCACTGATTGATCCACACAAATGCATTGGAATTCATGGATGCATTCATCGCACTGAATGTGGCATCCATATTTTTTTCTGAAATTGATGCTGTACTCTGCCCTGACTACACACTTGATGCATTTGGTAATGATCCAGGATTTACCAGAGACAGTTTCCTCCAGAGTATAAATATCTGGATTGAGGAATATTAGTCCTGATCATTTTGATGGTTGAAGTCAGTGTACTGCTTTTCAAATAAATTAAAGTCATTAATCAACTGGTTTGAAATGCTAGTGAGCAGCAGGGCTAAAGACTTATCCAAACTTTTAATTGTTTTGGCTTTTTTCTCATATTTTAATTGCCGAAACCATCTTTTAACCTTTATATTTGTATTTATGCCTAACCCTACCCTGTAGCAATAGGTGCATATTTTAACACACTTGGATGGTTTGTTGTTTTTGGGGTTTTATGGTGCAAGGACCATATTTGGCCATGCTGCAGCAGACACAAGACAAGTAATAGACAGGCACACACAATGAAAGTTCTACTGACACAGAAGACTGAAGTACACCTGACAAGAATCGAACTTGTGCCACTTACAACTTGAATGTTGCTAGAGCAGTGGGCATACCCACTGAGCCATGATGGCTCCTAACACGCTTGGAATGGTGTGCTTTAAAATATTCAAGAAATGCCAAGCACTGTCATTTGTGTAATATTTTGAAACAAACAAATCCAACAAAGTATGAATCCAAAAAGGTATTGTTTGATGGTTTCACGCAAATCCCTGTTTTTAATTTTACAGTTTAAGTTTTTGTTCCAAGCGCGGTAGACATGCTATGAACAAAGCAGGTTATTCGAAACTGCTCCGAAAACCTCTTGCCGTGCATTATAAAATTCGCCTGCATCATCAGACATGAAGAATTTGGGTTCAAAACCCAACATCTTAATTTTATTGCAGTGAAAAATAGTTTGAAGGTTTTCTGTGCCACTCTAGTTGAGTAAAACATAGATACAGGAATTCCTTCGAGGTTATTATTGACAACATATATTGCAGTTAATTGGAAACCATATTGATTGGTACCGTGAGTAGAATCAATCAAAATACCATTTTTCCGAATTGCTGTAAAAGTTCCATTTGGGCTCCATTCTTTATACCCAATAAAAATTCCTCCTTTTTTATTAGAGGATAACCAATTAATATATCCCCGACTGGTTTGTATTACAAAACAGGTTCATCTATATCCTGCATCAATTTTTGGGATTTTTATATCCATTGACAAAGCATCATTTTTGTCGAACACTACTTCCTTAAGTACCAAGTCCTGTCGCATATTCAACAGGCCAGGTCGTGTATTCAGTGAATTTTGTTTTCTCACATCTGCAAGTATTTCAGAGGTAGATACACCCTGCAGAAGAAGTCCAGTCAAAAGTTGCCTGTCATCTATCAGAAGGCTAATTTTCACAGCTTCACATTTTTTGGACCTTGCGCCATAAAACCCAACAACAATCAAACCAAGTTTCACATATGTGCCCAATATGTGTTAATTGATAATCGACAGTGATTTGAATTGCCTTCTCTACTTTTACAGTGCTTTAATAATTATAGGGCACGTCTTTCCACTTTTAATTGAACCACTACATTTTAAGTGTCGCTGTCTTTTTCTGACAATTTGCAGCTTGTATTACAAATGAAATAGTGAACCGTTCCATCTTCCGATGCTTTGCATTTCTCAAAACATGCAAGGAAGATGTTTCCACCTGTAACTTATTTTTCCAAACACTAAAATCCTCTTCAGAGTAGAATACCTCCCTCCCAAAGTGGTAAACATACTCCATACGATGCTCACTTCTATGGTTATGCAGAGCATCAGTTCTCCTTACAGTAACCATGCATACAGGGCATATGGAAGAGAAAGTTTTCAATCCTTCCCCATTGTGTCCATTCCGAATATGCCTATTCATTGTTCGCACACTTTAGTACAGATTATTGCAATGCTCATTATTGGAAGCCATTGAAACAATCGAAATTGCCGATGAATTGAAAACAATCGAAATGGGAACAAAATTAATGCACTGCAAATGGTTGGTTGGTTGGTTGGTTGGTTTTTTATGGCACAAGGGCCAGATTTGGCCATGCTGCGCCAAACAATAGCTAGTTCATAACTGGTATTTAATCAGAGCGAGTCAGAAAGCCACGTAATAAAATTCAGTACAGTTGTGTATGTTGCAGTCGATTATAAAATCTAAATAAAGTTTACGAAACCAATGTCAGTAAGGAATAAAAATAAGTTTTTATGATGTGGGTCCATCAACAAGTCTGTTAAGGTAATAGGGGAGATACCAAATCGGTTTAGTCTATGATGATTAAAATTCCGGCATTCCGTCAATATGTGCTTTATGGAAAAAATACTATTGCATGATGAGCATAAAGGAGCTGGTTCTCCCAGCAGTAAATGTCTGTGGGTAAAAAAGGAATGTCCAATTCGGAGCCTTGTCAGTTTTACGTGATGATTTCTATTTAAGTTTGTTTTGCTGAATCCCTTTATAGATGGTTGAATATCATGAAGTTTGTTATGGTTTTCCAAATCCCAAGCGGATTGTCAGGATGAATTTATGGCTTGGGTTAAAACACTATTAATGTCGTGAATCGGGACATTGGAGTTTATAATCAATGTTGCGTTTTTGGCTGCCAAATCCGCTTTCTCATTGCCCCGGATTCCCACATGCCCAGGAATCCAACAAAAGAATATCCGAAAATCATTTTCTGTTAATGTTAGGAGCAAATTCATTGCTTTTAAAACCAAGGAATGACTTTTATGTGTATAGTTTAATAGGGATTCGATACTGCTTTTAGAGTCGGTATACAAGATCCAGTTTTTATTAGTGTGTGTAGAAATCGTTTTTAAGGCTAAAATTATTGCGTAGATCTCTGAAGTGAAGACACTGCAGCACCCATGCAGTTTTCTAGCAATGGTTGTATTATCAAAAACGGCCGCGGCACCAACATTTGTCCCGTTCTTAGATCCGTCAGTAAAAACTGTTTTAAAAGATGAATATTTGTTTCTATGGGAATGGAATAATTGTAAATAAATGGTATCGGGGGTTGATGATTTGCTAAAATGTGAAAAGTCATTGATGGTAAGTAGATTTTGATCATTCCAAGGTGGAGGTTCGTTTTCTCTAGGAAATATTCCCAGATTGTCAACATTTAATGAATTCATTATGGTACGGACTCTAAAACCAAGTGATGGTATGAATGAAGGTTTTAATGAGTAATGACTTCCAAATTTAGGGTTAGTTACTCTATTATGCAATGGGTGAGAAGGGTTGGCTTTAATTTTAAAATAGTATTTTAGGGTAAGTTTCTCACGTCGATGTCTTAAATCCGGCTCGCCTGTCATTATATATAAACTCTGGACTGGCGAAGTGCGAAAAGCTCCGAGGGATAATCGGAGGCCTTGGTGATGAATAGTATCCAGGGCTTGAAGAACAGACTTAGCAGAAGATCCATATATTACACTCCCATAATCGAGTTTCGATCGGACAACAGCTTTGTAAATTTTTAAAATTGAAATAAAATCAGCTCCCCAAGTTGTGTTACATAAAACCTTTAAAATATTCAATGATTGGTTGCATTTTCGTTTCAATACCTTGATATGAGGTCGAAAAGATAACTTCGAGTCAAAAATAATACCCAAAAATTTTATTTCTGGAACTACTGGAATAACAGTTCCGTCGAGTAAAAGTTCTGGATCAGGAAAAAGTCCGCGTCTTCTAGTAAAATGTACACATACAGTCTTTTGCGAAGAAAAAACAAAACCATTTTCGTTTGCCCACTTACTTACAATTCTAATAGCCGTTTGGAGTTGTCTTTCAATAAAAGGTACATTGATTCCAGAACAGAATATTTGGAAATCGTCTACAAAAAGCGTTCCGTGCACATATGGAGGAAGTTGTTTAATGATACCGTTGATTTTAATTATAAAAAGTATCACGCTTAGAACGCTTCCTTGGGGAACACCCTCGTCCTGTGAAAAGTCATCTGATAAAATATTATTAATGCGAACGCTAAAGGTCCTTGTCAATAAAAAGTTTTGAATAAATAGTGGGAGATTTCCCAGAAAGCCCATCTCGTATAAGTCTCGCATTATGCCATATCGCCATGTCCTATCGTAAGCTTTCTCCATATCGAAGAAGACAGCTACCAAATGCTTCTTTGTGACGAATGTATCTCTGATAGAGGATTCCAGCATTAAGGCATTGTCGTAGGTGCTTCGTCCAAAACGGAATCCGCTTTGAAACTCCGATAGATGTTTTTCAGACTCAAGGACATGTATCAACCGAGCATTCACCATTCTTTCCATGACTTTGCAGATACAGCTTGTCAAGGCAATGGGTCGATAGTTATTAGGGTCTTGAGGATCCTTCCCAGGTTTCGGTATTGGAATAATAATAGCTCTGTGCCAGGTTGTCGGAAAATCTTGCTCTGTCCAAATTCTATTATAAAGAAGTAAAATATTTCGTAATGAATCTTCATTGAGATGGGTCAACATGTCTAGATGAATATGATCGGGGCCCGGTGAAGTCGGGTGTGATTTTCTTAATGCATTTTTCAGTTCTAATGTGGTAAAATTACGATTGTAAGTTTTATGAGCGGTTGGTTGAAAGTTTAACGTCTTGCGTTCTTCACGTCGCTTATAATTAATAAAATCTTGAGGGTAAGAGCTCTCATGAGATACCTTAGAAAAAGATTCTCCCAAGGTATCAGCAATTGTCTTAACATCTGAAACGACTTGTCCATTTTGAAGTAAAAATGATATATTTGGATTACGATATTTGCCGGTAATTTTTCGAATTTTTCCCCATAGCTGTTTTGATGATATTCGACATTCGATTGTATTTACGTATTCTTGCCAGGATTCTTTTTGTCGCTGTCTCCTTAATTTTCGAGCTTCTGCTTTAGCCCGCTTGAAAACTATCAAATTCGAAGTGGTGGGATAACGTCTGAAGGTGTTCCATGCTTTTTTTTGGAATTTATGGGCTTGAGAGCATGCTTCATTCCACCAAGGCTTCCATAATTTAGGCATTTTACCCGATGTTTTGGGGATAGCCACATCTGCCGCCTTAATCAAGGTGTTCGTTATCATTTCAACGGCATCATTTATGCTAGGCATCATAACCATGTTGTCGGAAATGTTTGATTCCACCTGATATCGAGTCCAATCCGCTTTCTCAAATATATATCGCACAGGTCGTCTGGGTAGTAAAACGTCATTGCAGTTATATGTTAAAATGATTGGAAAGTGATCGCTATTGTGCAGATCATTGTCAATTTTAAAGTCCCAAAATGAAAGCAAAGTAGGGGAGCATATTGCAAGGTCCAGGGTGTGAAAGGTTTGGGTCGGAGTATGGAAGTATGTATGACTGGAATCATTTAAAAGGCAGAGACAATGGTCATCCATCAATTTTTCAATTTGTTGTCCTTTTGTGTTAAAATCATTACTTCCCCAAAGAGGGTTGTGTCCGTTAAAATCCCCTATGATGAAGTATGGAGACGGAACTTGAGTTATTAAATCATTTAGTTCCTGCTGACTAACGTTTTCATTTGGGGGTAGATATATGCAGCAGATTGTTATTAAAAATTTAATATGAAGTTGAATGGCTATTGCTTGAATGCTCGTATTTAAAGAAATTCTTCTGGATGGGAAATTCTGCAAGGTCATTATAGCCACGCCGCCCGAAGCGCGTGCACCGTGGATGTAATCATTTCTTATTAAATTATAATTTTTAACATTCATTGTGTTAGTAGGCGTTAAGTATGTTTCTTGAAGGGCTAGGCAAACAGGGTTAAAATTATTTATTAGAGATTTGATATCGTCGATATGTGTACGAAAACCATGACAGTTCCAAGTTAGGAGATTAATAGCCATTTATTTTTTAAAAATTAGAGCCCTTTTCAATGTCTTTTGAAATAAAGGTTGGGTGGTTTTATTTGGAAGGTTTTTTGTAAAATCTAGAACCTTTTCTAAAAAATGCAGCGTTCTCGTCAATACCGTCCTCTCCAAACTCCATGTCTGAGTCCGTGGAAGGGTGTAAATCTATTTCGGTATCCGGTAATTTTGAGTGATCTCTAGAGTTCCGGGGAGTAAGTTTGTCTTTCTTACTTTGCTTTTTTTTATTTTGTTCTATTGACGTTGTTGGGTTCGGCTTGAAGATTTTTGTTGCAGGTGTGGTTCTCTGTTGCGGCAGGTTTGAGGGTTTACTTGTAACTTTGTCAATTGATTTTGGGCTTAAGCTATGGGATTGCTGATTTGATTTGGTTGGTTGATAATTATAAGGAGTAGAGTTTATTTGCGTTTCTGCATTTACTTTATTAGATGTAAAATCTGAATTATATGTTTGGGTGCTTATTGTTTTGCTAGTTTTAATGACGGATGCATATGAGGTGTTAGGACGAGGTGTACGAGATTCTATAAATTTTCTAGCTTCGGGAAAGGATAGATTTTTGGTAACTCTTAATGTTTGGATTTCTTTTTCCTGTATCCAACGAGGGCAAGTTTTTGAATACGCAGCATGATTTCCCTGGCAATTAACACAATGTTCGATTTCGGAGCATGTAGAACTGTCGTGACCGGGCTTTGCGCAACGTGCACAGATGGTTGCTGATGCTCGACATGCTGTTTTAGCATGTCCAAATCTCTGGCATAAAAAGCATCGCAGTGGGCTTGGAATGAAAGGCCTCACGTCGCAGCACAAGTAACCGGCTTTTATTTTTGTTGGCATAACAGGAGAATCGAAGGTCAGAACAACATTTCTTGATGGAATGAAATTAGTATCTCGCCTCATCATGATTCTTTTGGCTGCTATAACTTTTTGGTCTTTTAGTTCAGCGACAAATTCTTCGTCGGACACCATTGCGAGTTCTTGGGATGAGATAACTCCTCGGGTATAGTTAAGGGTTCTGTGCGGAAAGACTTGAATTTCGACGTCCCCAAAGTTTTTAATGTTTAATAATTTTATTGATTGTGTTTCTGATTTGGATTCTATCAATAGGTCTCCAGATTTCAATTTTTTAACATTTTTTACTTCATCAGCTGCATTTTTAATGTATTTTTCGATTAGAAATGGTGACATTTTTGTTAATTTACCGGATTCGTTGTGTACAATAAGAAATTTAGGAACAGATTTTTTTGTTTCAGGAATTGCGGAAATGACAGGTGTAACCGTTACTTTACATGATTCATTAATATAATTTTCATTTACTTTGTTAGTGGTGTTTGACGGATCTAAGCCTCCGTCAGGGCAAGAAAAAGTTTTAGGTTCCATGAATATTAGAAAAAAAGTTCATCCTGGTGTGCCCCCGCCTACCATGGAGCCCAACCAGGGGAAGCAGTATCCGGCAGTTGTCCAGCAACAGATCTCGGAACCGCTTCAGGAGTCACAAACAGAATATAGTGCCGTAGCATCTTTATATATCAAGCGGTTGCGTCGTTATCGCTATGTTCGTCGGCATATAGGTGAGATTTTTTAAATCGTCGATTTCTCGCAATAGAACGCTCCCATGGGCCCCAAACTTTCGACCCAAAAAATGTGCTGCTAGGGAAATTTCGACTGGGCCATTCGATAGGTATTTCAAAAGGGTCCTTGGAACCTCCGAAAGCATCTTTATATATCAAGCGGTTGCGTCGTTATCGCTATGTTCGTCGGCATATAGGTGAGATTTTTTAAATCGTCGATTTCTCGCAATAGAACGCTCCCCTGGGCCCCAAACTTTCGACCCAAAAAATGTGCCGCTAGGGAAATTTCGACTGGGCCATTCGATAGGTATTTCAAAAGGGTCCTTGGAACCGCCGAAAGCATCTTTATATATCAAGCGGTTGCGTCGTTATCGCTATGTTCGTCGGCATATAGGTGAGATTTTTTAAATCGTCGATTTCTCGCAATAGAACGCTCCCCTGGGCCCCAAACTTTCGACCCAAAAAATGTGCCGCTAGGGAAATTTCGACTGGGCCATTCGATAGGTATTTCAAAAGGGTCCTTGGAACCGCCGAAAGCATCTTTATATATCAAGCGGTTGCGTCGTTATCGCTATGTTCGTCGGCATATAGGTGAGATTTTTTAAATCGTCGATTTCTCGCAATAGAACGCTCCCCTGGGCCCCAAACTTTCGACCCAAAAAATGTGCCGCTAGGGAAATTTCGACTGGGCCATTCGATAGGTATTTCAAAAGGGTCCTTGGAACCGCCGAAAGCATCTTTATATATCAAGCGGTTGCGTCGTTATCGCTATGTTCGTCGGCATATAGGTGAGATTTTTTAAATCGTCGATTTCTCGCAATAGAACGCTCCCCTGGGCCCCAAACGTTCGACCCAAAAAATGCGCCGCTAGGGAAATTTCGACTGGGCCATTCGATAGGTATTTCAAAAGGGTCCTTGGAACCGCCGAAAGCATCTTTATATATCAAGCGGTTGCGTCGTTATCGCTATGTTCGTCGGCATATAGGTGAGATTTTTTAAATCGTCGATTTCTCGCAATAGAACGCTCCCCTGGGCCCCAAACTTTCGACCCAAAAAATGTGCCGCTAGGGAAATTTCGACTGGGCCATTCGATAGGTATTTCAAAAGGGTCCTTGGAACCGCCGAAAGCATCTTTATATATCAAGCGGTTGCGTCGTTATCGCTATGTTCGTCGGCATATAGGTGAGATTTTTTAAATCGTCGATTTCTCGCAATAGAACGCTCCCCTGGGCCCCAAACTTTCGACCCAAAAAATGTGCCGCTAGGGAAATTTCGACTGGGCCATTCGATAGGTATTTCAAAAGGGTCCTTGGAACCGCCGAAAGCATCTTTATATATCAAGCGGTTGCGTCGTTATCGCTATGTTCGTCGGCATATAGGTGAGATTTTTTAAATCGTCGATTTCTCGCAATAGAACGCTCCCCTGGGCCCCAAACTTTCGACCCAAAAAATGTGCCGCAAGGGAAATTTCGACTGGGCCATTCGATAGGTATTTCAAAAGGGTCCTTGGAACCGCCGAAAGCATCTTTATATATCAAGCGGTTGCGTCGTTATCGCTATGTTCGTCGGCATATAGGTGAGATTTTTTAAATCGTCGATTTCTCGCAATAGAACGCTCCCCTGGGCCCCAAACTTTCGACCCAAAAAATGTGCCGCTAGGGAAATTTCGACTGGGCCATTCGATAGGTATTTCAAAAGGGTCCTTGGAACCGCCGAAAGCATCTTTATATATCAAGCGGTTGCGTCGTTATCGCTATGTTCGTCGGCATATAGGTGAGATTTTTTAAATCGTCGATTTCTCGCAATAGAACGCTCCCCTGGGCCCCAAACTTTTGACCCAAAAAATGTGCCGCTAGGGAAATTTCGACTGGGCCATTCGATAGGTATTTCAAAAGGGTCCTTGGAACCGCCGAAAGCATCTTTATATATCAAGCGGTTGCGTCGTTATCGCTATGTTCGTCGGCATATAGGTGAGATTTTTTAAATCGTCGATTTCTCGCAATAGAACGCTCCCCTGGGCCCCAAACTTTCGACCCAAAAAATGTGCCGCTAGGGAAATTTCGACTGGGCCATTCGATAGGTATTTCAAAAGGGTCCTTGGAACCGCCGAAAGCATCTTTATATATCAAGCGGTTGCGTCGTTATCGCTATGTTCGTCGGCATATAGGTGAGATTTTTTAAATCGTCGATTTCTCGCAATAGAACGCTCCCCTGGGCCCCAAACTTTCGACCCAAAAAATGTGCTGCTAGGGAAATTTCGACTGGGCCATTCGATAGGTATTTCAAAAGGGTCCTTGGAACCTCCGAAAGCATCTTTATATATCAAGCGGTTGCGTCGTTATCGCTATGTTCGTCGGCATATAGGTTAGATTTTTTAAATCGTCGATTTCTCGCAATAGAACGCTCCCCTGGGCCCCAAACTTTCGACCCAAAAAATGTGCCGCTAGGGAAATTTCGACTGGGCCATTCGATAGGTATTTCAAAAGGGTCCTTGGAACCGCCGAAAGCATCTTTATATATCAAGCGGTTGCGTCGTTATCGCTATGTTCGTCGGCATATAGGTGAGATTTTTTAAATCGTCGATTTCTCGCAATAGAACGCTCCCCTGGGCCCCAAACTTTCGACCCAAAAAATGTGCCGCTAGGGAAATTTCGACTGGGCCATTCGATAGGTATTTCAAAAGGGTCCTTGGAACCGCCGAAAGCATCTTTATATATCAAGCGGTTGCGTCGTTATCGCTATGTTCGTCGGCATATAGGTGAGATTTTTTAAATCGTCGATTTCTCGCAATAGAACGCTCCCCTGGGCCCCAAACTTTCGACCCAAAAAATGTGCCGCTAGGGAAATTTCGACTGGGCCATTCGATAGGTATTTCAAAAGGGTCCTTGGAACCGCCGAAAGCATCTTTATATATCAAGCGGTTTCGTCGTTATCGCTATGTTCGTCGGCATATAGGTGAGATTTTTTAAATCGTCGATTTCTCGCAATAGAACGCTCCCCTGGGCCCCAAACTTTCGACCCAAAAAATGTGCCGCTAGGGAAATTTCGACTGGGCCATTCGATAGGTATTTCAAAAGGGTCCTTGGAACCGCCGAAAGCATCTTTATATATCAAGCGGTTGCGTCGTTATCGCTATGTTCGTCGGCATATAGGTTAGATTTTTTAAATCGTCGATTTCTCGCAATAGAACGCTCCCCTGGGCCCCAAACTTTCGACCCAAAAAATGTGCCGCTAGGGAAATTTCGACTGGGCCATTCGATAGGTATTTCAAAAGGGTCATTGGAACCGCCGAAAGCATCTTTATATATCAAGCGGTTGCGTCGTTATCGCTATGTTCGTCGGCATATAGGTGAGATTTTTTAAATCGTCGATTTCTCGCAATAGAACGCTCCCCTGGGCCCCAAACTTTCGACCCAAAAAATGTGCCGCTAGGGAAATTTCGACTGGGCCATTCGATAGGTATTTCAAAAGGGTCCTTGGAACCGCCGAAAGCATCTTTATATATCAAGCGGTTGCGTCGTTATCGCTATGTTCGTCGGCATATAGGTGAGATTTTTTAAATCGTCGATTTCTCGCAATAGAACGCTCCCCTGGGCCCCAAACTTTCGACCCAAAAAATGTGCCGCTAGGGAAATTTCGACTGGGCCATTCGATAGGTATTTCAAAAGGGTCCTTGGAACCGCCGAAAGCATCTTTATATATCAAGCGGTTGCGTCGTTATCGCTATGTTCGTCGGCATATAGGTGAGATTTTTAAAATCGTCGATTTCTCGCAATAGAACGCTCCCCTGGGCCCCAAACTTTCGACCCAAAAAATGTGCCGCTAGGGAAATTTCGACTGGGCCATTCGATAGGTATTTCAAAAGGGTCCTTGGAACCGCCGAAAGCATCTTTCCGGACCCACTTCCCCCCAGCTCACCGTCAGGTGTAGAGCCCTTTCTGGGGGGAAGGGGAGACTTCCAGCATTTATTAAAGCAATTAAAATTTTACATCAAAAGGCCAACAGGGCCAAACAATAAACGACGACCGACACACTGTCGGTTTACAAACACAACCAAAAATGGTTAATTACATAACACAGTGAATGAATGAATGAATACATAATAAATATATGAGTGAAAATGACATATAAAATTCTGTACAAATTTATATATGAACATGATATAAATAAGGGATGGATATGAATTAAAATGAGATTTAAAATTGATTAATTTAAAACATTTAATAAACATTTAAAAACATTTAAAAGCATTTAAAAAGCAAAGCGGGCAAATAAAAGGGGAGAGCCACCAAGATAAAGTCTAGCTAGTCAAGGGGCGGAGGGTCAGCGGTCACCTCCCCGGCCGCCAGCACACTCTGTCCAATTTTATAAACCGAAAGTCTATTGGACAGAATACCCGCGCACCACATAGACGCATTCGCGTCTATTGGTCTTTTAATGTGGTGCGCCGATGTGTGTGGGCAGTCGAAGAGATAGTGATCCGCATCCCCAACGCCCCCACAAGTGCACAGATCAGTGTCCTTTAGTTTAAACCTGTGGAGGTAGGCCATATATGGGCCATGGCCCGTTAGGTACCAGGTAAGGTGTCTATTGGTGACGAGGGTGTTAATATTGACCTCCGGGAAGAACTTCTTAACCCGGAGGCCCCTTTGTGAGTTTGTGTGGTGCCCCTGCCATTTAGTCAATATAAATTTTTTAATTTTTCTTTTCAGATATGAAATTGGGGCAGGGGCAGAAACACCCTCGCCACTTATGGTTGCCAGCTTTGCACAAGTGTCGGCCAACTCATTCCCGGCCTCCCCCACATGTGCCCTGACCCAATCCAGGCCGAAAAGGTTAGTATAGCTAGATATATAGGTTTTTATTTTATTTATAAAATTAGATTTAATATTAGTAGATTTCAAAGCCTGGATGGAGCTCAAGCTGTCGGAAAAAATATTAATTCGTTTATCATTATTTACTGCGAATTCAACTGATTTAAAAATGGCCAACAACTCCGCCTGAAAGACGGAGTTGTGGCCCTTTAATTTATATTTATATATCTTTACCACTTTCTTATCACTGAGGATGCACACCGAGGCCCCGATACAGCCATCTATACCGGAGTCATCGGTGTACACCTCATAGTCAGGATTTAATATCTTAGCCTTAAAATCAATTACAATGTTACTAGGGTCTATTGAAATGAGAGGTATATTGTAATCTAATTCAATATCCGACAGCTCGATCTCAGGGTCGGGCAGCCGCCTTCGTAAAATCATATATTTTTTGTAGATCGACTCCAGAGTCACGTGGAGCGGGGGGATCCCGCAGAGGATATTTAGAGAGTCAGTGGGGGAAGTTCTATATGCCCCCAACACCCCCAGCAGAAAAACTCTCTGTATTGATTGCAATTTCTGTTTCTGCCGGAGAGTGAGGGAGCCCCCCCAAACCCCAGCTCCATATGAAATAATTTTCTCTGTTACCGTAGTATACCAGATTTTTTGGAGCTGGGGACTGACCCCCCATCCTCCGCCTCTCACTCTACATAGGGATCCCCCTATATCCAAACATCTAGATGTTAGTGAGGCAATATGTTCGCTCCACGCGAGTCTGTCGTCGATCACAATTCCAAGGTATTTTAAACTATTACAGATTTTTATGGATGTATGATTAATTTTAAATATCGGATTACGTTTCAATTTACTAGCTTTAGATATCACAATGGACCGGCACTTGTCGACGGATAGTTGAAGTTTCAAATTATCCAGATAAGAAAAAACCAAATTCAAAGCAGTATTTGTATTCATCTCCAGGATCCTCCGCGTGACGCCTGTCGTAATTAACGCCAGGTCGTCAGCGAAGGCCTGGAGGTAAAGAGAATCGGAATTTAATTCCAAAATACCATTAAAATAGAGGTTCCACAGGGTCGGTGCAAGCACCGAACCCTGTGGACAACCCTTAATAATATTTCTAGTAATTAACAAATCAGACAAATTATAGTGAATAGACCTATTATTTAAATAAGTGTTGATAAAACAAATGTAACTCAAGGGTAAATTATATTTATTTAATATATCCGCCAACAAGGACCAGTCCATATTATCGAAGGCGGCTTTGATGTCCAAACTAGTGAGGGCTGAATGTCCGAAAGCATCTTTATATATCAAGCGGTTGCGTCGTTATCGCTATGTTCGTCGGCATATAGGTGAGATTTTTTAAATCGTCGATTTCTCGCAATAGAACGCTCCCCTGGGCCCCAAACTTTCGACCCAAAAAATGTGCCGCTAGGGAAATTTCGACTGGGCCATTCGATAGGTATTTCAAAAGGGTCCTTGGAACCGCCGAAAGCATCTTTATGTATCAAGCGGTTGCGTCGTTATCGCTATGTTCGTCGGCATATAGGTGAGATTTTTTAAATCGTCGATTTCTCGCAATAGAACGCTCCCCTGGGCCCCAAACTTTCTACCCAAAAAATGTGCCGCTAGGGAAATTTCGACTGGGCCATTCGATAGGTATTTCAAAAGGGTCCTTGGAACCGCCGAAAGCATCTTTATATATCAAGCGGTTGCGTCGTTATCGCTATGTTCGTCGGCATATAGGTGAGATTTTTTAAATCGTCGATTTCTCGCAATAGAACGCTCCCCTGGGCCCCAAACTTTCGACCCAAAAAATGTGCCGCTAGGGAAATTTCGACTGGGCCATTCGATAGGTATTTCAAAAGGGTCCTTGGAACCGCCGAAAGCATCTTTATGTATCAAGCGGTTGCGTCGTTATCGCTATGTTCGTCGGCATATAGGTGAGATTTTTTAAATCGTCGATTTCTCGCAATAGAACGCTCCCCTGGGCCCCAAACTTTCTACCCAAAAAATGTGCCGCTAGGGAAATTTCGACTGGGCCATTCGATAGGTATTTCAAAAGGGTCCTTGGAACCGCCGAAAGCATCTTTATGTATCAAGCGGTTGCGTCGTTATCGCTATGTTCGTCGGCATATAGGTGAGATTTTTTAAATCGTCGATTTCTCGCAATAGAACGCTCCCCTGGGCCCCAAACTTTCTACCCAAAAAATGTGCCGCTAGGGAAATTTCGACTGGGCCATTCGATAGGTATTTCAAAAGGGTCCTTGGAACCCCCGAAAGCATCTTTATATATCAAGCGGTTGCGTCGTTATCGCTATGTTCGTCGGCATATAGGTGAGATTTTTTAAATCGTCGATTTCTCGCAATAGAACGCTCCCCTGGGCCCCAAACTTTCGACCCAAAAAATGTGCCGCTAGGGAAATTTCGACTGGGCCATTCGATAGGTATTTCAAAAGGGTCCTTGGAACCGCCGAAAGCATCTTTATATATCAAGCGGTTGCGTCGTTATCGCTATGTTCGTCGGCATATAGATGAGATTTTTTAAATCGTCGATTTCTCGCAATAGAACGCTCCCCTTGGCCCCAAACTTTCGACCCAAAAAATGTGCCGCTAGGGAAATTTCGACTGGGCCATTCGATAGGTATTTCAAAAGGGTCCTTGGAACCGCCGAAAGCATCTTTATATATCAAGCGGTTGCGTCGTTATCGCTATGTTCGTCGGCATATAGGTGAGATTTTTTAAATCGTCGATTTCTCGCAATAGAACGCTCCCCTGGGCCCCAAACTTTCTACCCAAAAAATGTGCCGCTAGGGAAATTTCGACTGGGCCATTCGATAGGTATTTCAAAAGGGTCCTTGGAACCCCCGAAAGCATCTTTATATATCAAGCGGTTGCGTCGTTATCGCTATGTTCGTCGGCATATAGGTGAGATTTTTTAAATCGTCGATTTCTCGCAATAGAACGCTCCCCTGGGCCCCAAACTTTCGACCCAAAAAATGTGCCGCTAGGGAAATTTCGACTGGGCCATTCGATAGGTATTTCAAAAGGGTCCTTGGAACCGCCGAAAGCATCTTTATATATCAAGCGGTTGCGTCGTTATCGCTATGTTCGTCGGCATATAGATGAGATTTTTTAAATCGTCGATTTCTCGCAATAGAACGCTCCCCTTGGCCCCAAACTTTCGACCCAAAAAATGTGCCGCTAGGGAAATTTCGACTGGGCCATTCGATAGGTATTTCAAAAGGGTCCTTGGAACCGCCGAAAGCATCTTTATATATCAAGCGGTTGCGTCGTTATCGCTATGTTCGTCGGCATATAGGTGAGATTTTTTAAATCGTCGATTTCTCGCAATAGAACGCTCCCCTGGGCCCCAAACTTTCGACCCAAAAAATGTGCCGCTAGGGAAATTTCGACTGGGCCATTCGATAGGTATTTCAAAAGGGTCCTTGGAACCGCCGAAAGCATCTTTATATATCAAGCGGTTGCGTCGTTATCGCTATGTTCGTCGGCATATAGGTGAGATTTTTTAAATCGTCGATTTCTCGCAATAGAACGCTCCCCTGGGCCCCAAACTTTCGACCCAAAAAATGTGCTGCTAGGGAAATTTCGACTGGGCCATTCGATAGGTATTTCAAAAGGGTCCTTGGAACCTCCGAAAGCATCTTTATATATCAAGCGGTTGCGTCGTTATCGCTATGTTCGTCGGCATATAGGTGAGATTTTTTAAATCGTCGATTTCTCGCAATAGAACGCTCCCCTGGGCCCCAAACTTTCGACCCAAAAAATGTGCCGCTAGGGAAATTTCGACTGGGCCATTCGATAGGTATTTCAAAAGGGTCCTTGGAACCGCCGAAAGCATCTTTATATATCAAGCGGTAGCGTCGTTATCGCTATGTTCGTCGGCATATAGGTGAGATTTTTTAAATCGTCGATTTCTCGCAATAGAACGCTCCCCTGGGCCCCAAACTTTCGACCCAAAAAATGTGCCGCTAGGGAAATTTCGACTGGGCCATTCGATAGGTATTTCAAAAGGGTCCTTGGAACCGCCGAAAGCATCTTTATATATCAAGCGGTTGCGTCGTTATCGCTATGTTCGTCGGCATATAGGTGAGATTTTTTAAATCGTCGATTTCTCGCAATAGAACGCTCCCCTGGGCCCCAAACTTTCGACCCAAAAAATGTGCCGCTAGGGAAATTTCGACTGGGCCATTCGATAGGTATTTCAAAAGGGTCCTTGGAACCGCCGAAAGCATCTTTATATATCAAGCGGTTGCGTCGTTATCGCTATGTTCGTCGGCATATAGGTGAGATTTTTTAAATCGTCGATTTCTAGCAATAGAACGCTCCCCTGGGCCCCAAACTTTCGACCCAAAAAATGTGCCGCTAGGGAAATTTCGACTGGGCCATTCGATAGGTATTTCAAAAGGGTCCTTGGAACCGCCGAAAGCATCTTTATATATCAAGCGGTTGCGTCGTTATCGCTATGTTCGTCGGCATATAGGTGAGATTTTTTAAATCGTCGATTTCTCGCAATAGAACGCTCCCCTGGGCCCCAAACTTTTGACCCAAAAAATGTGCCGCTAGGGAAATTTCGACTGGGCCATTCGATAGGTATTTCAAAAGGGTCCTTGGAACCGCCGAAAGCATCTTTATATATCAAGCGGTTGCGTCGTTATCGCTATGTTCGTCGGCATATAGGTGAGATTTTTTAAATCGTCGATTTCTCGCAATAGAACGCTCCCCTGGGCCCCAAACTTTCGACCCAAAAAATGTGCCGCTAGGGAAATTTCGACTGGGCCATTCGATAGGTATTTCAAAAGGGTCCTTGGAACCGCCGAAAGCATCTTTATATATCAAGCGGTTGCGTCGTTATCGCTATGTTCGTAGGCATATAGGTGAGATTTTTTAAATCGTCGATTTCTCGCAATAGAACGCTCCCCTGGGCCCCAAACTTTCGACCCAAAAAATGTGCTGCTAGGGAAATTTCGACTGGGCCATTCGATAGGTATTTCAAAAGGGTCCTTGGAACCTCCGAAAGCATCTTTATATATCAAGCGGTTGCGTCGTTATCGCTATGTTCGTCGGCATATAGGTGAGATTTTTTAAATCGTCGATTTCTCGCAATAGAACGCTCCCCTGGGCCCCAAACTTTCGACCCAAAAAATGTGCCGCTAGGGAAATTTCGACTGGGCCATTCGATAGGTATTTCAAAAGGGTCCTTGGAACCGCCGAAAGCATCTTTATATATCAAGCGGTTGCGTCGTTATCGCTATGTTCGTCGGCATATAGGTCAGATTTTTTAAATCGTCGATTTCTCGCAATAGAACGCTCCCCTGGGCCCCAAACTTTCGACCCAAAAAATGTGCCGCTAGGGAAATTTCGACTGGGCCATTCGATAGGTATTTCAAAAGGGTCCTTGGAACCGCCGAAAGCATCTTTATATATCAAGCGGTTGCGTCGTTATCGCTATGTTCGTCGGCATATAGGTGAGATTTTTTAAATCGTCGATTTCTCGCAATAGAACGCTCCCCTGGGCCCCAAACTTTCGACCCAAAAAATGTGCCGCTAGGGAAATTTCGACTGGGCCATTCGATAGGTATTTCAAAAGGGTCCTTGGAACCGCCGAAAGCATCTTTATATATCAAGCGGTTTCGTCGTTATCGCTATGTTCGTCGGCATATAGGTGAGATTTTTTAAATCGTCGATTTCTCGCAATAGAACGCTCCCCTGGGCCCCAAACTTTCGACCCAAAAAATGTGCCGCTAGGGAAATTTCGACTGGGCCATTCGATAGGTATTTCAAAAGGGTCCTTGGAACCGCCGAAAGCATCTTTATATATCAAGCGGTTGCGTCGTTATCGCTATGTTCGTCGGCATATAGGTTAGATTTTTTAAATCGTCGATTTCTCGCAATAGAACGCTCCCCTGGGCCCCAAACTTTCGACCCAAAAAATGTGCCGCTAGGGAAATTTCGACTGGGCCATTCGATAGGTATTTCAAAAGGGTCCTTGGAACCGCCGAAAGCATCTTTATATATCAAGCGGTTGCGTCGTTATCGCTATGTTCGTCGGCATATAGGTGAGATTTTTTAAATCGTCGATTTCTCGCAATAGAACGCTCCCCTGGGCCCCAAACTTTCGACCCAAAAAATGTGCCGCTAGGGAAATTTCGACTGATTTCTCGCAATAGAACGCTCCCCTGGGCCCCAAACTTTCGACCCAAAAAATGTGCCGCTAGGGAAATTTCGACTGGGCCATTCGATAGGTATTTCAAAAGGGTCCTTGGAACCGCCGAAAGCATCTTTATATATCAAGCGGTTGCGTCGTTATCGCTATGTTCGTCGGCATATAGGTGAGATTTTTTAAATCGTCGATTTCTCGCAATAGAACGCTCCCCTGGGCCCCAAACTTTCGACCCAAAAAATGTGCCGCTAGGGAAATTTCGAGTGGGCCATTCGATAGGTATTTCAAAAGGGTCCTTGGAACCGCCGAAAGCATCTTTATATATCAAGCGGTTGCGTCGTTATCGCTATGTTCGTCGGCATATAGGTGAGATTTTTTAAATCGTCGATTTCTCGCAATAGAACGCTCCCCTGGGCCCCAAACTTTCGACCCAAAAAATGTGCCGCTAGGGAAATTTCGACTGGGCCATTCGATAGGTATTTCAAAAGGGTCCTTGGAACCGCCGAAAGCATCTTTATATATCAAGCGGTTGCGTCGTTATCGCTATGTTCGTCGGCATATAGGTGAGATTTTTTAAATCGTCGATTTCTCGCAATAGAACGCTCCCCTGGGCCCCAAACTTTCGACCCAAAAAATGTGCCGCTAGGGAAATTTCGACTGGGCCATTCGATAGGTATTTCAAAAGGGTCCTTGGAACCGCCGAAAGCATCTTTATATATCAAGCGGTTGCGTCGTTATCGCTATGTTCGTCGGCATATAGGTGAGATTTTTTAAATCGTCGATTTCTCGCAATAGAACGCTCCCCTGGGCCCCAAACTTTCGACCCAAAAAATGTGCCGCTAGGGAAATTTCGACTGGGCCATTCGATAGGTATTTCAAAAGTGTCCTTGGAACCGCCGAAAGCATCTTTATATATCAAGCGGTTGCGTCGTTATCGCTATGTTCGTCGGCATATAGGTGAGATTTTTAAAATCGTCGATTTCTCGCAATAGAACGCTCCCCTGGGCCCCAAACTTTCGACCCAAAAAATGTGCCGCTAGGGAAATTTCGACTGGGCCATTCGATAGGTATTTCAAAAGGGTCCTTGGAACCGCCGAAAGCATCTTTATATATCAAGCGGTTGCGTCGTTATCGCTATGTTCGTCGGCATATAGGTGAGATTTTTTAAATCGTCGATTTCTCGCAATAGAACGCTCCCCTGGGCCCCAAACTTTCGACCCAAAAAATGTGCCGCTAGGGAAATTTCGACTGGGCCATTCGATAGGTATTTCAAAAGGGTCCTTGGAACCGCCGAAAGCATCTTTATGTATCAAGCGGTTGCGTCGTTATCGCTATGTTCGTCGGCATATAGGTGAGATTTTTTAAATCGTCGATTTCTCGCAATAGAACGCTCCCCTGGGCCCCAAACTTTCTACCCAAAAAATGTGCCGCTAGGGAAATTTCGACTGGGCCATTCGATAGGTATTTCAAAAGGGTCCTTGGAACCGCCGAAAGCATCTTTATATATCAAGCGGTTGCGTCGTTATCGCTATGTTCGTCGGCATATAGGTGAGATTTTTTAAATCGTCGATTTCTCGCAATAGAACGCTCCCCTGGGCCCCAAACTTTCGACCCAAAAAATGTGCCGCTAGGGAAATTTCGACTGGGCCATTCGATAGGTATTTCAAAAGGGTCCTTGGAACCGCCGAAAGCATCTTTATGTATCAAGCGGTTGCGTCGTTATCGCTATGTTCGTCGGCATATAGTTGAGATTTTTTAAATCGTCGATTTCTCGCAATAGAACGCTCCCCTGGGCCCCAAACTTTCTACCCAAAAAATGTGCCGCTAGGGAAATTTCGACTGGGCCATTCGATAGGTATTTCAAAAGGGTCCTTGGAACCCCCGAAAGCATCTTTATATATCAAGCGGTTGCGTCGTTATCGCTATGTTCGTCGGCATATAGGTGAGATTTTTTAAATCGTCGATTTCTCGCAATAGAACGCTCCCCTGGGCCCCAAACTTTCGACCCAAAAAATGTGCCGCTAGGGAAATTTCGACTGGGCCATTCGATAGGTATTTCAAAAGGGTCCTTGGAACCGCCGAAAGCATCTTTATATATCAAGCGGTTGCGTCGTTATCGCTATGTTCGTCGGCATATAGGTGAGATTTTTTAAATCGTCGATTTCTCGCAATAGAACGCTCCCCTGGGCCCCAAACTTTCGACCCAAAAAATGTGCCGCTAGGGAAATTTCGACTGGGCCATTCGATAGGTATTTCAAAAGGGTCCTTGGAACCGCCGAAAGCATCTTTATATATCAAGCGGTTGCGTCGTTATCGCTATGTTCGTCGGCATATAGGTCAGATTTTTTAAATCGTCGATTTCTCGCAATAGAACGCTCCCCTGGGCCCCAAACTTTCGACCCAAAAAATGTGCCGCTAGGGAAATTTCGACTGGGCCATTCGATAGGTATTTCAAAAGGGTCCTTGGAACCGCCGAAAGCATCTTTATATATCAAGCGGTTGCGTCGTTATCGCTATGTTCGTCGGCATATAGGTGAGATTTTTTAAATCGTCGATTTCTCGCAATAGAACGCTCCCCTGGGCCCCAAACTTTCGACCCAAAAAATGTGCCGCTAGGGAAATTTCGACTGGGCCATTCGATAGGTATTTCAAAAGGGTCCTTGGAACCGCCGAAAGCATCTTTATATATCAAGCGGTTGCGTCGTTATCGCTATGTTCGTAGGCATATAGGTGAGATTTTTTAAATCGTCGATTTCTCGCAATAGAACGCTCCCCTGGGCCCCAAACTTTCGACCCAAAAAATGTGCCGCTAGGGAAATTTCGACTGGGCCATTCGATAGGTATTTCAAAAGGGTCCTTGGAACCGCCGAAAGCATCTTTATATATCAAGCGGTTGCGTCGTTATCGCTATGTTCGTCGGCATATAGGTGAGATTTTTTAAATCGTCGATTTCTCGCAATAGAACGCTCCCCTGGGCCCCAAACTTTCGACCCAAAAAATGTGCCGCTAGGGAAATTTCGACTGGGCCATTCGATAGGTATTTCAAAAGGGTCCTTGGAACCGCCGAAAGCATCTTTATATATCAAGCGGTTGCGTCGTTATCGCTATGTTCGTCGGCATATAGGTCAGATTTTTTAAATCGTCGATTTCTCGCAATAGAACGCTCCCCTGGGCCCCAAACTTTCGACCCAAAAAATGTGCCGCTAGGGAAATTTCGACTGGGCCATTCGATAGGTATTTCAAAAGGGTCCTTGGAACCGCCGAAAGCATCTTTATATATCAAGCGGTTGCGTCGTTATCGCTATGTTCGTCGGCATATAGGTGAGATTTTTTAAATCGTCGATTTCTCGCAATAGAACGCTCCCCTGGGCCCCAAACTTTCGACCCAAAAAATGTGCCGCTAGGGAAATTTCGACTGGGCCATTCGATAGGTATTTCAAAAGGGTCCTTGGAACCGCCGAAAGCATCTTTATATATCAAGCGGTTGCGTCGTTATCGCTATGTTCGTAGGCATATAGGTGAGATTTTTAAATCGTCGATTTCTCGCAATAGAACGCTCCCCTGGGCCCCAAACTTTCGACCCAAAAAATGTGCCGCTAGGGAAATTTCGACTGGGCCATTCGATAGGTATTTCAAAAGGGTCCTTGGAACCGCCGAAAGCATCTTTATATATCAAGCGGTTGCGTCGTTATCGCTATGTTCGTCGGCATATAGGTGAGATTTTTTAAATCGTCGATTTCTCGCAATAGAACGCTCCCCTGGGCCCCAAACTTTCGACCCAAAAAATGTGCCGCTAGGGAAATTTCGACTGGGCCATTCGATAGTTTCAAAAGGGTCCTTGGAACCGCCGAAAGCATCTTTATATATCAAGCGGTTGCGTCGTTATCGCTATGTTCGTCGGCATATAGGTGAGATTTTTTAAATCGTCGATTTCTCGCAATAGAACGCTCCCCTGGGCCCCAAACTTTCGACGCAAAAAATGTGCCGCTAGGGAAATTTCGACTGGGCCATTCGATAGGTATTTCAAAAGGGTCCTTGGAACCGCCGAAAGCATCTTTATATATCAAGCGGTTGCGTCGTTATCGCTATGTTCGTCGGCATATAGGTGAGATTTTTTAAATCGTCGATTTCTCGCAATAGAACGCTCCCCTGGGCCCCAAACTTTCGACCCAAAAAATGTGCCGCTAGGGAAATTTCGACTGGGCCATTCGATAGGTATTTCAAAAGGGTCCTTGGAACCGCCGAAAGCATCTTTATATATCAATCGGTTGCGTCGTTATCGCTATGTTCGTCGGCATATAGGTGAGATTTTTTAAATCGTCGATTTCTCGCAATAGAACGCTCCCCTGGGCCCCAAACTTTCGACCCAAAAAATGTGCCGCTAGGGAAATTTCGACTGGGCCATTCGATAGGTATTTCAAAAGGGTCCTTGGAACCGCCGAAAGCATCTTTATATATCAAGCGGTTGCGTCGTTATCGCTATGTTCGTCGGCATATAGGTGAGATTTTTTAAATCGTCGATTTCTCGCAATAGAACGCTCCCCTGGCCCCCAAACTTTCGACCCAAAAAATGTGCCGCTAGGGAAATTTCGACTGGGCCATTCGATAGGTATTTCAAAAGGGTCCTTGGAACCGCCGAAAGCATCTTTATATATCAAGCGGTTGCGTCGTTATCGCTATGTTCGTCGGCATATAGGTGAGATTTTTTAAATCGTCGATTTCTCGCAATAGAACGCTCCCCTGGGCCCCAAACTTTCGACCCAAAAAATGTGCCGCTAGGGAAATTTCGACTGGGCCATTCGATAGGTATTTCAAAAGGGTCCTTGGAACCGCCGAAAGCATCTTTATATATCAAGCGGTTGCGTCGTTATCGCTATGTTCGTCGGCATATAGGTGAGATTTTTTAAATCGTCGATTTCTCGCAATAGAACGCTCCCCTGGGCCCCAAACTTTCGACCCAAAAAATGTGCCGCTAGGGAAATTTCGACTGGGCCATTCGATAGGTATTTCAAAAGGGTCCTTGGAACCGCCGAAAGCATCTTTATGTATCAAGCGGTTGCGTCGTTATCGCTATGTTCGTCGGCATATAGGTGAGATTTTTTAAATCGTCGATTTCTCGCAATAGAACGCTCCCCTGGGCCCCAAACTTTCTACCCAAAAAATGTGCCGCTAGGGAAATTTCGACTGGGCCATTCGATAGGTATTTCAAAAGGGTCCTTGGAACCGCCGAAAGCATCTTTATATATCAAGCGGTTGCGTCGTTATCGCTATGTTCGTCGGCATATAGGTGAGATTTTTTAAA
The DNA here is from genome assembly GCA_933210815.1 of Meta bourneti. Taxonomy (NCBI): domain Eukaryota; kingdom Metazoa; phylum Arthropoda; class Arachnida; order Araneae; family Tetragnathidae; genus Meta; species Meta bourneti. Next base: position 649,014 of record OW119927.1, read on the forward strand.
TCGTCGATTTCTCGCAATAGAACGCTCCCCTGGGCCCCAAACTTTCGACCCAAAAAATGCGCCGCTAGGGAAATTTCGACTGGGCCATTCGATAGGTATTTCAAAAGGGTCCTTGGAACCGCCGAAAGCATCTTTATGTATCAAGCGGTTGCGTCGTTATCGCTATGTTCGTCGGCATATAGGTGAGATTTTTTAAATCGTCGATTTCTCGCAATAGAACGCTCCCCTGGGCCCCAAACTTTCTACCCAAAAAATGTGCCGCTAGGGAAATTTCGACTGGGCCATTCGATAGGTATTTCAAAAGGGTCCTTGGAACCGCCGAAAGCATCTTTATCTATCAAGCGGTTGCGTCGTTATCGCTATGTTCGTCGGCATATAGGTGAGATTTTTTAAATCGTCGATTTCTCGCAATAGAACGCTCCCCTGGGCCCCAAACTTTCGACCCAAAAAATGTGCCGCTAGGGAAATTTCGACTGGGCCATTCGATAGGTATTTCAAAAGGGTCCTTGGAACCGCCGAAAGCATCTTTATGTATCAAGCGGTTGCGTCGTTATCGCTATGTTCGTCGGCATATAGGTGAGATTTTTTAAATCGTCGATTTCTCGCAATAGAACGCTCCCCTGGGCCCCAAACTTTCTACCCAAAAAATGTGCCGCTAGGGAAATTTCGACTGGGCCATTCGATAGGTATTTCAAAAGGGTCCTTGGAACCGCCGAAAGCATCTTTATATATCAAGCGGTTGCGTCGTTATCGCTATGTTCGTCGGCATATAGGTGAGATTTTTTAAATCGTCGATTTCTCGCAATAGAACGCTCCCCTGGGCCCCAAACTTTCGACCCAAAAAATGCGCCGCTAGGGAAATTTCGACTGGGCCATTCGATAGGTATTTCAAAAGGGTCCTTGGAACCGCCGAAAGCATCTTTATGTATCAAGCGGTTGCGTCGTTATCGCTATGTTCGTCGGCATATAGGTGAGATTTTTTAAATCGTCGATTTCTCGCAATAGAACGCTCCCCTGGGCCCCAAACTTTCTACCCAAAAAATGTGCCGCTAGGGAAATTTCGACTGGGCCATTCGATAGGTATTTCAAAAGGGTCCTTGGAACCGCCGAAAGCATCTTTATATATCAAGCGGTTGCGTCGTTATCGCTATGTTCGTCGGCATATAGGTGGGATTTTTTAAATCGTCGATTTCTCGCAATAGAACGCTCCCCTGGGCCCCAAACTTTCGACCCAAAAAATGTGCCGCTAGGGAAATTTCGACTGGGCCATTCGATAGGTATTTCAAAAGGGTCCTTGGAACCGCCGAAAGCATCTTTATATATCAAGCGGTTGCGTCGTTATCGCTATGTTCGTCGGCATATAGGTGAGATTTTTTTAAATCGTCGATTTCTCGCAATAGAACGCTCCCCTGGGCCCCAAACTTTCGACCCAAAAAATGTGCCGCTAGGGAAATTTCGACTGGGCCATTCGATAGGTATTTCAAAAGGGTCCTTGGAACCGCCGAAAGCATCTTTATATATCAAGCGGTTGCGTCGTTATCGCTATGTTCGTCGGCATATAGGTGAGATTTTTTAAATCGTCAATTTCTCGCAATAGAACGCTCCCCTGGGCCCCAAACTTTCGACCCAAAAAATGTGCCGCTAGGGAAATTTCGACTGGGCCATTCGATAGTTTCAAAAGGGTCCTTGGAACCGCCGAAAGCATCTTTATATATCAAGCGGTTGCGTCGTTATCGCTATGTTCGTCGGCATATAGGTGAGATTTTTTAAATCGTCGATTTCTCGCAATAGAACGCTCCCCTGGGCCCCAAACGTTCGACCCAAAAAATGTGCCGCTAGGGAAATTTCGACTGGGCCATTCGATAGGTATTTCAAAAGGGTCCTTGGAACCGCCGAAAGCATCTTTATATATCAAGCGGTTGCGTCGTTATCGCTATGTTCGTCGGCATATAGGTGAGATTTTTTAAATCGTCGATTTCTCGCAATAGAACGCTCCCCTGGGCCCCAAACTTTCGACCCAAAAAATGTGCCGCTAGGGAAATTTCGACTGGGCCATTCGATAGGTATTTCAAAAGGGTCCTTGGAACCGCCGAAAGCATCTTTATATATCAAGCGGTTGCGTCGTTATCGCTATGTTCGTCGGCATATAGGTGAGATTTTTTAAATCGTCGATTTCTCGCAATAGAACGCTCCCCTGGGCCCCAAACTTTCGACCCAAAAAATGTGCCGCTAGGGAAATTTCGACTGGGCCATTCGATAGGTATTTCAAAAGGGTCCTTGGAACCGCCGAAAGCATCTTTATATATCAAGCGGTTGCGTCGTTATCGCTATGTTCGTCGGCATATAGGTGAGATTTTTTTAAATCGTCGATTTCTCGCAATAGAACGCTCCCCTGGGCCCCAAACTTTCGACCCAAAAAATGTGCCGCTAGGGAAATTTCGACTGGGCCATTCGATAGGTATTTCAAAAGGGTCCTTGGAACCGCCGAAAGCATCTTTATATATCAAGCGGTTGCGTCGTTATCGCTATGTTCGTCGGCATATAGGTGAGATTTTTTAAAACGTCGATTTCTCGCAATAGAACGCTCCCCTGGGCCCCAAACTTTCGACCCAAAAAATGTGCCGCTAGGGAAATTTCGACTGGGCCATTCGATAGGTATTTCAAAAGGGTCCTTGGAACCGCCGAAAGCATCTTTATATATCAAGCGGTTGCGTCGTTATCGCTATGTTCGTCGGCATATAGGTGAGATTTTTTAAATCGTCGATTTCTCGCAATAGAACGCTCCCCTGGGCCCCAAACTTTCGACCCAAAAAATGTGCCGCTAGGGAAATTTCGACTGGGCCATTCGATAGGTATTTCAAAAGGGTCCTTGGAACCGCCGAAAGCATCTTTATATATCAAGCGGTTGCGTCGTTATCGCTATGTTCGTCGGCATATAGGTGAGATTTTTTAAATCGTCGATTTCTCGCAATAGAACGCTCCCCTGGGCCCCAAACTTTCGACCCAAAAAATGTGCCGCTAGGGAAATTTCGACTGGGCCATTCGATAGGTATTTCAAAAGGGTCCTTGGAACCGCCGAAAGCATCTTTATATATCAAGCGGTTGCGTCGTTATCGCTATGTTCGTTGGCATATAGGTGAGATTTTTTAAATCGTCGATTTCTCGCAATAGAACGCTCCCCTGGGCCCCAAACTTTCTACCCAAAAAATGTGCCGCTAGGGAAATTTCGACTGGGCCATTCGATAGGTATTTCAAAAGGGTCCTTGGAACCCCCGAAAGCATCTTTATATATCAAGCGGTTGCGTCGTTATCGCTATGTTCGTCGGCATATAGGTGAGATTTTTTAAATCGTCGATTTCTCGCAATAGAACGCTCCCCTGGGCCCCAAACTTTCGACCCAAAAAATGTGCCGCTAGGGAAATTTCGACTGGGCCATTCGATAGGTATTTCAAAAGGGTCCTTGGAACCGCCGAAAGCATCTTTATATATCAAGCGGTTGCGTCGTTATCGCTATGTTCGTCGGCATATAGGTGAGATTTTTTAAATCGTCGATTTCTCGCAATAGAACGCTCCCCTGGGCCCCAAACTTTCGACCCAAAAAATGTGCCGCTAGGGAAATTTCGACTGGGCCATTCGATAGGTATTTCAAAAGGGTCCTTGGAACCGCCGAAAGCATCTTTATATATCAAGCGGTTGCGTCGTTATCGCTATGTTCGTCGGCATATAGGTGAGATTTTTTAAATCGTCGATTTCTCGCAATAGAACGCTCCCCTGGGCCCCAAACTTTCGACCCAAAAAATGTGCCGCTAGGGAAATTTCGACTGGGCCATTCGATAGTTTCAAAAGGGTCCTTGGAACCGCCGAAAGCATCTTTATATATCAAGCGGTTGCGTCGTTATCGCTATGTTCGTCGGCATATAGGTGAGATTTTTTAAATCGTCGATTTCTCGCAATAGAACGCTCCCCTGGGCCCCAAACGTTCGACCCAAAAAATGTGCCGCTAGGGAAATTTCGACTGGGCCATTCGATAGGTATTTCAAAAGGGTCCTTGGAACCGCCGAAAGCATCTTTATATATCAAGCGGTTGCGTCGTTATCGCTATGTTCGTCGGCATATAGGTGAGATTTTTTAAATCGTCGATTTCTCGCAATAGAACGCTCCCCTGGGCCCCAAACTTTCGACCCAAAAAATGTGCCGCTAGGGAAATGTCGACTGGGCCATTCGATAAGTATTTCAAAAGGGTCCTTGGAACCGCCGAAAGCATCTTTATATATCAAGCGGTTGCGTCGTTATCGCTATGTTCGTCGGCATATAGGTGAGATTTTTTAAATCGTCGATTTCTCGCAATAGAACGCTCCCCTGGGCCCCAAACTTTCGACCCAAAAAATGTGCCGCTAGGGAAATTTCGACTGGGCCATTCGATAGGTATTTCAAAAGGGTCCTTGGAACCGCCGAAAGCATCTTTATATATCAAGCGGTTGCGTCGTTATCGCTATGTTCGTCGGCATATAGGTGAGATTTTTTAAATCGTCGATTTCTCGCAATAGAACGCTCCCCTGGGCCCCAAACTTTCGACCCAAAAAATGTGCCGCTAGGGAAATTTCGACTGGGCCATTCGATAGGTATTTCAAAAGGGTCCTTGGAACCGCCGAAAGCATCTTTATATATCAAGCGGTTGCGTCGTTATCGCTATGTTCGTCGGCATATAGGTGAGATTTTTTTAAATCGTCGATTTCTCGCAATAGAACGCTCCCCTGGGCCCCAAACTTTCGACCCAAAAAATGTGCCGCTAGGGAAATTTCGACTGGGCCATTCGATAGGTATTTCAAAAGGGTCCTTGGAACCGCCGAAAGCATCTTTATATATCAAGCGGTTGCGTCGTTATCGCTATGTTCGTCGGCATATAGGTGAGATTTTTTAAATCGTCGATTTCTCGCAATAGAACGCTCCCCTGGGCCCCAAACTTTCGACCCAAAAAATGTGCCGCTAGGGAAATTTCGACTGGGCCATTCGATAGGTATTTCAAAAGGGTCCTTGGAACCGCCGAAAGCATCTTTATATATCAAGCGGTTGCGTCGTTATCGCTATGTTCGTCGGCATATAGGTGAGATTTTTTAAATCGTCGATTTCTCGCAATAGAACGCTCCCCTGGGCCCCAAACTTTCGACCCAAAAAATGTGCCGCTAGGGAAATTTCGACTGGGCCATTCGATAGGTATTTCAAAAGGGTCCTTGGAACCGCCGAAAGCATCTTTATATATCAAGCGGTTGCGTCGTTATCGCTATGTTCGTCGGCATATAGGTGAGATTTTTTTAAATCGTCGATTTCTCGCAATAGAACGCTCCCCTGGGCCCCAAACTTTCGACCCAAAAAATGTGCCGCTAGGGAAATTTCGACTGGGCCATTCGATAGGTATTTCAAAAGGGTCCTTGGAACCGCCGAAAGCATCTTTATATATCAAGCGGTTGCGTCGTTATCGCTATGTTCGTCGGCATATAGGTGAGATTTTTTAAATCGTCGATTTCTCGCAATAGAACGCTCCCCTGGGCCCCAAACTTTCGACCCAAAAAATGTGCCGCTAGGGAAATTTCGACTGGGCCATTCGATAGGTATTTCAAAAGGGTCCTTGGAACCGCCGAAAGCATCTTTATATATCAAGCGGTTGCGTCGTTATCGCTATGTTCGTCGGCATATAGGTGAGATTTTTTAAATCGTCGATTTCTCGCAATAGAACGCTCCCCTGGGCCCCAAACTTTCGACCCAAAAAATGTGCCGCTAGGGAAATTTCGACTGGGCCATTCGATAGGTATTTCAAAAGGGTCCTTGGAACCGCCGAAAGCATCTTTATATATCAAGCGGTTGCGTCGTTATCGCTATGTTCGTTGGCATATAGGTGAGATTTTTTAAATCGTCGATTTCTCGCAATAGAACGCTCCCCTGGGCCCCAAACTTTCGACCCAAAAAATGTGCCGCTAGGGAAATTTCGACTGGGCCATTCGATAGGTATTTCAAAAGGGTCCTTGGAACCGCCGAAAGCATCTTTATATATCAAGCGGTTGCGTCGTTATCGCTATGTTCGTCGGCATATAGGTGAGATTTTTTAAATCGTCGATTTCTCGCAATAGAACGCTCCCCTGGGCCCCAAACTTTCGACCCAAAAAATGTGCCGCTAGGGAAATTTCGACTGGGCCATTCGATAGGTATTTCAAAAGGGTCCTTGGAACCGCCGAAAGCATCTTTATATATCAAGCGGTTGCGTCGTTATCGCTATGTTCGTCGGCATATAGGTGAGATTTTTTAAATCGTCGATTTCTCGCAATAGAACGCTCCCCTGGGCCCCAAACGTTCGACCCAAAAAATGTGCCGCTAGGGAAATTTCGACTGGGCCATTCGATAGGTATTTCAAAAGGGTCCTTGGAACCGCCGAAAGCATCTTTATATATCAAGCGGTTGCGTCGTTATCGCTATGTTCGTCGGCATATAGGTGAGATTTTTTAAATCGTCGATTTCTCGCAATAGAACGCTCCCCTGGGCCCCAAACTTTCGACCCAAAAAATGTGCCGCTAGGGAAATTTCGACTGGGCCATTCGATAGGTATTTCAAAAGGGTCCTTGGAACCGCCGAAAGCATCTTTATATATCAAGCGGTTGCGTCGTTATCGCTATGTTCGTCGGCATATAGGTGAGATTTTTTAAATCGTCGATTTCTCGCAATAGAACGCTCCCCTGGGCCCCAAACTTTCGACCCAAAAAATGTGCCGCTAGGGAAATTTCGACTGGGCCATTCGATAGGTATTTCAAAAGGGTCCTTGGAACCGCCGAAAGCATCTTTATATATCAAGCGGTTGCGTCGTTATCGCTATGTTCGTCGGCATATAGGTGAGATTTTTTTAAATCGTCGATTTCTCGCAATAGAACGCTCCCCTGGGCCCCAAACTTTCG